>VDFB02193867.1:259988196-260312819 GCA_007258455.2 Sequoia sempervirens | reverse complement strand
GACTTTGAAGGAACACAAAGATTTCAAGGATTAAAGTGATGCAATTTCTAACCCCCTTCCAAGCACCCTAATGGAGACAAGGCTTAATGATGCACTAATAACTTGTATGCTCTCTTTATGGACCCAAACCCTTGGAACACCCTTAAGAGACTTAAGAAAACTTGTCTTGAACTTTCACAAAGCCCCAAACCTCTGTCTCCAACAAAACCTACTTTTTGCACCTTAAGTAGCCTTCTAGCCCAATTAGGCCTCTAGCGAAGGATTTTTAGACTTTTCTCTCAAACTTTCCAAAAGAACCTCCAATATAATGGTTGATTAAGTTGTGTTCTATGATGACAAACAACATGTCCAAACCCTGATTGCACTTTCTTCAGACAATCCCTTCCAAAACTTGTTGTTTCCTCAAAAAATAGGTCTAATTAGCCCTCTTTTCCAAAGCAACCCCTCTCTAACTTTATCCCTTGATTAAGAAACTTTTAACAGTGTCTCAAATTTTCTGAAAACCAAGGATTTTCAAGGTCCTAACCTTCTATGACACCTCTAAGATCCTTGATCATAAAACCCTCCATAAAATGTCTCAAAACTAGGGCTTCTTGGATCTTGGAATTTCACACACTTCCAAAACTTGTTTATTGACCCTACACCATTAGGAAAACATATTTAGCCTATTCCAACTCAAAAACATACCCCTCCTTTAGGTAGATCTTCTACTACTATACCCTAGCCTCCATATTCATGCTCTTTCCACTGTCAAACTTTGGTGTACACCCTAGGATTCCTCTTTCCTGCACATTAACTAGTTAGATTTGTATGATACATGTTAAATAGGATCCATTTCACAAGTTTCAGTCACAAACTCTCATGAAATGGATCATTACTTCATGATGACTCTCAAAATTAATGAAAAAATAGAGTTTTCCTGAGGACAGTCAATATATTATGCAAATAAATTGTTATTACTACTTATCAGGATGTGAAAGAGGTTAAAAACATGTAAAATAAAGTCCCTAGATCATCCAATAGAACATTTCATCAAGAGGATTCAAAGATTTATCAAGAGAACTCAAGAAAATGCAATAAAACTATGTTTTTTCACTTTTTCCAGAAAATAGTCTGTACAGTACCTTCACCAACTGATCAACCTCCATACAAATGACTTCTAGAGATTTGTATCACCCTTCCCCAACTTCTCAAACCGTTTTGGATTGATTAGGTTACATAAAAGTGATTAAAACTCCTAAAGACTAGTTACCCGCCCAAAGTGGATTTTCAAATATTTGAAATTCCAAACTTACATTTTGTTGTTTCCTACTAACTAGAAGCATTAAAAACTATTAAATTATTATTGTTCAACCTTACTTGACACCATTAAAGCATTATAAACCTACCTAACCTCCTCGAACATGATTGTCCCATTTATATTGCATTTTGGTCCTAGGGTCCTTATCAGGACCCTTAGGACAGTTGACTCTCTTATTACATTTATCCTTTCCAAAAGCCATTATAGGCTTCAAAAGGTCATAGTTGATGTTTTGATATGCTGGATAGGTCCTCCTAACCCTTGCAAACTCATGACCCTAAACTAACTCCTATCGAGGTTGGGTGCCCCGCACTCGTGGGGTTATGAATATGTTTCCTTGAAGTGAATCTAGGCTAATGTGGTGGAATTTTTAATGCGATATGTTATTCTTGATGGTCAGTTTACTACTATTCTAGGGCATCATTTTACTCTGCTAAACCATTTAAGACATGGGTTGCATGTGTCTTTTCTATTTTTTCTTATTTCTTCCCTTGAAGTTTCATTTTATGCCCACTTAAAGAATCGTAGGTCCCTTGTTCTTCATGAAGGCATCATTTTTCTCATCATGGAGCATGTGAGAGCTCATACCATGGCTAAGTCTATCAAGGGGAAAGAAAAGGCCATAAGTGAGGACTCATTTTTGTTCAATTCGAAGACAAGTGCTAATGGTGATGCATAATGGAATATGGAAGAGGATAATACTATGGGGGTTTCCTTGTCCCTTGTGGCATCCCTCTCTAAGAAAAGAAAAAAGGGGAATTTAAAGAAGAAGAGAAATGCAAGGAAGCTTGTTATGCATAATTTGGATTCTCGTGGGTCCATGTCTAGTGGGGAAGATACTGAATAGAGTTTGGGTAGGTCTCACCGCCGCCCATCCAAGAAGAATGTTGAGCTTCATGGCCAGGGTTTTGTTGCATCTAGTAAAGATGAGGAGGAGTAGTCAGTTCAAGTAAGGGATAATTTGGATAAGGGCTTCCTCAGAGGGCTTCTAGAAGGATTGCTAAATTACAAAAATCGAGGGCTAAAGGTGGTGTGAAGGGTAAGAATGTGGTTTTGGAGTAGGCAAAGGTTGTGATGAATAATGTTGTTGATATTGACGATTCCCTTATTTGGTAGACTTCCCCTCCAATGGAGAGTGTTGGGGATTTGGGTAGTGAGGAGGCCTCGGGTGAGAGGGTTGTGCGAGAGGATGAGGGTGTGAACCTGGACCTTGGCAAGATGAAGCCTTTAAATGTTAATCCTATTTTTGAGGATTTTTCTTATCTTAATGATGATAATACTACCATGTATGAGTTGTTGGATATGGCTCAGTCTGGTGCGACTTGTACCTTTAAACTTGCTAAATGGGTGTTGCAAGAATTCAACAAGGTCAACATTAAAATTAGGGGCTTGAAAGAGAACATGTTTAACCAACCAAAGGGATCTTCATCAAACTTACTTATTGAGAGGTTGGTGGATTTGGAATGCTTGTTTTCACATTTCAAAGCCTAGTGTGAAAGCCGACTTGGTGAAATGGAGGAAAAGATTAAGGAAATGAATGAGGATATCAAGAAACTACTGCAAGTTAGTCATAGTTCAGTAAAGAACATTACGAATTCTCTTAAGGTGCTATTTGGAAAGATCAGTTAGCTCCAAGATGATCAAATTTACTTTACAGACATGCTTGAGAAGGATCATACCTCCAAGGGGAAGGGAAAGAAGATGGTCAAAGAGGAGGCTAAAGGCCTGAGCACTAAAACAAGGGGGAGCCTTAGAAAGATGTTTGAAGAAGGAAAACAAGATTTAATGGACATGGTTAACCTGCACTACAATCAGGAGATTGAGGTGGTCAATACCTTGAAGAATATGAAGTGATTATTGTGTCTTTCTGTTGTTTTTTTTGTTTTTTATTTCCTACTATTGGGTTGCTATTTTTTGGTTGTTGCTTAAGCTTTAATGTGTTTATCTTTCTTAGCAACATTTTGATGTAAGGTGATGTAAGGGGTTTCAGGTCCCTTCAAAACTTATTTTTTCCATATAATCAAAACAACTAGACTCATCAAGAATCTTTCATACTTATCCAAAGAAGAATATAACCAAATTCATAATAAAGCAACTAGACTCACTTTCAAATTGCTTCTTTCCAAGCAAGACATACAAAATCATATAATCCTTTCAAGCATAAAATACGTAATAGAATAGAAATTAGCATGCCTATATTTAAAAAGCTCCAATTGAAAAATATAGCTTCCTAGCTCAACCTTCCCAAAAGCTTCTTGCAACACCTTCAATATTCAACCTATCACCAACCCTATGTTCTCTTGACAAACTCTCAATACTTTCAAATGCTCAAATTCTCTCTTACTCTCTCAAAAACTCTCTTAAAATGATCAAACATAAAAAATGTAGTAGATTGGCAACTCAAAAAATCAGAATGAAGAATGTATAATGCTTCTCAAAAGATGGAGAAAGGTCCTCTATTTATACTACAACTTGAGCATCCAAAGGCTATAAACAAGCTCATATTTTTGCCACTTCTTATGCCAATGAATCAACTCAGCTAAACAAAAAGAGAGGTGGCAGATTTAAAATAGTGACTCAATGCATATGCACAACTAGCTACCCTTCTCTATGTGACAACAAACTGTTTAACTCAGAAAAGCAAGGTTTATGGTTTTCCAAATCAAATTATACCAACTAGCTTTCCATTTGACTCATTCTCATACTCATTATCTACCTTATACTTTGGTAGAAAGTTTCAAAACAGACTTCTAATGTATATGTAGATTACTTACCATGGCACCACATAAAACCGCATGCCCCTACTTTTGTTTTGTTGTTTCAAGACTAGGTTAGAATGTTATTATCATGTTTTATCTTCCACTAAACATTCTTATATATTTTACTAAGCCTTAATTTGCATTGATTTTGTAGCTTATAAACTTGGTTCTTGTTTACTCCCACGCGCTATATTCATGTGATTCCTTTTAGAACACATAAACAATGTTGTATACTCTTTTGCAATGTTATTAACAATGTGCTATCATATATACATTGCATAATAACATAGTCAAAGTGCTATATTATATACCATGTGCTATTTCAAATACTATGCGCTATGTAAACACATCAAGCACTATACAATGTAATATATATTAAATATATCTAGCTTATATGATTATAAAATGCATTATTCGTCATTCAAATACATATACATATATTTAAATATTCCACTTAATAACAATACATATATATATATATTATATTGTACATATATTAATATATATGTATGTACATTTCCATCAACATAACTACATACAGATATTAATATATGTATACCTATATTATATATATACCTTGATATTTACATTTAAACACATATAATCTTAGTCCCATTGATTGACATATATACATGAAGTATATATATATGTCACCTTTGTCCAATTGATATTCCCATGCATATGGGTAATCCATCCATGAGCATGCATAGATATGTCTATCTATGTATACTCATGCATGTATTTACTCATGTGTATGAGTTATCGTAGACACGTACACATATATGTATATATATATTTTATGTATATAGCTCATCAATATAAATATGAACACACAAGGAAGTACTCACTCTCGATAAAGAGAATCAATCACATAACCCAAATCAAGAACATTCACAGACAAGATCATAACCTCCTCTAAATCATGCATAAACAAGAATAAAGGTTACTTACCATTTCCCAAACTATTAACTCAACTTCACCAACTAGAAGTGAGTGTGTGTATGCTCAGTTAGGCTCATTAAGGGTTATTAGACCAAGTTCTTCTCCTGAGTGATACTCTACCTTTCTTTCGGAGGCTCGAATATGTTCCTACAACTAGCTTAGTACATTGCAACAATAGTTAGTTGATAAAAATACAATCATTTGCATCATATATTTCATATTTAGAATCATTATAAAACATCAAATTGAATCAAACATTCATTTATATAATATTTCCAAGGTACATAAAGCATAAACATATATATTTAAAGCATTTTCACCTAGCTAGGTAAAAGTAAATATGTAATAACACAACGGGGTGTAACATATCCTCCCTTGTGAATCATCATCCCCAATGATCTTAAGTATCAGACATAAACATAATCCTTAAACATAAACATAATAATAAATTTCTTTTCAAAAATTCTCAAAAGCATGCAAAACATGAGGAAACTTTTTCTTCATCTCAGCATAGTCCTCCCAAGTGGCAAAATCTTTTGCATACTAATCCCACTGAACCTTGCATTGTAGAACCTCTCTATTATGTAAGTAAAGCTTACATGTTCTGAGCACCTTGAGAGGCTCAATTGTTACCACTCCTGGGTCATGTACCTATAAATAATTCCAATCAATAACATGGTTATCCCCTAGTATATACTTCGTAAGGTATGAGACATGAAAAACATTGTGCATCCTCGCAAGAGCTAGTGGCAAAGATATTCGATACACAATGAGGCTTTCTTCCTTGAGAACCTCAAAAGGGCCTATGTAGCATGGAGCTAGTTTGGATGACATTCCAAACATGATAGAACTCTTCTAAGGTTTAACTCTCAAAAAACCCTTTTCCCCTACTAAATTTTTTTTGGGTACCTGCTTGAATCTGCATAGATTTCTTGCCTATCATTAGCTTTTGCTAACCTCTACAAGTAATAATACCAACTTTCTCCTCTATTTCCAATAACATCTCAGGTCCAAGGCTTATCCTATCCTCTAGCTTATCTTAGCAAGTATAAGAATTTGATATTTCCCGCCATACAATGCTTCTGTGGACATGGAAAAAGTATCCCTTTTTGCTTGCTTGATGTGGGAGTAATTAATGATAAATTGGGCTTAATGAGGCCTTGATTTGGTGTTGTGAAGTGTTTTACACATCCACATTAGGTCTTGGACCCTAGAAAAATTGAATAAAATACATGTCTTGTAAAGGTGTTGTAAAGTGTTGTGAACCACTTTCACACTTTTCTAGACTTTCATCAAGCATTTAAGTATAATGGACCTATTTTCCCCCTAATTCAACATTGTAAAATATATTTAATGGCATCCTCACATTAATCCAGAAGGCTTGTAAATTAAACTTGATTTTAATCTAGTGTTGTCATGTGTTTTACACATTCAAATTGCATGTTGTACCTTTCTAGGCTATATGGACCCTATTTTAATGATGTAAAGTGTTTTTAATCACACTTTCACATTGAACTTTATGTCCTTGGCCT
Source organism: Sequoia sempervirens (assembly GCA_007258455.2). Classification (NCBI taxonomy): domain Eukaryota; kingdom Viridiplantae; phylum Streptophyta; class Pinopsida; order Cupressales; family Cupressaceae; genus Sequoia; species Sequoia sempervirens. The sequence goes on along the minus strand of VDFB02193867.1, from coordinate 260,306,286 downwards.
TATCCACCATTTACATCATAATTAATAGGCCCCTATGGCCCCATATTGTGCATCCCAAGGCTTAATTTGATCAAAGACCTGACTAGAACAACCTAGAAGCCTAGTTTATTTATTTCCCAACATCCCAACTAGCAAAAAGAGACCCTGTGGGACCCATTCACCATTAGGGGTGAATGAGTCCCATCTAGGTGGGACCCATTTCCCCTTCATGGTGAATGAGTCCCATTTGAGCTATTTTTGGGGTTTGAGTGAGAAAAATTAGGTTTTAAGTTTAATTTTCCTCCATGTCAACCTTGAGGATCAAATTAATGAGAAAATTAGGTGGATTTCCTATAAATACAAGATTCTAAACTCTAATTCTTCATAAATTTAACTCATTCATTATTTTTCTTCCACCTCAAGTCAAGCAAGCTAGGGTTTATCATTCTAAGTCATCAAGATAGCTTTCTAAATAATTCAAGGGTAGAATCTTAATTTATTGTTGCAGAAATTCAAGATCAATCATCATGGAAAGGTACTAATTCCATTATTTCATGTTCATGCTTCATATTATTTCTTCATTTGGTTTAATTACCTAAAAGTGGTTTGACAAAGGAAAACCCCCATGCCCCACCATCCAACATTTATCCTTCTTTTCTTTTGTGTTTGCAGATTTAGGTATCTTGAAGACTTGGAAATCATTGAAGAATAAGTTGTAAAATTTTTGAATACATATCCTTGTTGATTAAGTCAAAATATCCACTAAAATCCACTAAAAGTCACCTACAGGCCTGAAAATCAAAGTTTCAAAACTGGACACCTGTCAGGAACCAGAGTGCAGATCAGGGACTTTCGTTTCCACTTTTGTATTTTCAAGAATTCAGAAGTGGACTCATTCACCATTGGTGGAAAATGAGTCCCACTGCCAGGCCTAAAAATTATTTTCTATAGTTTTGGATTATACCTATTTGTCTTAAACGGGCTCTAGAACAATTTACCAGATTTGGGATTTATTCGCCTAGAATTGCAAATGAGTCTCTGTAGACCAAGTTTTTAGGATCAACAACATTTCAAAAGTCATTTCCAGTCTCCAGCAAGTTCTTAGCTACACACATTCAATTTCATTCATTTTTTTTATAGTTTACTTTCATTTTTAGGTCTTGTTGCGTATCATAATGTGTTTTCAATCAACTTGCATTTTTCATAGTTTTCACTTAATCAATATCTTTCTTTAGTTTTCTACATTTATATAATTCCATTTAGACATATTTCCTTCATTATTACATTAACCTTGAGTGTAGACATTCCCATTTTGGTGCTACCTCTCTCCTTTTAGGTGAAAAACCCTAGAAGTGCAAGAGAGCATTAGGGTGCCAAAATCTTTGTTTACATTTTGGTGAACCTGAATTTAGAATACTTTCTTTTTTTATTCGGATTCCATCATTATCCTAGAATTAGCTTGCATTACATTTTTCATTAGTTAAAGTTGCATTCTAGGGTTTCAAAAATTTGCATTAGTGAAAGTGCATATAGTTTGCATTTTTGCATCTCAAATCATTGCAAATCATCTAAAATTTTCATTTGCATTTAGTTCATACAACATCAAAAACATCAAAACCAATTGAAATTTTAAAAAAAAATTGAAAAAAACCCTTACTAGGAATCATTTTCCGTTCTGGGTGAATCAGTTCGAATCTAGATTTTTAACTGTCTATTATAGCATCAGAAACCTCATTTATGTGCTTCCTAAGCCTCCTAGTAGCATATACTATAATTCTGGAAAGTTTCAAGAAATTTTGTTTTATGCATCTAGCTCACAAACATCAATTTAGAGTAGTCATTTTTGAAATCATTTCCATTACAAGCATCATTAGATCTGAAAATGCTCACATTTCTAAAATTTTGCATAACATGGATACAAATACTTTTCACTTTTGCATATACCATGTTTACATTCATAAAACTTTGCATAAGTTTGATAAAAGTGCTTTTTCATTCTAGGATATAGATTGTTTGCATTCTTAAAGTTTTGCATACACTAGATAAAACTGTTTTGCATCTTTGGATATAAATTGTTTACATTGCTAAAACATTGCATGAAATGGTTACATGTGCTTTTCATTTTTGTTCAAACAATGTTAGTGTCTTTCATATTTAGACATGTTAAGAAATATTTCCTATCCCCTCCCTCTGAGAGTGTTTTGGTGATAGAGAATACAACCTTGGCTATTCCTACTGATCATATTTGTTCCTCTCCTAATATCTCTCCTATTGGTAACAAAGATATTTTGGTAGAAGAACTAATCAATGAGAGTTTTGAGAATCCTAGTTGTTTCTCTCCTCTTACCTATCTTAGAGGACAATACATTGATGAACAAGACAATACAACCATAAGTAATCATGACACTAAAATTTCTCTTTATCCTAGTATCTCTCATTGTTGTTAAGAAGATACTTTGATGCTAGAAAACACAATCAATGAAGGTCATGAAGATCTTACCTATCCCCCTTCACCTAGTGAAACCCAAGTATTGAGAAAGAAAATTCCACTAGTGATCATTCCCTTATCGGCGATGAAGTCATTTTAGAAGAACCAATCCATGAATGTCAAGAACATTTGATTTGTGTCTCGGTATGTGTAGATCATGATGGCCAACAAAATGGCAATATGATGGGTTTGTGAGGGTATGTGGTTGGACTAATTTCACCCAAAATTGATGAAATGGAAAAGGGTTTTTAAAGGAGACTCTTTTCCACCAATATACCATGTTTACTTTGGATTTAATAAATAATTATTATTTATTTTCATTTGAATTGGCTTTGAATGAAGTCTTGATTGATAGGCCGATTGAAAACATCTATTTTCAAATGGTATCAAATTTTTTGAATCTGAAACATGTGTCACATTATATGTTTCACATACTAGAGGATTAAAAAATAAATAAAATTTCATGAAGTTTTGACCAAGTTAAGGTGGTCAGACATACTAGTTTTTATATTTTTTTAAATTTGTAATAAGAAATTCATAACTTATTATTTATTTGGAAAAAAAAATACAAAATATATGCATGACATAGAGATATGAGTCCTCTTACTTATATCTAAAATATTATAGTACCATCATTTTATTGTATAGTGTGATGGTCGACAAACACCTGTACTTTATTTTCCCTGAAATTTAACCAATACTACACATTGAAATTTCTGGCCTCTTAATAAATAGATTTTTTAATAAATCTAGTGCTTAAAAAATACATTCAATTTTCTATAGATTCTATTACATATTTTTGAAATAATATAGATAACTTATTCAAATTTTTACATCAAGTTGCTTAACTCTGATTTTTTTAAATTTTCATCGCCACTTAAGGGCCTATTTTTTCCATGATGATCCTACACATACCCTTCTCCTAGAAACCATCCTCCTAGGGAGAATATCATGGTGCAAGAAAATCACAACAATAGTAATGTCTCTTCTTTCGATAACAATAAAAATGTCCTTCTCAATTTCCCTTTATTAGAGATACATCACACCAAGACTGCCGAGGTTTTGAATGCGCAAGTGTCCATTAACTCCTCCTTAATCAATGGACCTCATACATACCCTGTGCGACATCCTAAGAACCCTCTAATTCTCTACCCACCTCCACACAAACAACAAACTCAAAACCAACCTGAACTCATCCTTTACCCACCATCACACAAACCTCAAACTCACAACAAACCTGAACTTATCCTCTACCCACCTCAAAATAATGTGTCGCAACAACTGAGTCATAATACCTTTGCTCATACCTATAACACTAGACATAATCCACAACCACAACAACCAACCCCAACCTCCTTACCTTTACCCAATTCTATACTACCTAGTGCCTTTGATTATGGAGTATATTTTTCTAACAACTTAAGAGCATCTCCCACAAAGATATATCCCTAGGGGATTTTACATTCATAATTCACCTAATTATCACACCATGCTTTAAACATCCTTGCAAAAAGTTCCTATCCATTCTAGTGTGCAACCAAATGACATAGCAACCATGATCCAAGGAATAAATGCTGACATTGTTTTCCACCAAAGTGAACTCCCCCTTTGGAAGTGCAGAAACAAAATGATGCTTTGATCATAGCCCACGTTACCAGAATAGGTGGGGATAAATTCAGGAACCCTTTGCTCGACATTGGTTCCACTCATCGTGTAGTGTAAACCTTCTAGACAAGCTTAGAGTGGATAAATAAAAAAATCAACCTAATTCCTTATCTATCCAAGGATTTGATAACGTAGAAAAACTAACTACTTAGTGTGATTACTTTGCCTATTATAGTTGGACATGCTACATTATAAACACTGATCCATTTTATGCCTAACAATCTTTCATATAACCTCCTTGTAGGCAGACCTTCGATTCATGCAATGAATGGGGTGCCTTCTACTCTTCATCGTGTCATGAATTATATCTACAACAACAAATTGTACACACTTGAAGCTAACCCTAACCCCGACAGTTGTTTAAACATTCAGTAAGGAAAACTTGAAAACCTTAACCCCAACCACACAAGTGGAAACTATGCAACAAAAATCCAAAACACAACATATTGAACAAGTCATGAAAGCTCATACACACAAGACACTATGGAAAGCTAACCTTTGAATCAAGACATTAAACATTGGAGGAAAATTCATACACAAAGTTATTCTGAAAAGGGAAACCAACATTCATTGGAGAATACAAGATCATACACAAAGATTCTGAAAAGGGAAAAGAAACAATGGTAATGTCAACACAAAACTCAAAAAACCCTTTGAAAGCATCCACCTCAACCACTTACACAACAAAATTTGATGAACTTAATCATGAGCAACCATCCAATTCAAAAGAAATGAAAAATATTTATGGAAAAGGTTATGAGCTTATGAAAAAACTTGGATATAGTGGAAAAGGATGTGGTGCTAACGAACAAGGTATACACAACCCTATAGATCCTATCACACAACAAAAAACTTATGGTCTTGGTTATTTTCCTTTGATAGAAATAACCAAGCTTTCACTCAATATCAACACTATCACAAATAGTTCTTCTAAACCAACCTTAACAGTAGTGCATCTTGAACTCATCGACACTAGTGGTCTTGAAAGTTATCCTTTACAAAACATGAAACAAACAAAGAAATCCTCACTTCATGTAAATGTTATCTCCCAAAACACTAATAATTTGAGTTTGTTAGATTTTACACCCTTATGTAAAGAAAAAAACAAAATCTCACAATCTACATAGTCTTTTGTAGGTATCACAACTAATACTAAGCAAGAGATATCTTTGTCGCATACTACAGGAACACCTTCTGCCATAGATTAAGTGGGTATCTTGTCAAGACTCCTCCAAGATCACTTGATGTCCCTTCCTCCAAGAACTCGTAAGAATTCCTATTACAAGACTTCATTTTTTGCCTATCATAGAGTTCACGGTCATTCTACTACTAAATGTAACGCTTTGAGTAGTAAAATCCAACATCTTAAGGATTTTGATGCTCTCCCTTATGTAGGGGCACCTAATTTCTCTACTTGATACTGATTTTCACTCTACCACGCATCTTATCCATCACTTTGGCTCACTCTTGTCCTACACTAAGTGGGGGCAAGGGGTTAAATAGCCTTGTCCTCATATGTCACCCATCATTTCCTCTTTTGGCTAGTTGTTAACCATTCATGAACATATAATAGCAAGTTTGGGATGTGGACGACATGCCTTAAGTTGGCTCGCATGTGACATATTACCCTTTTCATGATGTAGCTTATAGGAAACATATGACTTGGCATAGGGCTTTCCGAATAAGCTCTCATATCTTCTTCTACTTTAAAGAAATTTCTCACAACAATGGTCTTAGCAACTACTTTAAAGTGGGGGAATACATCAACACTCACATTTCATTGTGCAATTTTCTTTTTCTTGCAATTTCCTCTTTTGGAAACATTAGGTGCAATGTTGCCCAGGATGAGACCTTGCACTTGTCCTCTCTTGGAAAAAAGATGAGACCATTTTCACTTTTCCTCTCTTGGAAACACTAAGCATGATGTTCCTTAAGATAAGACCTTACACAAACTAAGAAAAATCCCTTTGAACATTCTTTACACTATCTTGCATTTACAATGTCTATGAGTGTCAAGCATACAAAGTTTTTCTTACCTCATAGAGCTCGAAGATCATTTTTGTGTGGCGCCTTATTAAAGTTATCAGGAGGTATAAATTTGGTATGGTTGAGCGGGAAGCCCAATCCAAGGCATGAATTTTCCCCATAGCCACCTGCATATGTGTGAGTGCATACCAGCCATGAGTGTATGTGTACCATAGAAAACAAGAAACTTGCTTGATTTGGGGAATAATTCATGATAAATTGGACTTAATGAGGCCTTGATTTAGTGTTGTGAGGTGTTTTTTTCACATGCACACTTGGTCTTGGACCCTTTCAAATACATTTAACAATATCTTGTAAAGGTGTTGTAAAGTGTTGTAAAAGACTTTCACACTTTTCTAGACTTAATTCAACATTATAAAATGTATTTAATTGCATCTTCACATCAATCTAGAAGGCTTGTGAATTAAAATTAATGTTGATCTAGTGTTGTAATGTGTCCCACACATTCACATTGGATGTTGTGCCTTTCTAGGCTAACCTAAACCAACATGAACACATGAACAAAACCAACATATCATACTCTTTCAAGAAAGATCTAGGGCTATCTCCCTTGACTTTGCACAACACAATTCAACATCTAAAGGGGTGTGGTGCTCTTGCTTGTGCTGGAGAACCTAATTCCTCTACCTAACGCTTCCTTTGATCCATTCTAGGCTCACCTTTGTCTTACACTAAGTTGGGGGGCAAGGGGATCGATAGCCTTGTTCTCGTATGTCACTTGTTGTTGTCTCTTTTGACTAGTTATTAACCTTTCATGAACGTATAAGAGAAAGCTTGGGATGTGGATGAAATGTCTTAAAGATTGACTTGCATGTGACATACTCCCTTTCTTCATGATGTAGCTTATCAAAAACTTGGCATAGGGATTTTCAGATAAGCTCTCATAACCTCTTCTACTTCAAAGCAATTGCTCACAATACCGATGTGTAGAAATTCCTTTAAAGTGGGGGGCATACATTGGCATAATTCATTTGCATTCTTGGTTTTTAGTGCAGCCTTCTCACTTCATATGATGTGTTTGTCACTTTGTGGATGACGTTGGGTGTGATGTCCTTCATAAGTGTGATATATCTTAGCATATTTCATTCCTCTCGGTGGTTCAATGAGACACACTACATCCCCCAAGTTGTGAATATTTTATTCTCTGATTGGTCCTCTCTTGGATACATTAGACATAATGTTCCCTAAGTGATAGACCTCACATGAACTTAACAAGACTCCTTTGAACATCTTTTACATTTTTTCATTTTACATCTTTACCGCCTTGCATAACGCAACTTGCATGCTTGTGTTACTATCCTTTTTGTTCATGAGTTCTAAGCATACAAAGCTTTGCTTGTCTCATGAAGCACAAATTGACATTTTCCCTTATGGCACCTTGTTAAAGTTATCAGGAGGTATAACTTTAATATGGCTGATCAGGAATCCCATTCAGTGGCATGAATTTCCCCATAGCCACCTATGTGTTAGCATATGTTTCTCACCTTTTGGGATTTCACACCCAGCAAACAACCAAGAGTTTTGTTTCCCCAAAGTGAGTATGCATTATCTTTTGAAAAATAGCTTAGATCTGATCCACAACTAGTTGGACAAATGATTGAAGCTTGATTCACCTTTTTAGTCTCATTTTTCTCTTCTTCCTAGTTCTTGTCATTGCATGATTATGTATCTTGATGGTTTGACTTAGGATCTTGGATCCTGGGGGCTTGCGCAAGCTCCTTTGATCTTTCTCATTCTTTGTCATCTGCATCTATACACTTAGATCTCTCTTGAATGTCTACTTTAGTGTGAGTTTGAAGCAAGTTCATCTTCTCACTAAAGTGGGGGTTAAATGTACTATAGAAAGAAGGCAACTCGCTTGATTTGGGGAATAATTCATGATAAATTGGACTTAATGAGGCCTTGATTTGGTGTTATGAGGTGTTTTTTCACATCCACACTAGGTCTTGGACCCTTTCAAATGCATTTAGCAATGTCTTGTAAAGGTGTTGTAAAGTGTTGTAAAAGACTTTCATGCTTTTCTAGACTTAATTCAACATTATAAAATGTATTAAATTGCATCTTCACATCAATCCAGAAGGCTTGTGAATTAAACTTAATTTTGATCTAGTGTTGTAATGTGTCCCACACATTCACATTGGATGTTGTGCCTTTCTAGGATAAGTGGACCTCATTTTAATGATGTAAAGTGTATGTAATCACACTTTCACATTGAATTCTATGTCCCAGGCCCTAATTTACCTTTACATCATCACTAATAGGCCCCTATTACCCCACATTGTGCATCCCGAGGCTTAAATTGATCAAATAACTGACAAAGTCACAATATAAACCTTATTTCTCAACTTCCTAGCTTCTTAGCTAGCAAAATGGCCCTTGTGGGACCCATTCACCATCCATGGTAAATCAGTCCCATCTAGGTGGGACCCATTCACCATGGGTGGCGAATGAGTCCCATTTGGCCCATTTTTTACTTTTGAGTGGGAATTTTTGGAATTTAAGTTTATTACTTTTACATGTCAGCCTTAGGGATCCAATTTATGGGAAAATAAGGTGAATTTCCTATACAATCAAGTCTCTAAATCCTAATTGACATCTCTCATAAACATTCTTCATTATTCATCCACCATTCTTCCATCTCATGTCAAACAAGCTAGGGTTTCATCATTTCAAGTCATTAAGATAGCAATTTTCAGACATTCAAGGGAAGATTCTTCTTGTTTTGTTGTAGACATTCAAGATCAATCATCATGGAAAGGTAATCAACTCCATTATTGCATTTTTCATTACATTCTTTCTCTATTTTGGTTTAATTACCTAAAAGGGCTTTGGCCAAGGCAAACCCCCATGCCCTAACATCCAACATTTCTCTTTCTTGTCTTGTGTGTTTGCATATTTAGGAATCTTGGAAGCCTGGAAATCATTAAGAATCAAGTTGCAAATTTTTTTAAGTATTCTCTTCATTTTTTAAAGAAAAATATCAACAAAAAGTTATTTTTAGGCCTGGATTTGACAGTTTTAGAACCAGACACCTGGAGAGGCAGAAAGTGCAAACTGAAAGCTCCTGATTCCACCTTTGAATATTTATAAATTCAAAAGTGGACTCATTCACCATGGGTGGCGAATGAGTTCCACTTCCAAGCTAGTTTTTGGTTTTTTACATTTTTAGATACCCTTTTCTCTGAAACGAGTTTCAAAATATTTTTACAGAACTGGGACTGATTCACCTAGAATGGCGAATGAGTCCTACCAAGCTTAAAAATCAGCATCAAAAACATTCCAAAAGCCATTTCCAGTCTTCATCCAGATCCCAAGTTCACACTTTCAGTTTCATCCTTTTCTATTCAGTTTTGCTCACATTTCTAGGTATTTTTGCATTACACAATGTGTTTTCAAACAAGTTGCATTTCAATAGTCGTCACTTAATAATCAATCCATTTTGTCAATTATCAGCATTTATATCATTGAATTTAGTCATAATTTCATCATACATATCCTAGATTGAGTGAACCACCTAGATTTTGGGTGTGGGATCTATCTCTTTTCATTAGGAGAAAGACCCTAATTGAGCAAAAGAGATATAGCATTCCATCCACATTAAAATATATGGTTTGGTATTTTTCTCACCTTTAAGGCTTTCTCACCCAACGGATAGCCAAGAGTTTCATTGCATTAGAGTGAGTATGCATTTTTGGACAAACAACTTAGATATGATCCACATCGTGTTGGAGAAATGGTTGAAGCTTGATCCACCTTTTCATTCTCATCTTTCTCTTCTCCCTAGTTCTTTCCATTGCATGATAAAGTGTATCTTGTTTGATTGCAAATCATTCACCTTGTGCATGGTCTTTTTTGCTTATGTTCATTTAACTTAGGATCTTGGTTCCTGGGGCCTTGCATAACCTCCTTTGATCTTTGTCATCCTAGACCATCCACACTGGTCTGATTGCACCCTTCTTGAATGTATACTTTAGTGTGAGTTTGAAGCAAGTTCATCCTCTCACTAAAGTGGGGGCTAACTATGGACATGGAAATAGTATCCCTTTTTGCTTGCTTGATATTGGATTACTTGATGATAAATTAGACATAATGAGGCCTTGATTTGGTGTTGTGAAGTGTTTTACACATCCACATTAGGTCTTGGACCCTAGCAAAATTGAATAAAATACATGTCTTGCAAAGGTGTTGTAAAGTGTTGTGAACCACTTTCACACTTTTCTAGACTTTCATCAAGCATTTAAGTATAATGGACCTATTTTCCCCCTAATTCAACATTGTAAAATATATTTAATGGCATCCTCACATTAATCTAGAAGGTTTGTAACTTAAAATTGACTTTAATATAGTGTTGTAATGTGTTTTACACATTAACATTGGATGTTGTACCTTTCTAGGTTTTATGGACCCTATTTTAATGATATAAAGTGTATTTAATCACACTTTCACATTGAAATTTGTGTCCTTTCCCTTATCCACCCTTTACATCATCATTAATAGGCGCCTATGGCCCCATATTGTGCATCTCAAGGCTTAATTTGATCAAAGACCCTACTAGAACAACTTAGAAGCCTAATTTCTTTATTTCCCAACATTCCAACTGGAAAAAGAGCCCTTGTGGGACCCATTCACCATTAGGGGTGAATGAGTCCCATCCAGGTGGGACCCATTCACCCTTCATGGTGAATGAGTCCCATTTGAGCTATTTTTGGGGTTTGAGTAGGAAAAATTAGTTTTTAAGTTTAATTTTCCTCCATGTCGGCCTTGTGGATCAAATTAATAGGAAAATAAGGTGGATTTCCTATAAATACAAGCTTCTAAACCCTAATCCATCATAAATTTAACTCATTCATCATTTTCCTTCCACCTCAAGTCAAGCAAGCTAGGGTTTTATCATTCTAAGTCATCAAGATAGCTTTCTAAAGCATTCAAGGGAAGAATCTTCATTTATTGTTGCAAAAATTCAAGATCAATCATCATGGAAAGGTACTAATTCCATTATTTCATGTTCATGATTCATATTATTTCTTCATTTGGTTTAATTACCTAAAATGGGTTTGATCAAGGCAAACCCCCATGCCCTAACATCGAACATTTCTCCTTATTTTCTTGTGTGTTTGTAGATTTAGGTATCTTGAAGACTTGGAAATAATTGAAGGATAAGTTGTAAAATTGTTGAAGACATCTCCTTGTTGATTAAGTCAAAATATCCACTAAAAGTCACCTACAAGCCCGAAAATTAGAGTTTCAAAACTGGACACCTGTCAGGAACCAGAGTGCAGTTCGGGGACTTCCGTTTTCACTTTTGGATTTTCAAAAATTTAGAAGTGGAATCATTCACCATTGGTGGTGAATGAGTCCCACTGCCAGGCTTGAAAAGTGTTTTCTACAGTTTTGGATACCCATTTGTCTGAAACGGGCTCTAGAACAGTTTACCAAATCTGGGATTGATTCACCCAGAATAGAAAATGAGTCCCTGTAAACCAAATTTTCAAGATCAACAACATTTCAGAAGTCATTTCCAGTCTCTAGCAATTTCTCAGGTGCACACATTCAATTTCATTCATTTATGTTACAGTTTACTTTCATTTCTAGGTCTTTTTGCATATCAGAATGTGTTTTCAAACAACTTGCATTTTCGTAGTTTTCACTTAATAATCAATACCTTTCTTTAGTTTTTTTGCATTTGTATAATTCCATTTAGACATATTTCCTTCATTATTATATTAAACTTGAGTGTAGAAATTTCCCATTTTGTCCCTACCTCTCTCCTTTTAGGTAAAAAACCCTAGAAGTGCAAGAGAGTATTAGGGTGCAAAAATCTTTGTTTGTAGCTTCAAATGGAGTCATCTTGATTAAAAAATGGCAATAATTATTATACACAAATTCAACCAAAGATAGGTAATCTTCCCACTTGTATTGTTGGTCCATGCAATACATCCTCGGTAGATCTTCTAACACTTGGTTCATCCTTTTAGTTTGACCATCCATTTTTGGATGATACATTGAACTTATGTTCAACTGAGTCCCAAGTGAGGAAAACAAGGTTTGCAAAAACCTAGATGTCACACAAGCATCCCTATCTAAGATAATCTTCTCAATAATTCCATGCAACCTAGAAACCTCTTGAATAAATTTATGAGCTATGATAGGAGCTCCATTGGTTAAATTCCTTGAAATAAAATGTGCCAACTTGGTAAGCTTATCCACTACTACCAAAATGGCATTATGCTTATTCCAACATAATAATACCTTGCACAAAGTCCATGCTAATGACTTGTCATTTACTCTCTAGAACTTTATGAGGATATAAAAGACCTGCAGGGTGATGATGTTCTACCTTCGCCTAACATTCTAAGCATCTTGTAACAGATCTTGGAGCATCCCCTTTCATTCCCTTCCAAAAATAAAATGGCTTCACATTAGCAAACATATTAAACACACTAGGATGTCCAAAGTATTATGCATTGTGAACTTCTTTCCACGCCAATTTTCTTAATTCCTTAGAGTTAGGCACATAAACTCTTCCCTTCAACTTGAATAATCCATTAGGTTCAAAGTGAAATCCTTCATACCTTGCATTGTGTGCATTATCCAAGAGTGCTTTCTTGATTTGTTCATAATATTTGTCACCCTTGGATTTCTGCAACACTTGGCCCTTGAAGTTAGTTTGAATTGATACCATTGAGGTGATATGCATCCTACAACTTAGGGCATTGACAACCCGATTCTCTTTCCCTTTGATATAATTAATATTGAATTCATAACTAGATATTAGTTCCAACCATCTCCTTTCTCATGCATTTAGATTGGGTTGGGTAAACAAATACTTCAGACCGTGATGATTAGTCTTTAGTTCAAAATATTTTTCCAACAAATAGTGTCTCACATTTGCAATGCATGGACTATTGCGGCTAACTCCAAATCATGCAATGAATAATTTTGTTCATAGGGCTTCAACTTCCTTGACTCATAAGTTGTGACTTGCCCATCCTACATTAAGACTCCTCCAAAATGTCCATTTGATGCATCTGTAATGAGAATGAAGTTGACATCAAGATCAAGTGCCTTTAATATTGGAGTTGTAGTCAACTTCTTCTTGAGTAGGTCAAATGTTGCTTGACATTTCTCAAACCACTCAAACTTCTTCCCTTTCATTTGTAATGAAGTAATAGGAAAAGTTATCTTGGAAAATTTTGCAACAAACTTCTAATAGTAACTAGCTAGACCCATAAAACTTCTAACCTCTGGCACATTCTTAGGCACTGGCCACTCAGGCATTGCTTTTATTTTAGCTAGATCAAGCACAATCCAATCAACACAAATTATGTGACCCAGGTACTGAACTTTCTTTTGAAAGAAGGTACATTTAGAGAACTGAATTTTTCATACAACTTTTGCTCTCTTAACCATTGGAGAAAAATCTCTAAATTTTTATAATGTTCCTCTTCATTCTTGAAATAGATTAAGATACCATCCAAGTAAACCAAAACAAACCTATCCAAGTAGTCCCTAAACACATTTTTCATCAGGTTCATGAATGTTGTAGGTGCATTCATAAGTCCAAAAGATAGGACCGTGAACTCGTAATGATTGTATCTAGTCCTGAAATCTATTTTGAAAATGTCTTCTTCCTTGATCCTCAGTTGATGATAACCTGATCCTCAGTTGGTGAGTTGCGACATTGAGTGTTCATTCATCATTCCTTTCATGCTATTTTTATTCATTTCAAGGTTTAATTACCAAAATGAGGTTTGACCAAGGCAAACCCCCATTCACCAAAAACCAAACATTTTTCCCTCTTGATTTTTGTTTGCAAATTTAGGTGGAAGAAATATTGAAAAGCTCTTAAAGAGAAAAAATGGAGAACTTTTCAAAGTTACAAAAGTTGAAAAGAAAGTTGTCATCTCATGAAAACTCAATCACATAATTTATTTCTAACTTTCTGAACCTGAAACCTGGGAAAACTAAGAGATTCATATTTGTTGTGGAGGCTCCTTAAATTTGTAAAAAAAAACTAAACCAAGACCCATTCACCCCTAGGAAAATGATTCCCAGGAAAAATTTAGTAGAGCACTTATGGTGATTGGTACACATCATCTTTCCTCTCTCTAATCTGCATTTTTATTTCTTGTTCCATCAATATTGAGCTTAATCTTCAAGATCCACTTTATAGAGTATATTTTGGGTTTGATTTTCTATTTTTAATCTTTCTCCCTAAAGTGTTCTTTAATCAGGACCCCCATCCTTGAAAAAAAAGGAAATATGAAGATTCACACTTTGATTTGACTCACTTAAAGGTTGCAAGTCAATTCTTTGTGTGAATCTCATTTCCTGATGAAATAGAAGAGAAATAGGTCCCTAATTAGTGAATCATCCCATTTTGGTGAGCTTCCCATTTTTCTTTGTTTTAGAGATGTACACGTACTAGGGGAATAAACTTTGAAGAAGCATAAGTTGATACAAAGGAAGTATGAAAATTTGGATTTGGGACTCAAGGAACTCATGGGTTTGGAGGAAAGGGATATTGGTAAGGAAAACTCCAAAACTCTATCCAAGGCTAAAAATTGACAGAAAAAATCCATAATTTTTTTTTAAAGTTTAGGTACATGAAAAAATATGGGAGGAGGAAACACACAATACTTATGAATTATAAATTGACTAAGGGAAATAAGTGCCAACACACTCATTACCATTTTTAAAAGGTAGGGATTTAGATATTGGAAGAATATGGTATCTTGTGCAATGAGGAAGGCAAAACTCTAGGAGCCTTAAATAGTTTGAGAGGGAGAGTAGGGATTGGGACTTAGACATAGTGATATCATAGTGCATGAGTAAAAGAAAACTTGGAGTCTTTCTCATTGATGATGGTCATGGGTATGGTTTCCATGATACAACATCCTCTAGGAATAGTGAAAGGAAAATTCCATGGTCCTATAAAGGGAAATAAAAATTGGAACTCAAGGATTAAATGGAAGAAAGTTAAGAGGGTGTTAGGGTTTGAAATTTGGGCCTAACTCTTATATAATATAAATTTAACTAGATCCTCAAAATCTTGGATTCAAACAAAATAAACCTAGTAGGATTCAAGGATAAGGAGCATGAGAAAATGGTAGTAACAAAAATAGACAAGTTGGAAAGCCAAAACCTAGAACACCAATAGGTAATACAAGGGGGATAACTTTTCCTATCCTAAGTGTAAACAAATCAAAATAAATCAAAATAAATCCTCCTAAGGTCTTGATAATTGATTCTTTATCCTCAATGAATGTCATTATTTTCTTTCTCAATAAGATTAAGAAAATATTCATTGACAAAATGACATTAAATATATTTTTAGAAGAATTGGGAAGAGTTATTCCCTCTACTAAGGATTAATAGATTGCATGAGCTAGGAAATATCCAAATTCTTTAGCAATAAGAACATAATACACTGGGACAAGAGGACACCCTTGGTGGATGGAATTGTGAATCCCAAAAGGTATTGATTGGTGACCAAAAATCATGATGAAATTTTAAGCATCCACAAACATCTCTATGGAATGAATGAAAAAATGCCCAAGACCAAGAACTCAAAGTTGTTAACATAAATATTACATTGATAGATTGTGTTATACAAAGGTTTAGTTATAGTTACTACACAGTTACAAAATTATAGTTATTCCTCAACTATAATCCTTTGTGTATAAATTTTCTCCTACATTTCAATAAGATTAATCAACTATTCTCCTTCATTTAGTATCAAAGTGGTTGAATGGTTATGTGTTTCAATAGTTTTGATGACATAGAGTTGAGCAAGGAATGATATGTTTACAAACCAACATAAGAAGATGTGTCTATGAAAAGATCAAAGAGGCGCCCCTTGAGACCTAGTGGATGGAAGAAGGGTGGTGCATAACTTGTGCTTAACGGTGACTTTCTACCACCCAGGTAACTTAGGTATTCCACCATTCCACCTCCCTCAAATGCATTGAAATTCCATAGATAATTAATAAAAATAATAAAGCATTTTATTACTAGATTGAATACGAAGCCAAGCATGGAAATCTCACGAAAATTTTGGATGAGAAAATATTGATAGAGTAGACATAGAGGTTGATCATAAAGAAATTCTATACTTGTGAAATTTGTTAATGCTAATCTTGCAATTTTTGAAGAAAAATAATTTTAACTAGAGCTTTTTCAACAATGTTCATGAATGTCTTGTTCCTCAATAATTATTCTTGGATGATGTGAATTAAAGTTCAACAATTCAATGTGATCAATGGTCTTTCCTAGCTCTCAAATCCACGAGCTTCTTATGTTGGGTATATTAGATTGAGCATTGCTACCCGCATTAAAATTTCCAATCCACACATAATCCATAAGGAATGGTGTTGTAGGGTTTTAGTCAAACAAGGAGGCATAAGTTTTACTTCCTTTTAATCTGATTAAATTTTATGTGTTGATTTCCTCTAAATTTATACCTATTGCATTCAGGAAACAATAGTGAAATACATGTTTCATCAGTATCAGGTTGTTATTTTTTAATTCCAATTGATGAAAATAGTAAGATCTATAGGATGAAACTATGGGATACTGTTGACAAAACAAGGACAGATAACTAAGAGGGGGGGTGAATCAGTTGTCACAAAATATTTAAACTTTTCAACTTAACTTAACTTAGTCTCAGATCTAATGAAAGAATAATAAACCATAAACAATCAACACATCAGAAACACAAAGAACACCAATATTTTTACATGGAAACCCTGTTAGGGGAAAAACCACGGTGGATGTTAGTCCACAATATTATACCCTGTTAAAAGTATAATGAAAAATAATGTGAATGCACATGCATTTAGGCACACTACCTAGAGCTCACTACTCAAATATAAGAGGGCTCACTTCCCAAGGAATACATAGTAATTCAAATTAGATCTGCAGGGTATGAACTGAGAAAATAGCTTCTACACAAGCCTGATTACAGTTCCAGTTAAGCACAGAAAACCTCCTTCACACTTCACTCAAAATTATTCTCACTCTGCTCAACAATCGAATGAATAGATTAATATTCACACACTTTCTCTTTTCTGGATTCACTTCATTTCCTACACCCTTTAATTTCACACAAACAATCACTCTTATATATCCGCATCATGCAATTACATCAAAAACTTTGTCAACCAAACATATAAGACATGTGTACAATGTTGGCCCAAATTTACAAATAAATTTTCAATGTGAATCAAACATCATCGGCTAATATTATGATGTGACCCAAAACAATATCCTCGAGTTCGCTAAATGTTCAAGTTTTAGTCTCCAAGGATCCGCAACACATTACAGCCACTATGTCTACCAGGAACATAAAAACTCAAACATACATGAGAAAAATCTTCGACCATGAGCACACTGATCACATGGATGTGCAACAAAGATAGAGAATGATCTAGAAGCGTCCACAAGTAACAAGAACTAATAGAGAAGCATCCGCAGCAACAAAAATTACCATAATCACATAAACTTCAATCAGGAATACTAACATAAGCCACATAAACACTATTAGAGCACAACTATTTATAGCACTATCAAATCTTCATGCGGACCTCTGAAACTTCCGGTAGATGAACTAGATACTCTCAGCAATAAACACTTTAGTCCACAACAACTGATCTTCAATGTATAGAACAAAACACCTTCATGACCTTCATTGTTCCACTGGCAACCTGGAACTCTTCCTTTAACAATTTTCTCAATATTGTCGACATATACAACCTTCACTACAACAATGCTAATAGTGTTGACATCAATTATCTTCACCATTTATGTCAAAGGGGGAGAAGAGAAATGTGAAAAATCTTTTTGGGAGAAGAGCAATTGAGAACAGTCAGAACCTAAGGGGGAGTAAGTGTAGTTGTGTTGATGGTATTTTTCACATCATGTGTTGACATTAATGACAACCACATATCAACAACACAACCACAACATCCAACAATCTCCCCCTTTGGCATTGATGGAAACACATGATGCAAAAAATACCATCAACACTTCACTTACTCCCCCTTAGTTTCTGACTCTTCTCCTTAATTGCTCTTCTCCCAAAAAGATTTTTCACATTTCTCTTCTCCCCCTTTAACATCAATGGGAAAGATAAGCATTATCTTCCCACATACAAGCTTTGAACCACATATCTACACATCTGACTACTCCCCCTAAGTAGCAGCCATGAAAACACCAATCCGGATCAGGAAACATCTATGAAGCACATAGATTGATGCAAGAAAATGAATCTTTAGTTTATATCAGGAGGGGTAATCACCCCTAGCATCCCTCTAAGATACTCAAAAGTATCCTTCAGCAACGGCTTGGTGAAAATTTCTGCAATCTATTCTTTGGTAGGCACATATTCGAGTCTGACTTCTTTCTCATTCACTTTCTCCCTGAAGAAGCAAAACTTGATTGATCTATGCTTGGTCTTAGAGTGTAGCACCAAATTCTTCAATATGTTAATTGCACTTGAGTTGTCACAGTATATGGAATTAGGTTCATCATATACTACTTTGATATCTTTCAACATCTGTTTCATCCACATCACTTGAGTACAGTTATTTGTAGCAGCAATATACTCTGCTTCAGTAGTAGATAGAGAAATATAATTTTTCTTTTTACTCAACCAAGACACCAACTTCTTCCCTAGGAAGAAGGCACCACCACTCGTACTCTTCATGTCATCTACATCTCCTGCCCAATCTGCATTAGTATATGCACTCAAAGTAAGATCATCATCCTTAGGATACCAAAGCCCAAAATCAATTGTTCCTTTTAGGTATCTGGAAATTCTCTTTACAATAGTCACTTGTGATTATTTTGGATCACCCTGAAATCTAGCAACCATACATACAACATTCATAATGTCTGGTCTAGTCTGAGTTAAATAGAGCAATCTACCAATCATTGAACTGTATCTTGTTTTATTTTCCTTAGGAGAATCATCATTTTGTGTTAACTTGCATCCAATTACCATGGGAGTACCAACTGGCTTTGAGTCTTCCATGCCAAACTTCTTCTACAGTTCTCTCACATATTTGGACTGAGATATGAAAATCCCCTTGTCTAACTGAGTAATTTGCAATCCCATAAAGAACTTCATCTCTCCAATCATACTTATTTCAAATTCACTCTACATTTCATCAACAAACTTCATACATAGATTATTATCTCCTCCAAAAGTAATGTCATCAATAAAGACCTCAATTATCAACTCTTTGTCATGATCCAACTTGAAATACTAGTTGTTGTTAGTAGTACCTTTATTGAATCCAAGCTTTAACAAGTATTTATCCAGTCTAGCATACCAGGCTCCAGGGGCTTGCTTGAGTCCATACAAAGCTTTCTTCAATCGGCAAACCATGTCTTCATTGTCAGTCAGTTGAAATCCATCTGGTTGTTCAACATATACCTCTTCTTCTAGCTCACCATTCAGAAAAGCTGACTTTACATCCATTTGATAGACTTTATAGTTCTTATATGCAGCATAAGCAAGAAATAATTTAACAACTTCAATTCTGGCAACATGGGAAAAGGTTTCTTCAAAATCAATACCTTCCATTTGTGAATACCCTTTACATACCAGTATTTCTTTATTCCAGACCACTTCACCATGTTCATTTAGCTTATTCCAAAAGACCCATTTAGTACCAATCTCATTTTTGTCTTTAGGTCTGAGAACAAGTATCCATGTATCATTCTTTTCAATCTACATCAGTTCTTCCTTCATAGCTTCCATCCAGTGTTCATCATTGCAAGCTTCATTGACATATTTAGGCTCAATCTTGGAAATCAGGCACTTTTGCAATATTTCTTCTAGTTTGCACACCTTTATTCTTGTTTCCTACAATTTGATTTTTAGAATGATTTAGCTTTACATACCTCAGAATTTTAGAATTCTCTTGAACTTCTGGTTCTTTTGTTCTTTCTTCTACACTTGCATTTGTCTCTCCTTCCTGACTTTCTTGATTTACTGGAACAAATGGAACAATTTGAAGTTGATTATGTGTCTGAGCATTTTTCTCTTTGTTTGTGCTATCTTCTTGGTCATCTAAATCATATCCATAGTATCTAGATGATCTAGCAGAGTCCTCATCAACTCTGACATTTTCACTTTCAACCATTTTTCTTAATCTTTTGTTATAACACCGGTAGGCCTTGCTTTTAGTAGAGTAACCTAGAAATATTCCTTTGTTGCTTCTTGGATCAAACTTTCCTCTATCCTCATCTCTCTTAATATACCCTTTTATTCCAAAGATCTTGAAATATTTAACAGTAGGCTTATAACCAAACCACAGTTCAAAAGGAGTCTTACCAGAATTACAATTGACACTTACCCAGTTTAAAGTGTACATAACAGTTCTTAGAACTTCACTCCAATAGATGTGAGACACATTTCCTTTTATCATCATTGTTCTAGCAACATCCAGAATTGTTATGTTCTTCCTCTTTGCAACTCCATTATGTTGAGGGGTTCAGGGAGCAGGTAACTATCTTCTGATTCCATGCTCTTCACAGAAAGAATTGAACTCCCTGGAGGTGAACTCACCACCTTTGTCTAACCTTAAGCATTTGATTTTTAGACCTTTCTCATTTTCTACCATGGCTTTGAAACTTTTGACCTTCTCCAATGCTTCACATTTTTCTCTTGAGAAAGCAACCCATATCATCCTAGAGTAATCATCAATAAGCAATATAAAGTACCTTTCTCCATGAAGACTTCTGACTCTAGAGGGACCACATAGATCAGTATGCACCAACTCTAGTAATCCATTTGAATGATGTTGTTTTCAACAAAAAGAAACTCTAGTCTGTTTTCCCATCTAACATTCCTTGCAAATTGTGTTAGCAGGCTTCACTAGCTAAGGTAGATCTCTTACTGCTTGAGTGGAGCTTACTTTGACAATGTTGTCAAAGTTCACGTGACACAACCTCCTATGCCATAACCAGCTTTCATCTAGTTGAGCAATTAAACAACTTTCACTAGCAGCATTCAGGTGAAAAATATTACCTTTTGTCTTTTTACCTGAAGCAATTACATTTCTAGAACTTCCAAGTATCCTGCATCTTCCGCCTTTGAATTGAAGATCATAACCCTTGTCCACCATCTGTCCAACACTCAGTAGGTTGTGCTTCAAGCCTTCAACAAAAAGGAAATCATCAGTGTTATGCTTACCACCAAGACAAATAGATCCTCTACCACAAATCACACCAACATTGTTATCTTTGAATCTTACAACCCCACCATCATACTTTTCTAGACTTAAAAATTTTCTTTTGTCGCCAGTCATGTGATGTGAGCATCCACTGTCAATAACCCACTCATCCTTTTCTTCAATTCGGACTGCAAGAGCTTTCTCAACTTTAGCAGATTCAGTAGCCACTAGACCATTTTCCTTGATAGCAAGGAACACCCATTCATCTTCATTTCCATTTTCTTTATCAGACTCTTCGTTAGTCACTCCTTCTTCAACATAGTAACATTTCTTTTGAAATATAGATTTGTTAGGCTTAGACCTAGGAACTCTTTCAAGACATCTTGATGCAAAATGACCTATTTTATTGCAAGAGAAACATTTAATAGGAAACATTCCTTTATACTTACCTTCTCCTCTCCCTTCTTTCTTCACAATCAGTGCTTCCAACTCTTCCACCTCTCTTTCTTCATCTTCAAGCTGTTTCATTTCTTCCTCATACTTGAATGGCTTTCTAGAACACTCTCTAGGATCATATCTTTGCTTGTTTCTTTTGGATACAGAAGCCCTAAATGCAGATTCAGTCTTGGGAACAGATTCACCAAATTCGCTCAACTCAAAGGCAATAGGTTTACCAACCAGTGTATCTCTTGTCATATTTGTCACTGATCTAAATTATTCAATAGCATGAGCCTTTGCTTTGTAAGAGGGAGGCAATGATCTGAGCATTTTAGCTACAATTTCTTCCTCTTCTAGGGTACCACCGACACATCTAATACCCATCACTAGTTCATTTACTCTTTGCATAAAAGAAGAAATATTTTCATCTTCACCCATCTTCAAGTTTTCACACTTTCCTTTCAAACTCTGTAGCTTAGCCATCTTCACATGTACATATCATTCATACAAAGTTTCCATCTTCATGCAAATCTCATGAGTTGTCTTCAAACCTAACACATTTGTCATTTCTAAATCTGTCAAAGCACTCAGCAAAGCTTCAATAGCCCTGACGTTATTCTCAGCCTCTTTAATCTCATCAGCAGTGGAAGGACCATTCTAAGGAATAACATATGGATTCTTTGTAATCTTCCATAAGGGTTCACCAATACACCTCAAATGACACTCCATCCTAGCTTTCCACAGTGAGTAGTTTGTTCCATCGAATCTAGGACTGTCCTTCTTGTATGATTCCATCTCGGATCACCTCAACCTTTTAAAATTCTTCAAAGGAACATGCTATGATACCAATTGTTGGAAAAACAAGGACAGACAACTAAGAGGGGGGTTGAATCAGTTGTCACAAAATATTTAAAGTTTTCAACTTAACTTAAAATAGTCTCAGATCTGATGAAAGAATAATAAACCATAAACAATTAGCACATCAGAAACATAGAGAACACCAAGATTTTTACGTGGAAACCCTGTTAGGGGAAAAACCACGGTGGATGTTAGTCCACAATATTATACCCTGTTAAAAGTATAATGAAAAATAATGGGAATGCACATGCATTCAGACACATTTCCTAGAGCTCACTGCTCAAATACAAAAGGGCTCACTGCCCAAGGAATACATAGGAATTCATATTAGATCCATGGGGTATGAACTGAGAAAATAGCTTCTACACAAGCCTGATTACAGTTCTAGTTAAGCACATAAAACCTCCTTCACACTTCACTCAAACTTCTTCTCACTCTGCTCAATAATCGAATGAATAGATCAATATTCACACACTTTCTTTTTTCTGGCTTCACTTCCTTTCCTACACCCTTTAATTTTGCACAAACAATCGCTCTTATATATCTGCATCATGGAATTACATCAACAACTTTGTCGACCAAAAATATAGGACAAGTTTACAATGTCGGCCCAAATTTACAAATAAATTTTCAATGCGAATCAAACACCATAGGCTAATATTATGATGCGACCCAAAACAATATCCTCGAGTGTGCCAAACATTCAAATTTTAGTCTCCAAGGATCTGCAACACGTTACAACCACTATGTCGGCTAGGAACATAAAAACCTAAACATACACGAGAAAAATCTTCGACCACGAGCACATCGATCAACACAAACATGCAAAAAAGATAGAGAATGTTCTAGAAGCATCCACAAGCATCAAGAACTAACAAAGAAGCATCTGCAGCAATAGAAATTACCATAATCACATAAACTTCAATCAGGAATACTGATAGAAACCATAGAAACACTGTTAGAGTACAACTATTTATAGCACGATCAAATCTTCACGCAGACCTCTGAAACTTCTGGTAGATGGACTAGATACTCTTAGCAATAGACCCTTTAGTCCACAATGACTGATCTTCAACGTACAAAACAAAACACCTTCATGACCTTCACTGTTCCACTAGCAACTTGCAACTCTTCCTTTAACAATTTTCTCAATATCCTCGACATATACATCCTTCACTACAACAATGCTAATAGTGTTGACATCAATGACAACCACATATCAGCAACACAACCACAACATCCAACAGATACAAATGATGTTCAAGCTAAATCCAAGTTCTAGTTTTTTTGAGGAAGCTATGGAAGGAGAAGAAGAGTAATGAACAAACACTTTCTATTAATGAGATTTTTAAGAAAAATCCAACAATAATTAAGAATTATGGTATTTGGCTTCATTACTAGAGTAGAACTAGCTATCATAACATGTACAAGGAGTATCAAGACACCATGTATGATGATATGGATTATCATCAAAGGATGTGACAATCTTGAATTCAAATGATCAAGATAGTGAATATTCCTACAAAGCTTTGCAAGTGTGAGAATGCCAAGAAATTTCACGATCCTAATATCAAGTTTCCTTTGGTGCATTGCAAAATCAAGGCACTAGCAATAAAGTTAAAAGAAAACTTTGAAGCATCTAAACCAAATGTATTTGTGTAATGTATTGTCCTATTTGAGGCTAGTGGCACTGAAAGATGGAGGAATTTCCATCATCTTAAGTCAACTTCTCACTTTGAGATGGTGCTTTGCATGAGAAGCATTTTTTTCTTTCTTTTTTTGTTTTCCTTGTTGATGCTAATTGATTTCAAGAATACATATATTGTGAAGTTTTATTTTTAGAGACAGGTATTGGATTTGGTGTTGAACTCAATATGAATTGTTTTCCAATGATTTTATGAGACTGTGATAGAGAATTATACCCTTACAAGGGTCATTAGACAACTTGATGGAGCCCTATGTTTGTAGAGCTCAATATGGATTGTTGTTGAATAATTTGAGAATCATAGATTAAGGAGTTTAGGAAAATAGTAATCCAAGAACTCAATAATTCAACTTGAAGCTACACCCTTTTGAGGGTCATGAGACAACTTGATGGAGTTCCATCTGATTCAATATTTATTTCTTCAAAGGAAGATCTTCTCAAGAATGTATATCTATTTTGTAATCAACAAGTTTTGTTATGTAAGCCTTAAGGGGGTCCCTTGGCAAAGTGAATTCTAAGTTTTCAGGGGTACATGTGTAGGAACAATGTAATAAAGGGGGAAATATTAGCATAAATATTATATTGATATATTTTGTTATGTAGAAGTTTAGTTATAGTTACTATGTAGTTACAAAATTATAGTTATTCTTCAATTGTAATCCTTTGTGCATAAATTTTTTCCTACATTTGAATAAGATTAATCAACTATTCTCCTTCAAAAGCATGGTGAGACTAAATGGTCATTCAATGTGATCACAATATTTAGAAAAGTCAATATTAATAAAAATGGTAGGTTGTTGAGAATGGCAACCTCATTCCATTACTTTCCAAATAGTAATAATATTACCCAAAATAAATGTGGATTTAATGAATCCTATCTAGCCAAGGAAAACAAGTTGGGGGGGTAAAGGGACATGAAGCTCGAGAGATAGATCTTTGGAAATTATTTTGTATGACACATTTAACAAAATGATCAGTCTCTAATTAAAAATTTCTACAATATTGTCAACTTGAGTTATGAAATTAAAATTTCCTTTGTTAATTAGATTTCTCAAAGATTTGCAATGAAAAAAAATTAGTGTAGACACTATGGAGGTCATCTCCCACAATAACATAACAAGATTTACATTTTTTATAAGGGAATCCATCTAGTATAGGATCCTTGTCATTAAAAATCATGAAGATATCTTCATTTAGGTAGTTTTTGGTAAAAAGATATTCATAGAGAATGCACAAGGAATTAGAAACCTGGTAGGGGACCATAATGAGGGATTATTGTAAACCATCCATCCTATCAAGAGTATACTATTGAGTAACAAACACTTGCTCATAGTTTTAGGAAAAATATTGAAGAATGTTACAAAGCTCTTGCAATAGTTTCTATCATTCATGGAATTTTGTGATGGATTGAAAAGAATTGTGAAGAAATTCCTTTGAATATTTTTCACCAATCTTGAGTTAGTGAAACCTAGCTTTAATTTGATTCCCCTATGTAGAATGAGCATATAAAACCTATTTCTACTGGAAAATTTGAGCCACACGAAGTTGAGTGGATAAATAGAATGGTTTTTCCTTCATAGTTGTAGTTTCTTAGTAGAGGTCCAAGATGATGGCCTCATATATGCAGTGGCAGAAGTAAGCTATCGCCCATAAATATAGATGATAGTAGAGGTAATGGTATCATTCCATAAGGATATCCAATTGATCCCATGCATGGGTGGAGCTCTAAATTCTAAACATATTAAATATGAGTTGAAGCAACTTTATGAGTGATCACTAACATGTTAAGGAAAAATCAAGTCTTAATGGGATTGGGCTTGGATACTTTTCATTCAATATGAAAATATATTGGGATTTTTTTTGAAAGGGTAACATTTGAAAAAGGCTCTACTAATATGGAATAGCAACTAGAAAAGGAGAAAAATAACGTTCTAACATCATAGCATGATCCAACCTATTTAAAAATCTATTAGACCTAAATCATAAATTACTCCTTGATGTCATGTCATATGGTCTTGGTGGCAGCCAATTATTGGAAATAAAAAAATCCCTAATTTATTATGAATGAAGAACTAGGCCTCTCTTTCACCAACTTCCTAGTGATAGGTAAAGCTCCATATTTATCATAAGTCATCTTGATCATGTTAAAATTTGCACATAGAACCAAAGTGGTGACTAACACTAAATTAGAAATTCATCTCCAAAGGGAATATCTCTAAACTACATTCAAAACAAAAGCATTAATAACCCCAAAGGAATTATTATTAATGTTAAAAAGAGCCCATAGTTCTTAATTAATGGGGTCAAAACCTTGGTCAACTAAACATTGATGTCACATACAAGATAGAAAGGTGACAACTTGACCCTAACTTGTTTTGTAATGACTACACAAAATATGGTTGAAAGGACAAATCACATGGCATATAATAGAAAGAAAAAAAAAACTAGAAACTTGAACCTCTTGTATGAAAAGAATGTCTAAGCCTAGGAATTATAGATGAAGATCACAAATAAAGTATTTTTGTGGGAGGTCTATCAAACCCTAAAAATTTCAAGAAATTTAATTCATAAATGAGTATTAAGAACCATCTCATTATCTAAATCATCTAGAGTGGAATAATTTTTATATAAAATTTCTTAATGGGTGTCAAAAATTATTATTTCAAAGTGAAGAGGAAACTTCTACTATTTAGGTGGCACAAATTCTTCTTCCTCCTATTTCATAAGGATACTGTGAGACGTCCTACCTAAGAGGAGAATAGAAAGCATGTCAACATTGATGGTGGTTGATTGAGATAAGGTTGATACCACAAGTGGAGTCCCAACCACTTTTGTTGCACTAGAATTCTCCCTATAGGAGGAAAGTATAAGATTACCTAATTCTAGAGGCTTTGAAACATTTTTTTATCCCATTTATCAAATCCATAAGGCATAGGGGAAGGATTATTACTACCAAAATCCTTGGCTTTGTAATTGAATATAGTAGACCAGCCTTCCTTTCCTTTGCAAAAGATGGAAACCCAAAAGAGGGTTGTGCAATGGCCTTTAATAACATGGAAGCTAGAGGAAAACCTTGAATCTTGTGTTATGAGGATTGACACCAATAATAAGTGTTAAAAATTTGATATAAAGGATGTGTTGGATATATTTGGTTTGGCCAACTTGAATATCTATTGATTCTTTGTGGTTATTGGATAGGTCTGCCTCAACACAAACCCATCACTGAGGTTGAGCTTAGTAGAACCATTATGGCTCAAGGCACATGACCTTGCCTAAAGAGAAGGATATCAAGCTCAAAAATTCTAGCATTGTTGGGGTAGATTGGAAAACTCAATCCAAACAAGGACCTTGAAATATTTATCATCCATGATTATAATCTTCTATGTCTATGGTTTGAAAAAAGTAGTGAGGAACAAAAAACCTAGGGGTCATAGTTGAGTACCACTTCAACATTATTTGCTTCAGCAAAGTGAAAAATAATAATAATAAACTTTGGTGAGGTTTTGCATAGTGACAAGGTAGATCCCATGCAAGGTCTAGGCCCTACCAACCTAGTTTTAAGAATGCTTTTAGGGGGACTCTTCCTAAAAAATAACTAATTTTAAGCATAATTTTTTTTGAAATGGGAAGAATAACATATGGCGGCACTGTCTTAGAAGAATTTCCTCATGGAACACTTTGGTGACAAATTTTTGGGGTCATTTGGGTGAGGGAGCCATTGATTGCCACTATCAAACCTTCAACTCTAGTAGCAACAATTGCAAATGAATGAAAGGTTGATGCCATTTAAGTGGGAAAGAAACACCTACAAGCATAGAATAGAAAGGGACATTCTAGTTATGTGTAGTTAGTGGATAGGGCATTAAAAAATAGTTGGGATTTAGTACTAAATCTACAACAATGTGTAAATACCCTATTTAGGTTTTCTATAATCTATAAATTGAAAATATTGAGTTTTGAAGAAAAGCTAGAATTTGTGTGCAACTATGTTAGAATTTTGGTCCTCTAACATGACATGTTGGGAGAGAAGGTCATATATCCTTGTAGGAGCCAACAAGGAACTAGTATGGGTCTTAGGCATAACAAGAATATAGAAAATATTTAAGGAGAATTAATATCCTAGATAACTTTTCCTCTATCTCCAAGGTGCTTTGCATGGTCAATAAGACCCTTAAATTCTCTACATCACAATTAGGAACATGGTAAGGAAGTGATAGAGGGCATAGGCATTATAAAATAATTTTTTCTTTGTAATTTCTTAAGTGTGCATTAAATTTGAAAATTTGATGACCTAAACCCCAAGAGAATGCATTCCAAGATCCTTCCATTGGAAGTTGAAGTTGTATGAAGTAGTGCTATGAGGTCAATATTATGTTCCAAAAGTGCAATGCCAAGCATAACGAAGTAATGTTGGGATTTCATCAAGATTGTTGCTACTTCCATTACAACATAATACACTAGCTTAGATATCTTATATACATCTATCTAAAATACGCTGAGAGATATTAGTCTCGAGGTGCCTATTTTAAATTGTTATTGAGAATAGATATGTACCTCAAGATTGATATCTCTCACCATATTTTAGATAGATGTATATAAGATATCTAAGCTAGTAGCATCTGCAACATGCAATGTAAAATAATAATTTATCACATATTTTGTTTTAAATAAATAATTATAATACTTTACAAATTATGATTCATATCATATTTATTCAAATGCACAAAGAGTTGTGTACAATAGGAATTCATAATGAATGAGATAATTCATCTTTTATACCAAAAATTTAATATCAATATTAATAGAATAGTTCACTTGAAAAATATATACATCACATAAAAATGTTATGTTTGCAAAGATTTTAGTCTTTCTTCCTCTGCTTTTCTTTTGGCGAGTTGCTTTCCTGTCTTCATTTTTTCATAACGATCATATGAAAATGGTGGTGATATTCTAATTCCATCCAAAGACTTAACATTTGATATAGAAACAAATGTTAATCATGCCCTTTATCTTGGTCCTATATCAATTGTTTCCTTGGAAAGCGTTAATCCTTGTGATTTGTGGATCGTTAGTGCCCAAGCCAATCATAGGGGAAATTGACATGTGCGGCCCCTTTGTATTGGTGAAATTGGAATTAAATTTGGAGATGCATCTTCAAAAGTTATTCCAGAGTAATTATCAAATTCAACCATAACATATGTAGGTGGATCTAGTGGGCCACATCCAAGTTTGTATATGATATTTCTTATATTAATTGATATTTCATCAATTAATATGTATTATATATGTTGAATTTCTTCTTGAAGACTTGTGAGCCTTGTTCCTTCTAATTCAACAAAATATTTAATAGGTATTCTTAAAGTTGAATGAATTGTTGATGCACCAATGTTAAAGGCTGCAACTCCAGTTGGTGCTAGTAATAATAAGGGAGAACGTTCTGGCTGTGATGCATCATAAAGAGCTTGACAAATTGCATTAATCATATATGATTTACCTATTCCATTTGTTCCTTGAATTATCATGTATAGTGGCACGACATCATCCTATTGATTATAATGTGACATAATAATATCAAGTGCTTTTTTTTGCTTAGCACCTAATGTTCCATACGATATAGTTGACAACATATCATCAAGTATCAGTAAGCCATTTTATTTCATAGTGTTGATAAAATTTATTGCATTATTTGTGTAATCTTCTCCTTGATATTCATCACTCCATGGAGTTTGTCTATCAATATCTCTTCTTCCTAACATATCTATTTCGGTTGCATCCATAATTCATCCACGGTGTAATCTTGATATGATCTCCCACTCATGTTCAATTATATTCTGATCATTTGGTAAATTATCCTCATCTTCAGAATCATCGTGATTTCCAATTTCATTTGAAATAATTCTTTGTTCTAAATGCCATGGATCATAATTGAGTGAGTCCCAATTTGACATAATTGTATTATCATCAAGTCCAATATCCCTTTGTATATTATGAAATAGCTTGTACAACAATAACTCTGACCAACAAAAATCAACCCACTTTTCTGATTGACGTGTAGGTATGGTGGTAAACCTTGGAAACACTCTTACAATAGTTTCCATAGTCCTTGGTTCCCATTTGTTATCTCTTTTTCTTTTGGGATTATATGTCCAAGATCTAGCTGCATCTATAAGTGTGATACTTTCCATTGCATATGGTTTGTCCATATATCCTTGAATGAAATGTTTAGATGTCCATCATCATCATTTTCTTCATTTTTTAGCATTGGCTTGAACACCTCTCTTGAAACATTTAATGTAACAAATACTCTACTACATTCTACCAATGGAAACTCCAATAACATATGACATGTTTCTTGTGCTCCAATGTCTCTCTCAATGAGGGTTTATGTTAGAAGTCTCCTATACGCCTTTGATGCCACTTCATCTGGGTTTTCAATATTTGCAAGTCGCATTAAGATTTGATGATAATTTTTTGAACTCTTTTATGCTTTTGCTACATACTTTGCAATATAATTTATTACAACATGTCTTGAAAGAACTGGTTTCCAATCTACATTTTCTCTCCATAACTGAAGTATATTACGATTATGTGTGTTTACTCAATCATCATTTCTTGCAAGTTCATATACTTTATCTCCTGTGGTTGGATCTTCAAATATTTTGATCCATCTAGATGTAATGGCCATGGTGCATTGTACGTACAAACAAAGAGTAAATTGTTAGCTTATATAAACATTTTAGTTATTTATTGGTACAAAATATATGAAAGTATAAATATCTTACCTACAAACCATTCTTCCTTTTTTTTCGAAGGCAAGCACCCTCTTTACACATTGTATGGCGTTCAACACAATTGAGCAACTCTTCATAGTCACGTGCCAAGTCTATTTGGCTTAGTTGCGTATTTCGAAGGCATGGATGTTGTGTAAAATTTTCTAGGACCTATCATTCATGATATAACATATTTTATTAATTGAAATACAAAATTTTAAGTATCATATATTGTAAAAAGAATATATAATTGATAATTAATATCATACCTTTATGTTTCGTTGATGTGAGTCTCCCCATGGATTCCATGCATGAACAATAGAATCAAAATATTTTTGAACATTTTTTATTTCATTAGCATTTCTCCAATTAAGGTTGTCTATGTTAGGTGCTCCATCTAACCATATGAATCCATGCACATGTGGTGATCCTCTATGTTGCCTAGGCAACCAATAGCTTGAACCTTGAGGAATGGTTAAGATACTTAAATTATGATAATAATCTTAAATTTGAACTCAACTTTAGTGAACATAAGGAACTTAAGGAATTATACTAATGGTTAATGAATATTATATGCAATCCTCTATATGTATGATATTTTGGTACACTCTATGCAATGTAAACCATTCCCTACATCCTTGACCAATACAAAATTTGTTAATTGGTTGAATTGGAAAGAAAATTTTGCCAATGGTTGAACTTATTTCACACCCTTCCCTTTTAATAGAAGTTATTGAAACTTCAAAACTTAGAGACTTGAAGACAAACAATGTTTTATATTTGAAAATGTAAAATATAATGGTATGGCTACAAACCATTAATTGTAGAGCTATGTAAAATCTACTCTAAACAATGATATAATTTTGTTTTATATTTGAAAATATAAAATGTAATGTAATGACTAGAAACCATTAATTGTAGAGCTATGTAAGATCTACTATAAGCAATGATGTAACTTTGTAAAATAACCTTGGTGTAATTAGAGTATAAAAGTTGGTTTGGTTCTATTCCATTATGTGACAATCTACATCAACCAATCTTAATCTTTAATTGACTTATTGCCCTACTTGATTCAAAATTTGACTCATTGCCCTACTTGACTCAAAATTGCGGTTTGAAACCGATCGCATTCTTTTAAAATTAAATTCAAATCAGTCTCGTGTTGTAATTAAAGTTTTTGTCTCAATTTGAGAAAAAGTGGAATCAAATTTGAGAAAATTGAAATTTTTTTTCAATGCTTTCACCAAGATTACGATTCGAACCATGCACCTTTCAATGCCAAGAGAGTTTACAGTAAAACGGTATGGACAAGACGGGGCAATCGCCTTGGAACACAAGATTTTCTTTTAACCTCATCCACATTATACAAGCAGAACTAAAAGTTGTTATGTCATGCCAGGTAAGTGGGCCCCTCGCCTGTAAATATAGTTGTTTTCCTATCCAAAAGACAATGAAAGGACAATGCTGCAGGTCTAGTATGCATACCCCACTGCCCTAGTAAAGACAATATTTACAGAAAGAATACAAGTGACTGATCTGATCTTACCCTTTAGACACGTGGTGGAGAATCTGGTCTCCATGGCTGTATCATTAAAATATCTTCAAGCAAACCGATGGGAATCCGACAAGCCTTTCTCCTTTACCAACTTGTGTTCCTTTGCCTCTGTCCGTTACGTTGGAGACTCAGCAAATATGACTAGATAAACACAACAACAAGAGACCTCATATTTTCACAGTTTATGATAGTGATTGAAAATACTTTTGCATTTATTTGTATGATGACTTTCAATGAACAGTGCAGGACGATACTGATAGAAACCAGCAAATATTTGATAATTACTTCTCCACATTTTAGATTGGATTTCTCTACTTTCAGCTACCATTCTTGACATTCGCAAAGGCGTAAACGTCAATATAATCGGGATCAAAATCATGATTTCCCTTTTGAAAGACCAGTAAATGACATGGCTGGAAAGAGTACGCAATAATAATAGATTAAGGACAATTATCCAAAAGCGGATTCAAATAGCTTGTATGTGCTTCTTACTTGAATCTGGAATAGCGATTTAATGGCGACATAGACCATCTGTTTCCTCGGATAGGATGCCCTCGCGCAGAGCTCAGAAGCTTTTTTAATCTTTCCACTCTACAGATTCCAATGCAAATAAAACCCTAATCTGTCAAATGCAAATGTTTTTTAATCGTTCTCAGCGTAACAAAAAAAATTGAAAAGAAAACCTTGGAGAAAATTCAAGTGGGCTCAAGCGGGCTTAAGGTTTTGCAAATGGGGTAACAACTCAAGCGGGCTTAACCTTGGAGAAAACTCCCTGGTTAAGCGCGCTTGAGCTGGAACAGTACTGGGATGGGTGACCTCCCGGGACGGACCAGTGCTTCACCTCTGTGAGCATCACCTAGATGCAATGAGTGCTAAGTGGACCATTCGATATCATGAGAGATGGGTTCTTGTTGAACCACTACTCATGAAACATGGGTCAATGAGTTTGACTCGAAACTACACGGTTGAATCCTGATAGCAATATCATAATTTGACACGCTGTGGAAAAATACCTCCTACTTATCAATTGATGAGCTAAAGGGGCTCTATTATGAATGGTTCATAAGGCACAACACTTGCTGAAGGTTTTGCAAATGGGGTAACAACTCAAGCGGGCTTAACCTTGGAGAAAACTCCCTGGTTAAGCGCGCTTGAGCTGGAGCAGTACTAGGATGGGTGACCTCCCGGGACGGACCAGTGCTTCACCTCTGTGAGCATCACCTAGATGCAATGAGTGCTAAGTGGACCATTCGATATCATGAGAGATGGGTTCTTGTTGAACCACTACTCATGAAACATGGGTCAATGAGTTTGACTTGAAACTACACGGTTGAATCCTGATAGCAATATCATAAGAAAACCCTAACTCAAAACCTTAACTATCGTTAGTTAAGATTAAGTTTAAACCGTAGTTATTTTGAACTTTGTAATTGCAATGGTTACGTTTATACCGTAGTTAGATTTGGAAAGACGTGATTTACCGTAGTTAGATTTGGAAAGACGTGATTTACCATAGTTAGCTTAAGATTTCGAATTGAATAGAGAAAATTTCCTTTTGTGTGGACGAAAACAAATTTGGATAAATATCTAATTTAGTTTTAAAAGATAATACTTATGTTTTATCAGTTTATGATAAAGATCTGGAGGTTCATTCCCTGGGCTGGCCACCTCTGTTGCGCTGGCCCCACTTGATGTCCTCATCAGCGCAGGCACTCAAAGTGGTGTCGTACCATCTTTTTAGTTTTAAAACATAATGTTTATGTTTTACCATTTTTAGTAATATTTTACATTTAAGATGTGTAAAGATTGATTTGATTGTTTATAATGATAGATAATATTGCATGATTATTTGCAAGTCCGATTTGATAAGGTTGTCTTTATAAGTTAATGTATTTTGATGAAAATTTGTAAATAATTTAGTAATATTTTATGATTTTGTTTTATTTTCTTAAGATATATAAAAGTTGTATTGATTAATTGTAATGATGAAAATTGCATATCTATGTTTTTTTTTTTTTTTGAGGGTTCACTTTTTTTAGATTATCTTTTATGCAATAATAAGTTTATGAGTGGTTTATTCTTCTATTAAATTTAGCTTGTAATTTTATTTATGTCTTTATCATCATTCATTTTTAGGAATTAACTTTTTTTTCTAAATTTTTATTCATAATTTTGGTTTAAATTTACAAGTGCAAAATTATATTCAGAATTAAAATTAAAATTTATCAACTTATTCTTAGAGTTGTTGTAAGCCAAGTGCCAAACTAGCACACGCTTGTATATATTTTGTGTTACATGTTGTGTTTAAGGGCATGCCTTAATGCATTTAAACATCACTTAGGAATAATTGAAGACCATTAGAGTCTATTCACATATAAGAACATCATAAAAATTCTTAATTGCATAATCTTCTTGCATCGTCATCCTAAGCATACTACATGGATGCATGCCATCTTCAATTAGATGATCCATTACTATTAGATCAATTTTCCTAGGGGTTTGACCAAAGGAGATTAAATCTTTACCTAATAAGTTCCCAATTGACACAACCCTACTTCAAAAATAAGTAAACCAAGCAAAGGTGCATTTGGAATAATAATCATTTTTCGACGTCAAGGTCACTTTCACAATCGTGGAGTTCAATTTCATAGGCCTAAATTTGAACCAAGTTAAAATATAGTTAGTTTCTAGATTCCAAGGTCTTCATTTAGATAAGACCCTATTCTTTTACATATTACTGATTCTATTCCTAGGATCCTCAACAATACATTCTTCCATGTAGATTTCTTGAAAGCTAAGTATCACATTTAATTAATTAATTAATTTTTAATTCTAGCTTTGCATTTATAATTCTAGCCCCAATTATTAATCCTATGGTAGATTTTTTTATCATTGTGATTTAATTAATTTACCTAGGATATTTATGTAAAAGGGTTATTTTTCTTTACAATATTCTATCTGTAGACACCTAAAAATGTCCTAAGCATATCACACACCGAGATTTTGATTATTAACATCATTTCTCTCCTTTCTCATCTATTTCATCTATTTAATTAAATAATGTCAATTATTTAATTAAATTCACTATTTTCTCCTATTAATTGAATAATTAATTTTATTTGATTAATTTATCACCTTCACACTAACTTTCTTCTCTTTTGATTAAATACTGCCAAATTATGTAATTAATCTCCACAAATCC
This sequence comes from Sequoia sempervirens, assembly GCA_007258455.2. Taxonomy (NCBI): domain Eukaryota; kingdom Viridiplantae; phylum Streptophyta; class Pinopsida; order Cupressales; family Cupressaceae; genus Sequoia; species Sequoia sempervirens. Next base: position 260,270,398 of record VDFB02193867.1, on the reverse strand, counting down.
ACTTTGATTAAATAATTCCTAATTGTTTAATTAAAGTATCCAATTTCCTCCACTTGCACAATTAAATAATATCTTAAATTGTTTAATTGGTTAATTTCCTCAAATCATTCAAAGAATATTCTCATTGAATATTCCCTTTTCAAATTCAAATTTCTCCCTCCACATGGAAATATCTCCCACATGCTTCCTAAAATCAAGGGATTTATTGTTTGCTCAAGTAATTTGGACATTTGATTAAAATCTGATCCATGTCATTATGCATTATCAACCCTTAATTTGATCTTTGATCTGTGTCCCCATCTCTTATCCATTTTCATCCATTGATTTGCTAATTCAATCTCACCCATTAATTCATTCCAAAAATCTAGAAATACTTCTCATTTTACATGAGAATTCATTCACAACCATTTGAGCAACCAAACTCTGCCCAATATCATACTTGAGCTTTGAGCATTTTGTGAATCAATCTCACCACATCCAATTCATCAAGCTTTTGCACAATAAACCATGGATTAGGTTTCAATTGAGCACCCCACATCCAATTTAGCACTAATCTCCCAATCTAGGATGAAGGTTTGCATTGTTAATGAACCATCAATTTTGGTGTTGTTCTATGGACTTCTCTTGCACTCTTAGGATCTTTCACCTAAAAGAAGAGAGATAGAACCCCAAAGTTGAAGTGGTTCACTCAAATAAAGGAATATATGATGAAATTATGACTAAATGCAAAAAACTAATGAAAGATATTGATTATTAAGTGAAAACTAAGAAAATGCAAGTTGTTTGAAAACACATTGTGATATGCAGAAATACCTAAAAATGAAGGCAAAACTAAACAAAAATGGATGAAATTGAAAGTATGCACCTAAGATCTGGATGGAGACTAGAAATGACTTCTGGAGTGCTACTGATCCTAGTTTTTAGGTCTAGTGGGACGTATTCTCCATTCTAGGAAAATTAGTCCCAATTCTATGAAACTGTTCTGGAACCTGTTTCAGACAAATGGGTATCCAAAAATGTAGAAAACCTAAAATAGGCCTGGAAGTGTGACTCATTCACCACCCATGGTGAATGATTCCACTTTTGAATTTTTGAATATTCAAAGGTGGAAATAGGAGCCTTTGATTGGATTTTCTGCTTCTTTAGGTGTCTAGTTCTGAAACTGTCATATTTGAGCATGAAGGTGAATTTTTGTTGATATTTTTCCTTATCCAATGAAGAGATGACTCAAAAAAAAATTCAACTTGATCTTCAATGATTCATAAGACTTCAAGATGCCTAAATTTGCAAACACACAATAAGAGAAAGAGAAATGTTGGATGTTGGGGCATGGGCGTTTGCCTTGGTCAAACCCCTTTTTAGGTAATTAAACCAAAATGATGAAAGAGTCTAATGAAGCATGAAATAACGAAATCAATACCTTTCCATAATGTTTGATCTTGAATTTCTGCACCAAAACATGAAGAATCTGCCCTTGAATGTCTTTAGAAGCAATCTTAATAACTTAGAATGTGAAAACCCTAACTTGCTTGACTTGAAAGAGAAGATGGATGATGAATAGGTTGTAAAATGAGTTAATGGATGTGAATTAGGGTTTACGGACTTGATTTTATAGAAAATTCACCTCATTTTCCCATAAAATTAGATCCCTAAGGCTGACATGAAAGAATATTAAACTTAAATTTCAATTTTTCCCACTCAAAACTCAAATTTGACCCAAATGGGACTCATTCACCACCTTGGCCAAATCAGTCCCACCTGGAAGGGACTCATTTGCCACAAGTGGTGAATTAGTCCTAGTGGGGCCCATTTGCTAGCTAGAATGCTAGGTAATAAGGAAATAAGGTTTATATTGTGACTTTGTCAATTATTTGATCAATTTATGCCTTGGGATGCACAATATGGGGTAATAGGGGCCTATTAATGATGATGTGAAGGTCAATTAGGGGTTGGGACACATAATTCAATGTGAAAGTGTGATTAAATACACTTTACAACACTAAAATGAGGTCCACACAACCTAGAATGGCACGAGAACCAATGTGAATGTGTAAAACACATTACAACACTAGGTTAGCATTAAGTTTATTTTAAAATCCTTCTAGATTGATGTGAATATGCATTTAAATACATTTTATAATGTTGAATTAGGGGGAAATGGGTTCATTAAGTCTAGAGAAGCGTGAAAGTCCTCTACAACACTTTACAACGCATTTACAAGACATCATTAAATGTATTTAAAAGTATCCAAGACCTAGTGTGGATGTGAAAAACACTTCACAACACTAAATCAAGGCCTCATTAAGTCCAATTTATCATCAATTATTCCCCAAATCAAGCAAGTTTCCTTTTTTCTATGGTACATTTAGCCCCCACTTTAGTGAGAGGATGAACTTGCTTCAAACTCACACTAAAGTAGACATTCAAGAGAGATTCGAGTGTACAGATGTAGATGACAAAGAATTACAAATATGAAGAAGGTAGTCAAGCCCCTAGGATCCAAGATCCTAAGTCAAACCAACAAGATACATAATCATACAATTGCAAGAACTAAAGGAAAGAAGAACCGGGTGGAAAAGATGTGCTCACTCTGGGGCCACAGAACATCAGGTTATCCATGGGGTGAGATGTCCCAAAGAAGTGGTTTAGTGAGAAATTCAAGCTAGTGTGTTGGCTTCCCACCATATAATGAGAAAGTCATGCCAGTGTGTCAACTTCCCATCATACAAGCCATACCAAAGTTATGCTCCTGATAACATTGATAAGGTACCACATTGTAATGCTTTTTGTAAATGTTTTGAGTATGTAAAGAATTTTGCTAAAGGGGATTTTTCTTTGTTCATGTAAGGTCTTCTTCTTAGGGAGCATTGTGCCTAATTTCTCCAAGAGAGAACAAGTCAAGGTATTAGATCATTATCCATGGGATGCCTCGTTCGCATCAGGCCACTTCAGTTGATCACACACTCTTTGAAGACATCAAACCCAATGACACCACCAAGAAGAGAACACATCACAAGAAAAAGAAAAATCACACCATGAAATTTTCACAAAGACATGTTTATGTATGCCCCCACTTTAAAGCGGTTGCTAACACCATTACTGTGAGAAATTTCTTTAAAGTAGAAGATAATATGAGAGCTTATTCAAAAATCCCTATGCCAAGTCATATGTTTTCAATAAGTTGGGTCATGAAGAAAGGGAGTATGTCACATGTGTGTCAATCTTAAGACATGTCATCCACATCTCAAGGTTGATCTTACACGTTCATGAAAGGTTAACGATTAGTCAAAAGAGATAATGACAAGTGACATATGAGGATAAGGCTTTCTAACCCTTTGCCCCACTGAGTGCAAGACAAGGGTGAGCCTAGAATGGATGACAGTATGCTACCCCTTGCAATGGATGCAAAACATGCAATAGTAAGTATGCTATTATCCTACAACTATTACATGGCAAGGAGCAACAACTAATGTTATTTATTTTTATTTAAGTAAACATAGTTTCGGCTTGATTGGCTTTGATTGTATATACTTTGTTATATATGTGAGCAATGCCATTGTAACTTGGTTGGTATGAAAGATTATTCTTAGGTAGGTATAGGATAAGTTTAGGTTGGTGTTGAGTTTGTTGCTTGTGTGATGGGTAAAGAATTATATCTGATTCTTTAGATGTCCCACAGGGTATGTATGCGGTTCATTGATTGAAATGGATCTAATGGACACTTGCACATTCATAACCTCAGAGGTCTTGGTTTGATGTATCCCTAAGGAAGACATATCATTTTCTTGTACCATAAGTCTCCCTAGGAGGAGAGTTGTTAGGAGAATGACAATCCAAATGATTTTGACTTTCAAGGATTGGTTCAATGGTTGAAGTGTCTTGTTCCATAAGATTCTCATGATTCTCATCAATTGGATCTTGTAACACCATAATATCGTCTTCACTAAGAGGAGAGATTTTAGGAGAGGGGGAAATTTGATTTTTGTCCATAAGCTCATTGTCGTGTGCTATAATATCTACCCTAGTAGGAGATATTTCAAGAGGTTCATCACATGTGATGGTTAGATGTTGTAAAGAAGCATCATCACAAAGAGGGGAGACATCAAGGGGAGGACAACTAGGATTTTCATGTGTGGCAATGATTGGATCTTCTTGTTCAAATAGACCCTTCCAATTGTTAGGAACATTAGGAAGGGGAGAAATAATGTTATTTCTCTCAATCATTCAGTTTCTTGATACCATCATATCCTCCTCACAAATGCGTTTGTCATGATCATTCACAAAAGCATTGTCACAAATAGGGAAGGTGTTGGGGGATGAATGGAGACTAGGTAAAGTGGTGGCAATGCATTCATTTTGTATTGTTATACTATCTTCTTAAGGGGAATGAAGAGAAGGACAAACAAGATCTTCATGATTCTCAACGATTGTATCTTCTTTTGCCAAGATACCTTTGTCACTAAAAGGAGAGGTATCGAAAGAAGTACAATTATGATCATCATGTTTATCTGTGTGTATTCCCTTCTGACACATCATCCACACAAATGGGAGAGATAGGAGGGAATGTAAGTTTAATACAAGTGTCACCATTTTCATTCTCTTGTGCTAAGAGACTATCATAACTAGGGAATGCATCGAATGAATGATTAACATGCTTATGAACTAAATTTTTCTTTGCAAATTTGGACAAGATTGAAACTAAAATTTTGAAATAACAATCTATGATAACTCAAAATGCAATGTAAAAGGCTGAAATGAAATGAAATTTTTAGATGATAATTGACTGATTATGCTATGCAACAATGTGGGAATATAAATTCGAAATTAAGCAATGCATGAAATGAGTTAATTTAAGCTAAATCTAATGAAATGCATGTTATAGAAAGTCAAACAACTAATATAGCTAGGTAATGGCACCAAACATAAGCCTAAAAATAGGGTTTTCAGTTATGTAAAGAGCAGTTTTAGGGGTGAAAAGGGACTGATTTTCCCAAGGTGGCAAATGATTCCCAATATGGACTTTTTTCAAAAAATTTAGAAATTTTGGAGTGGTTTTGATGTTTTATGAGTTCTATGAGGCAGACCTAGAAGTTAAAAATGTATAATTTCATAAAATTTAAATGAATTTAGGTGCCAAGAATGCAACCTAAATGCACTTTTTATGAATGCAAAATTTGAAACCTAGCATGCCAATTAACTAATGCAAACACTAATGCAAATTCAATGCAAGGCTAGATCTATGATGAAGGACTCCAAATCAGAAAATATAAGTATTCAAAATGAAAGTTCACCAAAATCAACCATCAATTTTAGTGTTGTTCTATGGAATTCTCTTGCACTCTTAGGATCTTCACCTAAAAGGAGAGAGATAGAACCCAAAAATTGAAGTGGTTCACTTAAATAAAGGAATGTATGATTAAATTATGACTAAATGAAATGATATAAATGCATAAAACTAATGAAATATATTGATTATTAAGTGAAAACTAAGAAAATACAAGTTGTTTGAAAACACATTGTGATATGCATAAATACTTAGAAATGAATGCAAAACTGAACAAAAATGGATGAAATTGAAAGTGTGCACTTGAGATATGAATGGAGACTAGAAATGACTTCTGGAATGCTACTTATCCTAGTTTTTAGGCCTATTGGGATTCGTTCTCCATTCTAGGCGAATCAGTCCTAGTTTTGTGAAACTATTCTGGAACTCGTTTCAAACAAATGGGTATCCAAAAATGTAGAAAAACCAAAATAGGCCTATAAGTGGGACTCATTTTCCACCCAAGGTGAATGAGTCCACTTTTGAATTTCTGAATATTCAAAGGTGGAAACATGAGCCTTTGATTTGCACTTTCTACTTCTCTGGGTGTTAGGTTTTGAAACTATCAAATTTGGGCCTGAAGGTGACTTTTTGTTGATATTTTTCCTTATCCTATGAAGAGATGACTTGAAATACTTTGCAACTTGATATTCAATGATTCATAAGACTTCAAGACACCTAAATCTACAAACATACAAGAAGAGAAAGAGAAATTTTGGATGTTAGGGCATGGGGGTTTGCCTTGGTTAAACCCCTTTTTAGGTAATTAAAACCAAAACGATGAAAGAATGTAATGAAGCATGAAATAATGAAGTCAATACCTTTCTATGATGTTTTATCTTGAAGTTATACAGCAAAACACGAAGAATCTTCCCTTGAATGTCTTTAGAAGCAATCTTAATAACTTAGAATATGAAAACCCTAATTTGCTTGACTTGAAAGAGAAGATGGATGATGAATAATTTGTAAAATGAGTTAATGTATGTGAATTAGGGTTTAGGGACTTGATTTTATAGGAAATTTACCTCATTTTCCCATAAAATTGGATCCCTAAGGCCAACATGAAAGAATATTAAACTTAAATTTCAAAATTTCCCGCTCAAAACTCAAATTTGACCCAAATGGGACTCATTCACCACCTTGGGTGAATCGGTCCCACCTGGTAGGGACTCATTCACCACAAGTGGTGAATTAGTCCTAGTGAGGTCCATTTTCCAACTAGAATGCTAGGAAATAAGGAAATAAGGTTTATATTGTGACTTTGTCAGTTATTTGATCAATTTATGCCCTGGGATGCACAATATGGGGTAATAAGGGCCTATTAATGATGATGTGAAGGCCAGTTAGGGCTTGGGACACATAATTAAATGTGAAAATGTGATTAAATACACTTTACAACACTAAAATGAGGTCCACACAACCTAGAAAGGCACAAGAACCAATGTGAATGTGTAAAACACATTACAAAACTAGGTTAGCATTAAGTTTATTTTGCAAGCCTTCTAGATTGATGTGAAGATCATTTAAATACATTTAATAATGTTGAATTAGGGGAAAATGGGTTCATTAAGTTTACAAAAGCATGAAAGTCCCCTACAACACTTTACAACAACTTTACAAGACATCGTTAAATGCATTTAAAAGGGTCCAAGACCTAGCGTGGATTTGAAAAACACCTCACAACACTAAATCAAGGCCTCATTAAGTCCAATTTATCATCAATTATTCTCCAAAACAAGCAAGTTGCCTTTTTTCTATGGTACAATTAACTAGGTGTTCATTTGCATTAATTCAAGATTTTATGCTTCTAATTGAACCTTGTTTAGTAATTATTAGACAAACTCATTGAATATGGCTTAACTTGATCATTTTCTTATTTTTTTAGTTGAATTATTTAGTATTTGATCTTGTTATCTAACCATGTTACATTTTGGCATGCCTGGTGGAACCCACGTCCCTATATAACTTGTTTTGTTTGAAGCTTTTCAGAGATTGTAGGTTCTAGAAGCATAGTGATTCCTTTGCAATTGAGCAGAGCAACGCTTTTGCAAATAGTGATGCCTTTGCAAGTCAAAGGCCGATGTCTTTGCAAATACCAATGCCTTTGTTTCTAATATTTTTTTTCTTACAGGTGACAGGTCGATGTGTCTACTTATAGTAGCACTTCTACAAAATATCGATGTCTCTGCAGAAGAGCCAGACCAATGCCTTTGTCAGATAGAGTGACACATTTGCACTGACAGAGTGATGCCTTTGTAGGTATAACAATTAGCTTAGTTTTAGGGCTTCATTTCAACTTGAATTCTTATCTAACCATAACTATTTATTGTTGTTCGTTATTTGTTTCTTGAGACTAATCCTTTACAGGAAGCTTGGCTCAGAGGAGTGATAATTTAAAGTGATTTTGATCAATATGGCTCAAGGAATCTAATTAGTGATTTTGATCAATATGAGCTTTAGAACTTAGAAATATTTAACTTTGGTGTTGTTAAAATGAACGTACATCTTTATTTGGGCTTAAAATGAACAATCTTCATCTTTATTTTGGGCTTAAAATGAACAAATAATCTTCATCTTTATTTTGGGCTTTAAATTCAAACATGCAATTTACACTTTTCCTTTGGGTTTAAAATGAAAAATGTGCAATCTACGCATTTCCTTTGGGCTTAAAATGAACCAAACACTTACATTTTGGTGCACCTAAAAAGAATGAGTGTTTTTCATGTATTTCATGTTTGGTAGGTTTTAGATGTGTATCCTCTCCCCTTACACCTAGTGTGATATTGGGTAAAGAGAAGCATTCTTTAACTTACATTTCATGTTTCATGTTAGCCGAAGGATGTTGTCTATGTATCCTCTCCCCTCTCACCTAGTGTGATCTTGGGTGATGAGAAATAGTGATGTGAATCTTTCCTTTTTTTAAGTAGGAGGCTTGCTTTGGGATACATATTTATAGAGAACCCAAGGGATCGACCTCAAGCAACATTTTCTAGTATGGTATACAAATTGGATGAGAGCGAAAGTTGTTCGATCCACACATGTAGTGTACTAGACTTTTGCTAAGGGACTATGGTTTTTTGGACCCTGATGAGATGTCTATGTAGTCAACAATGTTCACAGATGTTACACACACTAAGAACCCTTTTTCTAGAGGCCTTAAAGTCCATTTGAATGTAATCTTATAAAGTGGTCCAAGGGATGTGGATTGTACCTTGAAGCTACTCACCATATTCTCTCTTAGGTCAAGATAGAGTATTTTTTGGTTGCTAGCAATAGCCTCTCAAGAAGAGAAATAAGGTGTTCCCATGGTGTCCATCAACGACCCTGTGTCACTAGACATGTACTATCCACCTTCGTATAGAAAAAAGTTTTGAAATAATTGTTTCACTACTCAATCTTTTTGAGTATTTACCCCTTAAATGGGAGGTGGGCCTATTTAAATATTAGAAACCTAGTTTACTAGTTTAAAATAGGTTGAACTTCATGGCATGTTTTCATGTGAAGACCTTGTGACACTCTAATCACCTAATCAAGTCTATTTACATGTTGTATATTATTTTCTTACAAAATAAAAACATCAAACAACTAGGTCAACTCACATTTTAAAGATCCTCTAGCAGCTTGATGCATTTGTCTGATATTGCATGGCACCTTTGCACAAACTGACGCTTCTATTTTTATCAAAACAATGATTTTGTTTGCACATCAAATCTTTTGCACATAGCGACACATTTATCAAGGAAAATAGAAATTTGTATAGCGATGCCTTTATTTGGATAGTATGACAATTCTATCAAACATCAACGCATTTGCAAATACTAATGCCTTTGCAAAAACATACAGCGATTCCTTTGCCAAAACTAAGAAAATAGAAACCTTCAACAAATTATTTGATTCTATCTTTTGGTTCTCAAATGCTAAATGGTTTAAAATTAATGCAAAAATAAATTTGGTTCACTGATATTAGTCAAAATAGTAAACAAAGCCTATGTTCGTTATCATCTTGGTCTTGTCAAAAAAACCTTTTAGGTTCTCAATTAGGATCAATATCAAACCATGAAAATAACTACTCTAAAAAACTTGAAATTTTGACACAAATCTCTTAGACTTACGTTGTTCACCCTATCAACTAGTTTAGCTTCATGTTTGCAAACAATCTAAATTTCTAAGCATTTAGTTGAATTGGTAAACATTATTTTGGACAAATTCACCTTGGAGTCACAAGTCTACTCCCAAGTTTTGTAAGTTCATCATCAACATCAAACACAACTAAAAACTTGAGACTAGAATATTGTCAAAATTGAGAGTTTCATATCTTACACCCACTCACAAAATTATCCGTCATTGGTCCTAAACCTATTAAAGGGTCTTCGCTAGAAAAATTTGAAGCAACCAAGGAATTTCAACAAAATCATTCACAACAAACATATCTTAGGGTTGATACAAATTCTATCATCACAACAAGGTCACAACACAAAATAAAAAGGAAAATGGAAGTAAATCCTAGTGTTCCAAACATACCTACAATAACAAGTGCTAGTGCTAGTGAACCAGTCTTATTTATGCTCGATTTTGACCCTAGAAGTTTTAGAACTCCAAGGAACACTCAAGCACCACCTCAACCATCCCAAGAAGAAAGGTTTTACTTAGAGGATATCACCAACAAGCCTCAAAATTTTATTTTTCAAGAGTTGTTAGAAATGGAACAGGATCCATGACTTACCTCATAAACACAATGCTAAATCTACATTCAAACCAATGCATGCTTCAACTCACACAAGGAGGTGCAAAACTTCCCACCTATTTTGATGTAAACACATTAAGGGAACAATCCTTTTCAAACATAGCATCCATGAATCATCCTTCTCAAAGTGACCCCTTGGTACATGTAATGTTATACAACAAATACCAAAATCATCCTCATCAAATATACCAAGTCAACCAATGGTCACTAAGATGGATTCAACCAACCTTACAAGTCAACATGGAAATAACCAAATTCTAGGGAATTACACAAATTTGGGCATTCAAAACACTAGCACCAATGTTCCACCTACATTTCATGCTCAAAACATTCACACTAATATCCCTAGTACTCAACAACCCCAAATTCATCAATGTCAAATCCAACAAAACCAAGGTACTCAATAAATGTCCCAACATGAAGTATCCCAAAATCAAGTGTCCCAACATCAAGTACCACAACAAAATAAATTGTTCCAACATCAAGTACCATGGAAAAATCAAGTGTCCCAACATCAAATACCACAACAAAATCAAGTGAATCCCCAATTTGTAGGTGTCTCAAAATCAAGTGAATACCCAACAACATCACGCAAAGCCTCAACAACAAATCATATCCCTCCACAACATAAAATTTTGTAACATCAAATATCTCAACAACAACAAATACCCCAATGTCAAATTCAAGCTTCATCACATCAAAATTAAAATCTTCCAAATCTGAATTAACAACATGTATCAAATGTCACAAAACCAAATCCCTCAATATCAACAATATCAAGCTTATCATGGTCAACATCAAAGAATCCCTCCATCGCAAAAACATAAATCACTCTCTCATAACAACATTTCACAAAACCAATACATCCCACAAAATCAATATCTCCCACCAAATGAAAAAATCCTTCCACTGTCACAACACGTTGTCCCATCCCCTCAAAGACAACAAGCTATTGCTCAACAACAAGCTATTACTCAACAACAAGATATTTCTCAACAAAAAGCTATTGCACAAAAAAAAGCATTACAAGTGCAACAAGCATTACAAGCACAACAAGCATTACAAGCCCAGCAACAATAATTTCTTGTTCAACAACAACATCAACAGAGTTTGCAATATAATTCTCAACAATAGCAATACACAAGTGCTCAACCAAATGTCACACCTCAACATCAATATGGAGAATACAACACACCACCACCTTCATCACCCATAAATCCACAATATCAAGCAAACCCCCAATTCAACCCATACAACACATAGCTTAGCTCCCAAGTCCCTAGGCCTTAGTCCATTGGGAACCGGCCAAAGCCATTTTAGCCCCTGGGGGCAAAACAAAAATATTTTTTCCACGTTAAAAATAAAAATATTTTTCCATAAAACTTTAAAACAATGCCCATATTTTATAAAACAAAAATTAAACTGTTTTGGAATCTATAGTCAAGTCCAGACTTCTATGAGCAGTGCCACCTATCTTGCCACCTGACCACCACCATTTTTTCTCTATTAATCAAATTATGCAACTTTTCTTTTGGGGGCATAAATTTCACCTAGGGTGTGTGTTTTTTGACTTCTTATACTCATTGGAAAGGTGATTCTATGTACTTCGTTGTGGTATCAATGGTTTTTCTATATTTTTCTATTATGACAATGATTCTCTTGTTGGAGTTTGGATGTTCTCTTCAAGCTTGGAGAGGTCATAACTTGTGCATACAAAGTCAGATTTTGGACTTCTTATAGTTAGTGAAAATACTGTTCAGAGCACTACACAGTGGATCATGTTTGGAGCTATTTTGGCATGATTTATTTTCTATTATTTCCATCTAAGTTGTTTATGGGTTCTTTTGACTTTGGTGAGTTTATGATCTTATGGCTATTTATATCTTAGTGATTTGATGTTGGAGTCATTGTATACTCACATGTACATCTTTGATTACTCTTATTTGATGTGGTTACCAATATATTATTTGATTTTTATGTTGCATTGTTGCATCTATGAGTTGTGCAATGTTGTAGGCATTCTATACTTATAGGTTGCATTTATGACTTGGATATGGGTTGTATATGCCCATAGATGCTTCAATTTTGTTACAGATTCAAATTTGTGGCTTGGTCTAAAGTCACTTATTTTGTTGGTTTGGTTGGCATGTTGAGGAGGAGAGATGCCATTACCAGGTGCAATCATGATGTGGGACCTATGCAGTTGACTATGTGATGTAGACATGTGTGACACAATTGGATTGAGTTGTTGGTACATTTGGTGGTGATCATGGTTTCATGGATGTTCCTTATGATTTAGGGACTTTGGCATGGCATGATTGTTTATGTAGGTGCTTTGTTGGTGGTGTTGGATCGGTTCCTATTTGGTTTTATGGTAGTGTATCTTCTTGGATTGAGGATCATGACTTTGGTTGATCTTTATTGAGGATATTGGTATTATGACATGTCATGGATATATTTGCTACATGATTCAGTGGGAGCTTGTGATAGTGATGGTTTGAAGGTGTTTTATCTTTTTGGTTAGAGATTGTGGTTTGTACTCTTCCCTTTGGGAGCTTGATTTCTAGTTCTTTGATCATGTTGGGGCCATGGAGGTTCATTTAGAGGATGGTTATCATATTTCCATGTAGAGATTGGTATCATGGTTCAGTGGAAAATTGTGGCAATGATGTGGATTCACCATTTGATGGTGGATGATCGTCTATAGTGTTTGTTGGTGCCATGGATGGACTCTTGGACCTTGTTTTTATGTAGTGAGAGTTCTTTGAAATCTTGGGTTTCATTAGTCCATGAGATGGTTATCTTCATGTGGTTTGGAGATGTTTTCATCTTGGTTAGCCATGGAGGAATCTTTATTCTTTGGTTGAGGTGTCATGATTTATCATTTGACATGTGATCCTTATTTTGCTAGGATGGTGATGTATTATGTCATGTTATACTCTTGATTGGCCATTAGGGTGTTGGCATGATATAGGTACATGATATGTTCATTGGAAAATATGATCTAATTTTGAGGAGATGTGAGATCATGATGTCATGATGTGCTCTTGATTCTCAAGGTTGGAGCTTTGACAAATTAATCTTGGTTGGTTCTCTTGGTATTGGGTACTTTGATCATTTGCTTGGGAGCTTCATGATGGCTCTATATTGCATTTGGAGTTTGGCATGGATTGATCAATTATAGGTACTCATGGATACTTGGAGACATAGTTGAGGCTAAGAGATCTCTTATGATTAGAGACATGAGTTGAGACAGTTAAACTCATTGATGAGGCTTCAACTAGAAGTTCGAGGATCCTAGACTTTGGTTGGGTGTGAGTTCAACATGGATCTATGAAGAGATTATTCTTAGATGAATAATGATGGCTTTGATATCTTGGAGGAGCATTCTCATTCCCCACTCTTGGTCTACTTGATGGTTAATCATTTGAGAGGTATTTCCCATTATTACTTTCTCATGCATTATATTTAATGATTTATCTTCTCATGCATATGGATCTTGAGCTATGGTTTTTTGGTTCTAGAGGGTTCATTTGAGGAATGTTGCAATGTTTATCTCCTTATGCATTGTGAGATTACTCATTTATGCTGAGTTTAGGAGATGTTATTTGGTTTATTCCCTTAGTTTTGGGAATGTATTTGGTTTGATCTTCCTTTTGGTTTGAGATGCATACATATTGGTTACGGTTAGATGTGGATAGTGCTATTCTCTTTGGGTTTTTATGGAGGAGATCATACTTATTGCGACTTAGCATTTAGAGGTGTGTGTAGGACATGATACGTGTTCTCTCTTTGGTCTTGTTCTACTTCCTAGATGTTTGTATTCACAAGACATTGGTTTTGAGATCTTGTGTGGAGCTAAGGTGATCACTATGTTTATGGTCATGTGTTCATTATTCTTTGATGATTCCATGAAGGTTACTTTATCTCTTTCCTTTGTTGGGTGTGGAGAACTTGGGAGAGCTATGTAGACTTTTGGTAAGAGATGTATTGCAACATATTGTCTTGCATGATTTTCATGTATATTTGTGGGTGTTCCTTGGTACTACATGATGCTGGTTACACTTCTATGTGATGTTATTGGTGGATGTTTAGATGCCTTGCAGTGATATTTTTAGTGGCTAATATTCACCAATTGGCTAATAGATGAAATTTGGGAATCCAAAATTGGCTAATAGTTCAAGCTACAATGTGACTTGAATCACCACACATTTTTACAAAAAAAAATTATAGTCTTTATTTAAATAGCCAAATAATTTATTTTAGTAAAAAATTTAACTCAAAAAATTGCCACAATATTTGATGCATGATTAGATCAAATTCACCTAAATTTTATAAATTATAGTAGAAATCTATACTAATTCACCAATAGTATATCATAATTATTAGTTTGTTTAGGGCCATATTTCTAATCTTTAGTTTCCACCATTGATTTGTAATATAATGCAATGGCCCTTGTTGTATTCCATGAGGTAAAATGTACCCATGATCTGTAATGCTCATGGGGCCCACAATTTTGGGTCTCATGAGCATTATAGATTGTGGGTAAATTTTACCTTACATAGTACAACAAGGGTCATTAGATCAACGATCTAAAAGTAATTTTGAGCCCCATGAGAATTATAGATCATGGATACATTTTACCTTATAGAATACAATGAGGGCCATTATATTATAATTTAAAGCAATGGAGGAAAGTAAATATTATATAGTCTACCCCTTCAACCCATCAATAATTTTCACCCTTGGGCCCCTACTTTTCCATGATAATTATTTTTATATTGGATAGATTCGCCATCATAATTAATGCATTTTCCTATTATTTTTCAAGATTCACCAAAATTTCTACAAAATTTTAGTGATGCAAAAAAAAAATCGCAAATAAAATTAATATTTTTTTCAAAAAAAGGAAAAGATTCACCAATAGAAATTAATATTTTTTCCTAAAAAAGTTAAAGATTCGCTAGGATTTTATATCTTTCTTTGAGGGGGGTTTCTTAAAGTTATCATTGATGCCTTGATCATTTTCAAATTTGACATTACCTATGTAGTGGGAGTTTGTGGATGTGTATGTTCATTTTATGACATGTTTGACACTTAAAGCTTGTGATTGCATGTTATGGGTTGTATTTGTTGATGGCATGAGATTAACTTGTTATGATTTGTATACCTTTGAGGTATGGTAGTTGGATGTGTTAGTATTTTTTGTGGGTGCTATTTTCAGCTATGGTGATTATATCTTGATAGCTACTGATAAATACTTGTTACCTTTGGATTGAGTGTTTGTGTATTGGGACATCGGTTGGAGGTAGGACTTATGATTCTTTGTGATAGATAGTGTGGAATCTCTTTGGATGGTTTATTATCTCTGTGCATTGGCATGATAGAGGATGTGAGTATTCATGCTTGAGGTGGTGGTCACCTTGATTCTTGTTGCAAGTATCTTGATGGAGCACATCATGGAGCACTTTGATTCCTTGATGGTATATGTGGCTAGAGGGATTGTTCCCTTGTTCATGTTTGAGTTTACTTGTTCGCCCCTTATGGAATGTATACAAAAAGTGGGAGAATGTTAGGAAAAGGCGTGTTGTACACCTTGCATAATGTTATAATGAAATTATTTATTTATTATGTGGTGCACCTAGGGAATCTAGGGATGCGTGCATCACATAGGTCTAGCATTCTTGGGGCCAATTTATGTGTTGTATGTAAAATTGGGTTAAATATTTAATGTGGGGTTTCACATGGGAGTAATAGTTAATATTGGGAAAAATTAGTACCAATATTAGATGAGGGGTTAATGGTTTTGTAAGCTCATGGTATTAGTCACATGGTTTTATGTAATACCGCTTGGTTTTGTGTGAGCTTGTTTCTATAAAAGAAAACACATGGGTAGTTTTACAAGGTTGGATAGCTTGGCTATTTTTTCTAAGGGGTTGAGAGCATCTCTTGTTAGCATTTGTGAGGGTTGAAGAATGGCATGGGATGTGTGGTTACATGCTTGTTCACATGGAGTGCTTGTAGAGGGCTTGATGTTTCAAAGGTGTTCATGGAGAACTCTGAAGATGTATTGTAATATTTATTGCTAAATAATATATGAGTGATGGATGCTTTTGGAGGTTGGGTTTTTCCCTCTTGAGGGTTTTCCCAGGGTATATCTTGCGTCATCTTTGATAGTATGTTGTCTATTCTTTTACATATGGATTTTGAATACTTGTTTACATAGATTTCTCTATTTGTGTTATGTGGAAATTATCTTGGGTGGATGCATATTTACTTTCAAGAATTACTACACAACCTCCCCTCTTAGTAGAAGTGATTATAATTTAAAAACTTTGAAACCTAAATACAAAAAAGCTCACTAAAGGCATTCTATTTGGAAATGTAAAAAGAAACGATATGGCTAGAAACCACTAATTGTAAAACTATGTAAAATCTACTCTAAGCAATGATGTAATTGTTAAAACTTTGTGCCACCCTTGTTTTCTCATTGTATATAACCACTTTGAGATATTTTTGTGGGTATTTAGGTTAGTTGCACTTTTGTGTTATGGTTTTCCTTCTGTTACCTTAGCCACTTACCCAAATGAAAAATATCTCAAAATTGGCTAAGTGTTCGGGTCTTTTGAGTTTTCCATCTCATAAAATGACCAAATGCGTATCCCAAGCTAAAATTTGATGGATTTTGGATCAAAATCAGCTAAGTTATATGTTTGTGAGTTTTATAATTCCATCTTCCCAAAGGTGCAATTTGGTAAGATTTTCTCATAAAGTGTAGCTCACTTGGTTTTCCCTGTAGAGAAGAAAATTATAAAAAATAGATAAGTATGGGTTTTGTGGGTGGATGTTGGCCAACTTCTCATATAGGCCCAATGGAGGTCAAAGTCCTACAAGGTGAAGGCTTGCAAGGATTTTGTGGCCAATTGCGTTTGTGGGTATTTTCATGTGAACCAGATAACGCTTCCTAGAAGCTTACTTATCGATGGATTTTTCTTTGGGGCCTAATAGTAACCAATTTTTTAGATTGTGAGGATTTTATGGTCAACTTGTTTTATGAGTATTTTTATGTGAACCATACATCTTCCTACATGTTTCGATGTCAATGATATTTTTGCTAGAACCCGATAATGGCCAATGTTTTGTATTTGTAGGAATTTAATGGCCATATGGATTTGTAGACAATTCCAAGTGACCTAATTCACTATTCAAAAGTAAAGTTTGATAGTGGATTAGTTTTCCGCATGGACCTGATGGAGCATCTTGACCCACATGAGCTCGATAAAGGTCAAAATCAACTAAGGGCTAGATTTAATACAAGAAAAGCTATTTGAACCTTTCCAAATAAAAGAGATATATTTTAGGTGAATTCTACAAGTCATAAAATCTTGATAAATGTTAATGTTTCACATAGCCCAATGTTGACTATTTCCCTATAAAAAAATATATCCGTTTAAAGGTCTAGTTTCCACAAAGAGACACGAATGCAGAGATAACATCTAGATGATGTCATTAATGTTGCAAAAACTCTTTTAGCTACCCAACCTCGATCCATGGAGCTACAAAAGAAATTTTAATGCACTTCCATGGATTCCTAAGGGGAAAAGCAATGCCAAGCTTCATTTATTGATCTATTGATAACCTTTTCATTACAAAACCATTCCTAGACATGATTTGTAGAATATTTTACAAGTCTATGCACTTCTCTCATTAAATTTATCAATGCACAGTATGATAAAAGCATCAGGAATGTTTTCTATGAACACAATTGGATTTCTTTTGTAGAAATGTCAAGTTTGTAGGAATCAACTAAGGTTTCCCTTTCACTCCCTCCCTCCCTCCCTCCCCCTCTCTCTCTCTCTCTCCTCTTGAACTTACTACTCATTTGTAAGGTGTTCTTCTTGGTTCTCTAGCAAGCTTATGCATTTTTTGCAATTGTAATTGGCTTCAAGCCTCAAATTTAATAGAAATGGGTTTTATTACCTCATCTCCCTCTCATTGACATGTTGTATGATTTGTTGTCTTAATGTGTGAATGAGTACTTCTTGTTTCTACATATTTATGCTGTGTAAAGTTTGGTTGTCGGAGCTAACTATGGATTTCTTCCCTTCCAGTGTTTGTTAACCCTTACCTTCAAAATTGTTGTGGGATTTTTTGAATCAAAAATCTGTGTAAGACTTTTGCAATCTTTTTTGTTTCTTTATGCTATGGTAAAAAAGGAAGAAACCACTCTAAACATTGGTGCATCACCCCTTTCCATTTCAACATTTCTCCTTCCCCTTTTCCTTGACAATCAATAGAATAGGATTATGTTTTAGATTTAATCAAGTGTTTGATTTGGATCAACACTTTGTACATAGTTTAGAGAGGGAACCCGCCCTTAATCAAGAGGTTTGTCTTAATTTAGCAAGGTTCCACACCTTGAAGCCATTCCCATGTTTTCAATGAGTTGTGAATTCATCCATTCAACATAGGATACATTTCATATTGACAACAATAACTTTGTAAAGTAACCTTGGTGTACAATAAGATTATAAACTAAAGTTGATTTGGTTATGTTTTATTTTTTACAAGCTCAAACAACCAATTATGATCCTTAGTTGACTCGTTGCCCTACTTGTTTCAAAATTATGAAGTGAAATCAATCACATCCTTTTGAAATCAAATTCAAGTTATGCTCATGTCCCACTCTAGTTAGTTTTTATGTGTCAATTTGAAGAGAAATACTTCAATTTATATGGTAGGGTGTTATATTTAAGGGCAATACCTAAATTCATTATTATTCATTGAAGAAATCTATGAATATTCATAATACATCTATTGAGAGCAGAACTAGAGCATCAACATTATGCATTTGCTTACATCATCTTAAGCATCTATTGCGTAGTTGCTTGTTATCTTTAATCTTGATTCCAAGCCATTAAATTAGTTCATCCAAGAGTTTGACTAAAAAAGAATAAATTTGTTTGACAAAATATTAAAAAGTAAAACAAACTAGTTTCTAGACAAGAACACATAAGAAAGAAAAAAAAATCCATTACCCAAAATATCCATTACCTAGATATCATACTTCAAACACATCTAAAAACAAATGATTTTAAAGTACAATTCAAATTATAATTACAATGGCTTTGACAAGCAAAGTTAAGAAATTGTTGTCTTGCCAGCGAAGTGGGCACCTCAGCCCGTAGATATAGTTGTCTTCCTTTCCAAAAGACAATGAAAGGACAACGCTGGAGATGGTGGTATCACTAAATTTACTCTTAGATATCTCTTTTGTTATGTTTTTTATCATGTTATTTATTAAAGCTCGAATTTTAAAAGTGTAACTGATTTTTGAGTGATTGAAGGATTAATCTGTTAATACCAATACACGTGACTGATCTAATCAAAACCCTTTAGACAAGTGGTTGGAGAATCTGATTGTATCATCAAAATATCTCCAAGCACTATTATCTATCACTATTGAAAAACCGAAAAGTCTGACACACAAAAAAAAAATCTGGATTACAAATCAGGAATTTGACTTCTGTACGTAAATTTACAACTCAAGGTCGAAATTAATGGCAATCCCCGTAAACCTTTCTCATTCCGCCTACTTTCCCGCCTCTGCACAGCGACTTCTGTTCCTTTGCCTTTGTCTAGATAAACAGAACAGAACAAGAGACCTAATATTCTCACAGTTTCTGATAGGGACTGAAAATGTTTTCGGATGTCATTGTATGGTGATTTTCAATCTACAGTGCAGGATGATACCTAGAAACTATCAACTATTCATAATTACTTTATCGACATTTTGTTTTTGATACCTTTACTTTCAGCTCCAATTTTTCCATTCGCAAAGGCGTAAACATCACCAAAATCGGCATCAATATTCATGATTTCGCTTTTGAAAGACCAGTAAATGACATGGCTGGAAAGGGAACGCAATAATAATAGATCAGTACAAAGAATCCGAAGGACATTTATCCAGATGCAGGGGTAAATAGCAAATAGTTTGTTTGTGCTTGTTACTGGAATCTGCCCTAGCTTTAATGGCGGCACACGAACTTTGCTCTCTCCTCCGCACTCTGTTTCCTCGGATCGGACGCCGTCTGTAACACAAACAGCAGCAGCACTTGTTTGGCGTACAGGGAAGCTCACAGACTAATGCTTGGAAGATTTTTTAGCCTTTCCACTGTACTGAAAACCCTAGGTACTCAAATTTCGTCAGCATAACATTTTTTTTTTCCTTGAAAAAAAAAACCTAACTCAAAGCCTAACTATTGTTAGTTAACCATAGGTTATACCGTAGTTACGTTGAGCTTTGCAATTGCACTGATTAGCCACGCATTAGATTTGGAATGACGTAACTTACCATTTAATTTTAATATTTTTTTCCAATTCTTAATGGAGTAGTTTTGACTATTATGGTGCCCCACACTTGCACTATAAATATAATGTTTGCCCTAGACAAGCAATTATGGGTTGTGAGGAAATAATTTAAGATTCCGAGATGAATGGAGACATTTTCCTTTTTCAGATTTATGTGGACCCAAAATAAATTATGATAAAGATCTAATTTAAAATAGGAGCACAAAAAAGGTTAATGCATAATTATAAAATGTTTGGCGTCATTGTAATGTCAAAACATTTTTATAATTATTTGCAGGTTCATTTTAATAAGGATGTTTTATGTATTGATTGTTTAAGTATTCTTTTATTATATAAAAATGCTAAGTATTTTTATGATCTTATTTATTTTTTAAAAGATATGTTAAAGTTGTGGTTAATTGTAATGACAAAAAAAGTATATATATGTGTTTTTTTGGGTTATTTTTGTTAAATTATCTAATATGTTTATAAGTTGTTTATTCTTGGAGTTTTATTTATGAATTTTTTTATCATTATTTATGTTTAGAGATTAATTTTTATTTCTAATTATTTATTTGTCTTTTTGGTTTAAATTTACAAGTATAAAATTGCATTCAGTTTCTTTTGCATGCATAAATCTAAATCTCAAACTTAAAAAATTTCAAATTCAAACTTAAATTTATTGACTTCTTTCTAGAGTTATTGTGAGTCAAGTACCAACATAACACACATTTGTATAGATTTGTGTTATGTTGTTGTGTTTAAGGAAGTGTTATAATACATTTGAACATCATATAAGAATCCTCTAAGACCAATGAGTGTATTCTTGTATGAAGGCATCACAAAAACGCTCTAATTATATCAACATCCTAAGCATACTACACACTTTTCTTTTGTCTTCAATTTTGCTTCATTGTTGTTGGATTGGTTTGCCTTGGGCTTGACCAAAGAAAATTAAATCCTTACCTAGCAAGTTCCCAATTGATACCACCCCACATTAGGCATGGTCCATCAGGAAAAGGTGCATTTGCAACAATAATAGTTTTTTTTTTGGTTCACCGTAGGTCAAGTTCATTTTTACATATTAGGGTCATTTTAATAGGTGTGGAGTTCAATCTTGTAGGCTTCAATTTGAACCAAATTTAAGTATAATTACCTTCTAGATTCCAAGGTCTTCATTCTGTTAGAATCCTCATTTTATGCATAGTCATGAATCTATTCTTAGCACCCTCAACATTATATTTCCCCATCTAGATTTTGAGCTAAATAACACATTTAATTTATTTAATTGAATAATTTTAGTTGTGTTGTTATTATTGTAGTCCCAACCATTAATCCTAGGTTAGACTTGTTTATCATTGTGATTTAATTAAATTTTACTTGGGATATTTACGTAAAGGTATTTTTTCATTTACATTATTTTTCCATTAAAGATTAAGGGAATGCATAGGAAAAATAATTTTGGAACACCTAGCCTAATTAATGTTTAAATAATAAGATAATGGTTATATTTAATTTGAATTTATGAAGAGATGTGTATTCCTATAATGGTGAGAATTGCATACCTTGCACTTCTCACCTTTGTTGTTGACTTACTTTGACATGGTTAGCCTTTATATAATGTATACAGTGAAAATAGGATACACCCTAATGTGTGGGAAAAAGAGATGGAAAACTTATTTTTCAAGGCACTAACACCTCAAATTATGCAAAATATGATGCTAATAACAACTAGAAATATAACCTAACTATTATAGCAACTATGAGGAATGTTTTTAGAGTATAAAAAGTTGTGTACATGTCTAGAAAGTTGTTTTTGAGCTATGGAGGACTCATTTGCTTTCAGTGGCGAATGGGTCCTTTTAGGGTTTCAAAAAATTGATTTTAGGATCATGTACCTTGATGTTTGCACTCTTAAAATCCCAGTTATCAAGTTCTGGAAGCCTGTAGTTAATTCTATAGAGCTCTTTCCATGATCTTGTACTTTGAATGACAACTTTTGCAACTTTGCAACTTTGAGAACTTTGCTCCAAATCTTTCTCAACTTGATCTTCAACTTGTAAATCTACAATGACACACTCAAGGGCAAGAAAAACTTGTTGTTTGTTAGTGAATGGGGGTTTTCCTCAATCAAACCCCTTGTAGGTAATTAAACCAATGATGAAATTAAGTAAATGAAGCATGAAAGTGCAATAATGTAAATGGTATCACCTTGGATTTTATCTTGTGAATCAAATCTACAAACAATCATGGAGTGGCCATGAAGAATGTCGATCTTGGATGTAGGATGATTCTTGTAAATGGATCCTCAATGCAACATTAACTTCTTAGCTCAACACACATGAATGCATTAAACCCTTGACATGATGATAAGACCTTGAATTGCTGCAATAATCGCTTGAAATTTGCCTTGAAATTCCTTGAAAATGCCTTATGAATGCTCTAATGCTTGATCACTTGAATGCTTGATAAACTTTCTAGCTTGTGTTAGATCTTGTTAGGAGAAACAATGTGAATTAACCCCTTATTTCTACTAAATTAGGATATTAACCCTGAAATTCAAAGAACTAAGGTCGACACCAGATCTAGTAAGAAAGATAATTTAATTCCTGCTAGAATGAAATTCAAAAATTAGGGTCTCATTAAGGGAGGACCCATTTTCCACCAAAGGCGAATGGGTCTTGGCTAAGTTTTTAGGACCGAGCTTCAGGGAGCTGAAAGAAGGCCAAAAACCCATTCCAGATAAATTGAGAAAGGGGGGTCTTGTTAAGGGAGGACCCATTCGCCACTAAGGGAAAATGGGTCTTGGCTCAACTTACCAAGACCAATTTTTTCCCAATGAAATAATTTGACATTTAATTTATGATTGTCAGGAAATATCCTCAGTAGGTGTCAAAATTAAGGCCTAAATTTGAATCAAAAGAGGGTTAATAACTCCAATGAATTAAGACCACCTAGATGAGTGTGAAAGTTCTTTAAAACACTTTACAAAACCTAAAAAAGGTACAAATTATGTACATTTTTATTTAGAAAGGGGCCCATTAGGCCTAATTAAGCAAATAAGTCTTAGAAAAGTGTGAAAGTGTGTTACAACACTTTACAACACCTTTGCAAAGGAGAAATTAAGGCATGATTTAGTTAAATAAAGTTCTTGGAATAATGTAGATGTGTACAAGACATTACAACACCACTCCAAGACACCATTAATTCGACTTTAATGTCAATTATCAAGCAAGCAAGGAAAATAATATTTTTTCTGTTATTACATTTTACCCCCACTTTAGTGAGAGGATGACCCCATGTCAAACTCACAATAAGGTAGACATCCAAGACACTTAAGTATGCAACAATAACAAAGATGCATGATCATACTCTATCAAAGGCCAAGAAAAATAAACAACAATAAAAGGATCAAACACAACTGATTCAATGTGATGTGAGGTAGTGGATGTTGGTTCATAACACATGTTTCTCACTCTAGGGCCATGAAACTTCAGGTCATCCATGGGGTGAGTTGTCCCAAAATATGTATGCTCACTCTAGGGTAGTGGAACCTTAGTTTGTCCACTAGGTGAGTTATCCTAATGAAGTGGTAAATGAGAGAATCATATTAGCCTCTCATACCATACCGAAGTTATCCTCTTTACAACTTCAATAAGGCACCACAATGAAATGCTTTTGAATGTCATGTAAAATTTTTGCTTAAAGGGTATTTTTCTTTGTTCGTGTAATGATCTTTCTCTTAGGGAGCATTGTGCCTAATGTCTCCAAGAGAGGACAAGCCAAAGTGTCAAATTACTTCCCATGGGATGCCTCATTCACATCATTCCATGATAGTAGATTGTACACTCTTGGATGGCATCAAACCCAATGACACCACCAAGAAGAGGAAACACCACAAAAAAAAAAGAAAAATCACGCCATGAAATTTTCCAAAAGATGTGATCGTTGTATGCCCCCACTTTAAAGCGGTTGCTACACCATCACTATGAGCAATTGCTTTAAAGTAGCCAATGATTTTGATCCCAAGACATGAGATAATTCCTCGGAAAACCCTATGCCAAGTCATATGTTTCTGAAGCAAGCTACTTCATGAAATAGGAAGGAAGGGTTGCCCCCATAAACACATAAGGGATCTATGGATTTGGGGTTAGTATGTCTGTGCTACAATGTTGTCATAGAGGATGTAACTGTCATCATTCCCCAAATGCTCATAGAACTGGAAGAATGACACAAAGAGAGAAAAAAAAAAAATCCTTTCAGGTCAACATGGAAGAAACATGAATGTCTCGACTCCTTGCATCATCCCCAAAAGGAAAACAAAAGACAAATGAAAAAGAAAAAGATTTTGGTTTAACATGGAAGAGACATAAATGTCTTAATTCCTTGTGTCATCTCCAAAAGGAAAACACTGTAAGGAAAGCCCAGTGTAGAAATGCCTTCCAAATGCAAAATTCTCAAGAAAGAAGTGCAGAAAATTTCATTTAAATCAAGTTACAGTCATTAAGATGCAAATTAAAATAACAAGAGAATAGACAATTTAACACAAATAGAATTAAACACTAAATTTACGTGGGAAAACCCCTACGGGAGAAAAACCCACACACCAAGTAATCACTTTGTATTACAGTAAATAATGTTTACATGTAGAGTTATAGCCACTCTCAGGTGTTAACTCACAACAACATTACAATCCCCTGATCAACCTCATACACAGATTCCGAATATAGTTTTGTTCTCTCACACTATTACAATGCTCGTAAGAATACAATGTAGAACATCAATCAATTGAACCTCATAGATCGAACCCCTTATTTTAGAGTGTTACAATATATACCATTCACCCATTGTCACTTCAGTTCCAGGAAACCAACTGTTCAGTTCCCAACTATAATTAACTATGTTGGGCCATCAAAGAGACTCTTTCATGCTCTCTTTGATAACACAAAGTCCCTCCAATGATGTTGATTCTCTAAACCAAACATCCATATTCAACAACTAACCATCACTTTCCACCTCAGCATCAATTGGGTCCCACCAAGACGCTCTTCACGACTTACCGAGTCAACCATTGCCATATCAAGGGGACACCAATTTGTCTCCCACCGATATAAGGAATTCACATTGATTAGCTAATCCCACACACCATGTAAGAGTCTGTCGGGACCCACCACAAGGGGTGCGGGGTTAGCAGGCACCGTTGGATTAATCTCATCGCAATTGATGACCAACTGCCAACATGATGTCACATCATCACCATTGGCCAATCTCGCACACCCTGTAAGAGTCTGTCAGGACCCACCACAAGAGGCTTGGGGTTAGCGGGCGCTGTTGGATTCTTACAACTACAACTGTTGATCAAGATATCTTCATCTGATACACTGATGATTCTTTATTTATAACTATGGTCCCCACATCCATTGGCTTCAAAGTCGCTATGTTGCTAGAAAACTAAACTTCAAAAATTTTGTTGGAGGTTATGAAGTTATTGAAACCCGCGACTCACCGATAACAAAGAAAGCCTCAAAAGTCGCCAAATCGAGAGGTTATGAAACTTTAGAACCCCGCGAATTAGGTTCGAAAAACTTGGAACTGCACGACTTAGGAAACAATTCAAGTTCCCGCCAAGATTTAAACATCAGGCCGATGAAGGATTTAAACATAACACTGCTCTAGATAGTTGATCAAACCTGTAAATCTGAGGCACCTTTTCCAACATTCTCCCACTTGACGAAGGACTTACTGGCTTCTTCCAAACATGAAGTTATTGAAAGTCATAGGCCCTAAGGCCCATCAAACTGGCACATCACCTATACTTGTTTGTGCTCACAAGCTTTGTCAATGCATCAACGACATTCTCCAGAGTACCCACCTTTTCAAGATTAACCTTTCCATCTTCCACCATATCACGAATGAAATGATACTAAACATCAATATGCTTCATCCTGGCATGGAAAGTGGGATTTTTTGCCAGAAAAATAGCACTCTGATTGTCACAGCAAATAGTAATCTTCCCTACATTAAATCCAACATTAGAACATAAATGTCTAAGCCAAATGGCTTCTTTATAGGCATGTGTTGCTGCCATATACTCCGCCTTAGTAGTACTTAGATAAAGCGACTACAGCCTACTGCTTGCTCATCCAACTGAATGCACCATCGAATAACATGAAGATATATCCACTGGTGGACCTTTTGTTGTCAATGTCCCCTACCCAATCAGAATCCACATACCCATGAATGCTAAGAGATCTATGTGATCCAATTGAGTTTCCATGATAACACAAAGCATACTCCAAAGTACCCTTCAAATACCTGAAAACTCTTTTCATAACATCCCAACGTGGATTCCCTGGATTAGCCATAAACCAACTAAGTACTTCCACTGCTTGGAATTTTTTTGGCCTGGTACAGACCATTGCGTACATTAAACTGCCAATTACACTTGCATAAGGCACCTTGGTCATGTCCTCCATCTCAATAGGAGACTTTGGAAAATCTTCAACAAATAGCTTCATTCCCTGCAACATTGGAACAACTAACTACTTGCAATCTATCATACTAAATCTTTCAAAGACAGTATTAATATACTTACTATGGCCGAGCCAAAGCTTTCTACTTCCCCTATCCCTTTTGATTTCCATACCCATAATATACCTCACTACACCTACATCTTTCATTTCAAACCATGCTGACAACTAAGATTTTAAAATAGAAATCATACCCTTACTATTTCCAAAGAATAACATATCATCCACATATAGGGAAATAATAAGTAAATGATTATTTTTTCAATTTTGTGATACACACAATGATCTAATTTTGATCTCACAAATCCCAATGACAACAAAAAAGTGTCAAACTTTTGGTACCACATTCTAGGTGTTTTATTTAAACCATATATAGATTTCTTTAACTTGCAAACCAAACTTTATTTACCTCTTTCAACAAAGTGCTCAGGCTAGGACATATAAATTTCTTCTTCTAGATCTCCATGAAGAAATGTTGTTTTCACATCCATATGCTCAGCCTCTAAGTCATATGCTGCTACAAGTGACAATAGAAATCTAATAAATGTCAACTTAGCTACAGGAGAAAATATTTCTCTATAATCAGTTCCCTCCACTTGGGAATAACTTTTTGTGACCAACCTAGCTTTATACTTCTCCACACTGCCATCCAAACCAATTTTCTTCTTAAATACCCATTTACAGCCAATAGGCTTTCAACCTTCATGCAAAGGTACCAAATCCCAGGTTTCATTCTTTTACAATGATGTCATTTCCTCATTCATGGCTTCCAACCAAGAATCTGAATCAGACATATTAATAGCCTCCTTTACAGTCATAGGCTCATTAGTGCTAGTAATCAAAGCATAGGAACAGTTTGAATCCAACATAAAAAATCCATACCTATCAGGTTGCCACTTTTCACGTGTAGACCTCCTCACAAGCTAAGGCTAGGTTGTGGTTCTTCTTCATGTTTAGAACTCTTAGAGCCGCTAGAGCTCTTCTCATTTTTAGATAAACTTTGAATTTGTAGTTCCTCTATCTGGATTTAGAGGAATTTCAACTACATCATCCTTCTTTTCTTTTTCTTCTATCTCTGACTGTAGATCAGCTATAGAAGGTTTCAGCTCCCAAAAGATTACACTTTTGTTGTACACAACCTTCTCAGTAATAGGATTCCAAAGCTTGTATCCTTTCACACCAATGCCATAGTCGATGAAGATACATTTTATAGCTTTGTTTTCCAACTTAGATCTTTTCTCATTCGGCACATAAACATATGCTTCACATCCAAAGACACAAATATGTATTAGAGAGGGATTCTTTCCAAACCATGCTTCCATAGGTGTTTTTTCAAAAAGAGATGAATTAGGTGAATGATTAACCAAGTAACATGTTGTATCCACAACTTCAGCCTAGAACTTATACTCTAGACTAGCACTGCTCAACATACTTTTCACTCTTTCCATTAGTGTCATGTTTAACCTCTTAGCAACTCCATTTTGCTATGGAGTATAAGGAATAGTTTTATGCCTTTTAATTTCATGGTCTTTACAATACCTTTCAAAATATACAAAAAAAAACTCACCGCCATTATCCATCCTTAAGCATTTAATTTTCCTTCCAGTCTTATTTTCTACCAAGTTTTAAAACTCTTTAAACTGACCGAACACTTCTAATTTACTTCTAAGAAAATACACAAATGCCCTTCTCGAATAATCATCAATAAAAGAAACATAATATTTATACTTTGATAATGAAGGAACATTCACTAGACCAAATACATGAAAGTGAACATAATCTAGTATGCTAGAAGATTTATGAGGACTAGAATAAAATGAAACATGGTGTTGCTTTCCATAAATGCAATGTTCGCAAAAATCGAACTCAAGGTTACAATCAATAAGCTCTTCTACTAGGTTTTTATTTTTCAAGGCTTTTAAACCTTTTTCTCCTATGTGACCAAGTTGATGATGCCACAACATGATCTTCTTTGTTGGGAGTTTCACCTCCAAAGAGTTCGCATTCAGAGGAACTTCATTCTCCTTCTCTACACAAGCAACCTTGCTTGACTTTGTAGATGCACTATTGCATTCAACAACCTGTGTGTCCAACTTGTACAAAGTGCCAATATGAGAACCCTTGGCCAGCACCATCGAGCCTCTAGTCATCTTACAACCACCACTCGAGAATGATACTTGCACGCCAACATCATTCAACTTATTGACATAAAGCAAATTATGAGCCAGACCTAGTATGTGCATTACGCCATCAATCCATTTTATTCTTCTATCTGAAAATTGAATTCTGACTCTTCCACGAACAACAATTTCAAGAGATGAATCACTTTCTAGGTACACCTTTCCACCAACATACTTTTCATACTTTTTGAACCAATCTCTGTGAGATGTCATGTGAAAAGATGTTCCTGAGTCAATCAGCCAGACATCATCTTATGCTTGAGTCGCCAAGGCTGTAATGAAAGCACTTGAGTCACTCTAAGAAGAATCATTATCTGAAGATTTTTTGTTCTTCTTCTTTTTCTCCTCTTTACAATCCTTCTGGATATGAGCAATTTGCCCACAATTCCAGCATTTCACCTTGGACTTCTTGCTTGGAGACTTTGATTTCCCTTTAGATTTGGATTTAGAATTCTTGTCTTTATTCTTGCCTCTCTCCTTTGATCTACCTCGAACAACAAGGGCCTCCTTGGCCATCTCAGAAGATTTCCTCCGCATTTCTTCTGTCAACAACCAAACAACCACATCTTCTATCTTGAAAGTGGTTGTTGTACTTCCAATAGCCATCACCAGATGATCCCATGTGTTAGGTAAGGAACATAACAAAAGCATACAACGATCCTCCTCCTCTCTCTTCACACCCACAAAATCCAACTTAGCAATAATCATATTAAATGAATTCAGATGGTCTATTATGGATGCTCCTTCTTCCATCTTCAAGGAGTATAAATTCTTCCTCAAGAATACATTATTCGCCAGAGACTTTCCCTGATAAATATCACCAAGTTTCTTCCATAAAGAACACACAATCTTCTCCTCATGGAGGTTTAGGAGAACAAAACCAGCCAAACAAAGTCTTATGAACCCTCTACATTTTCTATCTGTGAAGTCCCAATATTCTTGCTTCTTACCTAATGGTTGTGTACCCATAACAACAATCCAAACATCTCTATCCACCAACATGTCTTCCATTTTGAGTTTCCACAACTCAAAATTGCCCCCATTGAATTTTTCAATTTTTATTCTTCCTGATGTGCTTTCCATCTCAATCTATAATCAAGATAATTAGTTTTCTCTACAAGATTTCCATTGGATAGAATTAGCACAAAAACCCAGCCCTACCCACAAGGATAACACAACTAGCTAGACTTTGATACCACTTGTAAGGAAAGATCGATGTAGAAACACCTTTGAAATGAAAAATTATCAGGAAAGAAGTGAAAAAAAAATCATTTAAATCAAGTTACAGTCATTAAGATGCACGTTAACAGAAAAAAAATACAAAATTTAACACATAGAATTGAACACGAGATTTACATGGGAAAATCCTTACGGGAGAAAAACCCACACACTAAGTAAAGTCACTTTGTATTACAGTAAATAATGTTTACGTACATAGTTATAGACTCCACTCTTAGGTGTTAATTCACAATAGCGTTACAATCCCCTGATCAACCTCATACATAGATTCTGAATACAATTTTGTTCTCTCACACTATTACAATGCTCGTAAGCATACAATGTAGAACATAAATCAACTGAATCTCATCGATCGAACCCCTCATTTCAGAGTGTTACAATATATACCATTCACCCATTGTCACTTTAGTTCAAGGAAACCAACCATTCAATTCCCAACTATCACTAATCATGTCGGGCCATCAAAGAGACTCTTTCATGCTCTCTTCGATAACACAAAGTCCCTCCAATAATGTTCATTCGCTAAATCAAATGTCCACAGTTAGCAACAAACCATCGCTTTTCACCTCAACATCAATTGAGTCCCACCAAGAGGCTCTTCATGACTTACCAAGTCAACCATCGCCATATTGGGGGGGGGCACCAATTTGTCTCCCACCAATATAAGGAAGTCACACCAATTAGCTAATCCTGCACACCTCGTAGGAGTCTTCCGGGACCCACCACAAGGGGCACAACGTTAGCGAGAACCGTTGGATTAATCTCATCACAACTGATGATCAACTACCAACATGACATCACATCATCACCACTGGCCAATACTACACACCCTGTAGGAGTCTGTCAAAGCCCACCACAAGAGGCGTGGGGTTTGTTGGGTCTCAAAAATGTAGGTTACAAATCCTAAGAGGATGCCAGGATCTATGATCAAACTTGCAATGTTTTTGAACCAATGAATGGAGTTAACCTATATGGTTGATGACTCCCTGCACTTCAGGCTCTGCTAAACCTAGGCGGGTGGACCTTAATAGCTGAAGTAGATCTAAGGTTTGTGTGACTTAACTGGATTTAAGGATCTATCCATAGTGGCATAAAGTGTGAAATAGATGAAGGAATGTTAACTACTCCTACTCCTAATGTAATAATTGGAAATTTAGAATATGAAATTGGATAAGTAAGGTATAATGAAATGTGAAGTGGACGAGTGCCTTATTGGGTAAGTGGAGTCAATGAAGTTTTATGATAAGTCACTAGTATTGGTTATAGTTCTAATTGTTTGACACTTATGTTTGTTTATACCTTGTATAAACGTGCAAGAATGTGACTGACAAACTCTACTTATTGATCCAATCGATCCTATCAGGTTACTGTGACTTATTTAAAAGGATTTTAATCCTTCTTTGAAGGAACCAATTAAAAAGAATCACATAATGAAAGCAAAAGTGTATTGACAAATGAAGTATATCCTCAATTTGAATAACAAGATAATATCAAGTTGGAGACAATATGGCAGTCTTATCAATTATAGGGCTCTTCTTACTGATCCAAACATTAATTCCAAGTTACTGCAATCAATTAAAAGGATTTTAATTCTTTGATAGAAACCAATTAACTTGATTACACAATAACAACAAATGTGTCTGATGAAACTGAATAACAACTTGGATACAAAAGTTCAAATAATAGAGAAATAATAGTGTAGAGATAGCTAGATAATTGTTCAAATCAACAAACAACATACACCAATGTGAAGTCACATAGAATTAAAGATCTTCTCTTGATTTCTACCAAAATTTATGCATGCATCATGGTCCTTTACAGTATAATCTACATGATATATATTATGAAAGTCTCTTCTTTTGTATATATCTCTCTTCTCTCTTTTTTTCTCTTTTTTATTCAATCATGTCATGTTCAACTTATATAGCAATATCTTGAAGAGGGTATACCTCTTTGTAAGTGTCTTTTGGGACTTTAACAAAACATAAAATATTAACATTAAGCTATAATGAGCCACAAATGAACTTGTGTAACATGATTTAGGTACTCCTGACTCAAGTACATATTAGCATCATGCACAACATTCCTTGCCACAATCTCCATAGTAATAATCTTTTCTAAATGCTCACAGGTCTCTTCTAATGCTGGATCTTCATCCTTAGCTGCTTCCAAGGCTCCCTGTAGTATTATTCATAATTATTTTATCCATTCATTCTGACTTTTCAGTTCTCCATTATCACTGAACAATGCAGGCACACCTTGTTTTGAAGCATTGATAAACTCTTTGGCATTTTCTTGAAGTTCCTCATAATAGTCTTTATGCTTCCTTATCAGGTCTTCAATAGATGTAATAGCCCCAATATCGGAAGTGTTTCTGTTTTGTACCTCTTGAAGATTTTCTCAAAGCCTATCATTTATAATTTTATGTTCTTGAATGGCAATGTGACTCTTAGAGTGAGTTACCCATAACTTGTCCATCCGGATCATCATATTAGTGTACCTCTTTTGGAGTATTGTAGAAAGCATATCAAACCTGGCCTTGATCACTTGAGTGTACATCTATTGATTATTCATCTGTAATTCCTCACACTTGTCCTTTAATTGGGAGCCTTCTACTTGAGTCAACATTTTAGTAGATTCTTTGAATGTATCCTTGATTGTGTCTCTTAGAAAATCATTTTCTTTAAGCATCCTTTCATTGTTCAATTTGTATATATCCCATTCTTTAATCAACATTTGAATCTGTGCCTTGTTCAATTTGGCTACATTTATGCCAGTATCAGCTGTGACCACATGATTAGTTTCACCCACTTTTAATGTGATCACATGACCAAATGCTTTCCTTGTATCAATAATTACAAGCTTCTCATGTGGGGGTTTATAGAGCCCAAATCATAAGAGAAATCTCACTAGGATTGTATCTTGACCCAATGTATACCTTTGTTACCCCTTCTAGACTGAGCTTGTGTTTGGCATCATTATTGTGCAAAAACTATAAAAAACTAAAGCAGAGCTTAAGTCCAAACCATGAAAGATCATCACACCAGACACTAATAATTTTCTTCCCTTCTCTGATGTCATGTTCTTCATTTCATTCAACACATTCATTTTCAAAGTGTTCAACAACTAGCTTTCATTGTTGGGTGTGATGTGTGCAACTG
The DNA here is from genome assembly GCA_007258455.2 of Sequoia sempervirens. Lineage (NCBI taxonomy): Eukaryota > Viridiplantae > Streptophyta > Pinopsida > Cupressales > Cupressaceae > Sequoia > Sequoia sempervirens. The sequence goes on along the minus strand of VDFB02193867.1, from coordinate 260,236,871 downwards.
ATTCCCTTATTATTTTTCCCTTTTGTTTGTACAAGAAAGATTTAAATTCAGAAGATTTAATAAACTAGTCATTTGAGACAAAAGATTTATAAGAAAATTGTCTAGAATTTGTGTCAAATGGTTCCCCAACTTCCTGTTCTCTGTTTGGAGGTCAATACTCTTCAATCCTTATCTTGGGGATCTTATTAGGTTGGCTTTGGGGTTCATTTTCTCCAGAAGATTCCTCACTATCAGAGGATAACATTTCTACTTCTTATATCTCCATCTTTTGTTCAGTTTCTTTATTGTAATTATTAATTTCCAATTCATCCTCTATTTCTTCCATGTTTCTAATAATATCATCATGCAGATATGGTACATGAAGATTTCCAATTAAATTCTTTTTTTTCCTGGAAAAATAAATAAAACCTTTAGGATCAAATCCTTTCCTTGGTGTAGCCTTCTTCATATTGAAATGTGATAATTTATCCAAAATGAGATCATATCCTTCTTTTGATACTACAATAAAATCTCCAAAACACAATGTACTAGGCATGAATGACTGTTTTCCATATGCACTCAAGTTCATGGCATTGGAATAATCCAGTTGCCTGACAATCTCTAGATATGCAATTATGTTTGGCACATTCTTGGGTAATAGGAAAGGTGTGTCTTCAAAACCATAAACCTTGATCATAGTGGAATCAACAAAGCAGTACCAGTCACCCAATTATGACTTACAATCGGTGGTCCATTGAAATCGTTAGGCCTTAAGAATCTTTTGATCTCATTAGACAATGAATAATTACAAGGGTGATCATAAAACCTGTACAATGTCTTGACGAAGTGTTCCTCAAAATAAACATAATTATAATTGACAAATTTGTTGTTCCAAATGGAGGTCCATAATTGTATTGGTAATGATTGAACCTCTTTATCCAACTGTGTGATTCTTAATTCCTCTGGCCATATTTCTAACTCTTGTCCATAGTACAATATCATGTGCTTGAGAAGGTAATAATGTTTAAAGTGCATTGTGGGAGAACCATTCTTGATGGCTATTAGCCCTAAGTCAATCCCTTTGGAAATGTGTGAAGCATAATAAAAAGGTCTTGCATTGTGACATTGTATGTCTGTAGTGATCACCATTGGCCCTATAGACATAAATTCAGAGACCTTTGTTCCCATTATTCAACCCATTGAGAAGTAAGTATATTTTAAATAGGGCTCAAACAAATAAACATGGAAGGGAGGTCCGTCACCATCCTCAAGTGGTATTAGGTTTCCGTCTTCTCTAGGCATGTGTAACGATAACCTCCATCCTTTGTAGGTAGTGTCCATCACCCAATATTCCTTTTCTAAATCCTCATGCACTATAGGATGATCACATGTGTCATCTAGGCTGAAAACTTCACAAAGTGCGATTTTGGCTACATGTATAAAAGGTTCTCCTTGTGGGTTGCAAATGGCTTTAAGGTCCAGGTTATAATAGTTGACCAAAAGTTTTATATGGTCTATATTCACAAAGACATTGGGAACAGCCAACTTTCCCAAATTGAAATTCCAAGGGTTACAAATTGGTTCAAATCTACTTCTCTGACAATAATGAAACACGAACAATTCATATCCCCTAATGGGGGTCCACACATCACCTACATGTTTGCATTTATCTTCTAATATTTCTACATTAGCCCTCAATTTTGCAGACCTTCTAGCTTTTGGCCCTGAACCAGGCAATTGATCAATGAGGTCTTGGTTTAGTTTCCATTCATTTGTTTTCAATTCCTGCCCCGTTTTGGTTTTCTGCTTCTTATTTTTAAACTGGATACTTTCACCTTGTTGCTTCTTGTTTTTTGTTTTTGTAGAACTTTCCATCTTATTTCTCTACAAGATGGAAGAATTGAATTACAATCTATCAATTTCAAGGATATTTTCTATGCTTACTTGTATGATTTTGGGCACACTAAATTCCTTGATTTCTGTTCAATCTCCCGTCCTTCTTCGCTACAACTTCTGAAAATTCTTTTGGTTCAATCTCTTTTCAATAAAAAATGTTCATATAAGGTTTGTTTGTGTGGCCATTAATGTCTACCATTGGAAATGAATATAATAGGTTTTTTGAATTTTGAAATGTTAGAGCAATACAACAATATTGCATCGGTGGAACTCCTCTAGTCACAGGTTGATTTGTGTGCTTTATTTGGATCCATCTTTGTTTATACGTTCATAACTTATTGCCAAGACTAACTGAATGTCCTTTTGATATGAAGTGTCCCTTTAGTTCTCTTATTCAGTCAGGAAGACAACTTAATACCCTCACCGATATTGTACAACTATCTTTTCTCTTGCTTTTCAATTCCTAATATTTCGGGGAGAACAAATTATGAAGTCTACTCGATATCAGGGTGGTTTGGACCATTAGAAATCCTTTTAAGCATCGCCTGGTGTCTTTTCGACAAATAGTGGTCATTCCATATTATCATCGGGTTGACATGTATCATCACTAAGAGAATAAGATGCCCTTTCTGATATACTTGGTCTCCCTGATATGTTTCCTCTACCCCTTTGTTCGTTGGGATAAGTCGGTGGGAATTTCCTTGAAAACTTTTCTAGTTTCCCTCATTGGAGTAACCCACATAGTCGGAGAGATCTGAGGAACCCACTCCGATCATACATGTCTCTTCGATACAATTGTTCTCCTATTTTATTGGTGAAAGTATGTATGTTTCTCCCTGATAAAGTATCCATCGACGTGACACACGAGCTCGGTTTGATTTGAAAATTTCCCTCCAACTAGCTTGCTTTTGCTGATAAGTTTTTCATCGGTGAAATGTTATGCATTGTCTTCCCGATTATGCATACCTGTTATCTTTGGGATCTTTGATCACTGTAACTTTATTAATCTCTTCTTGATATGCAAAAAAAATTCAATAAAGGGCTATGACTTGTTGATCGGAAAGACATGCACATGATCTTCATGATAAGGATCAATTTCTCTTAAAGTTTTTGCTCAACTATGATCAGGGAGATGCTCATATGCCAAAGGCCATATTCATGGGATCATTAGTTAACGTGGGTTATAAAATGGATCTGGTCACATGAATTTTTGTAATTTATGAAATCAAATGTAACAAATAGTGAATAGGATTTTTATTCCTAACAGTGGCTTTGATTGGGGATGTATACCCTTTGTGGGTATAGCAAGAATCCAGGTCTCTGGGGAAGCAGACCAAATGTCTTATTTATCTAGTATGGAAGTTGAAGTGAATTTAGGAATGGGTGAGAAATGCTAGTAGAGTGGAATCCTATAGTACTGTGCATGGAAAAAATTATTTTAAGAGGTTTCTCAAGAATTTTCCATGCACTGGCAAGTCTTAATCCTCTTTATGGTCTTCAAGAAAATTTCTTTAAGAACTGTCCATGTACTGGAAATTCTTGTTCTTCTCTTGTCAAGTTTTGGAGGTAATATGAATTTTCACCACCCTTGCCAATAATGACAAATGGTCCTAACCATAGAGCTTCAAATTTCCCATGCTTCCCTTTGTCTTGACTCTTGGCATTCCACATGAGAACCATGCCATTTACTTCAAATTTTATGTTTTTTTCCCTTTTGTCATATAGGTATTTTATTTGTAATTTCTTCTTCTTATTGTGTTGTTGAGCTTGGTTCCTAACCTCATCGAGTTCCATTAACTCTTCCATCCTCTCCTCCATAGGTTTAGGAATGTCTAAATCTTCTTGCAAGATGAACTTACATACTAGTAATAAATTATGCAAAGGGAGCCTAGTTTGAGTCCCATACACAAGTTCAAAAGGTGATTTTCTGATGGCCTTCTTTACAGTGATTCTATCTTCCCATAAGGCTAGTGTCAACTTGGAATCCCAAGCGTTTTTGTTATTATCTAGCATTCTTTTTATGATCTTTAGGATGCTCTTGTTGCTAGATTCAGCGTGCCCATTTTCCTATAGATGATATGGTGAAGAATATGAGATTACTATACCATAGGATTGGAAAAATCCTTTGAATTCATCTGACCTAAAGCACATCCCATTATCAGTTATAATTCTTGTTGGCACTCCAAATTTGGTAATGATATTTTCCAATAAAAAGTTTGTTACAACCTTACTAGTTGCTTGTTTGGTAGGTATAACTTCTACCCATTTTGTGAAGTAGTTTGTGGCTACTAATATCCATTTGTGTCCTCCACTAGATTTTTCTGTAATCTCTCCTATGAAATCAATCCCCCATTGGTGAAATGGAGCCTCAACTTGCAAAGGTATTAAAGGAAATGCCCCTCGATACTTCAATTTCCCAAAAAACTTTTGACATGCTTCACATTTCCTAGTATAATCATAAGCATCATTGAAAACTCTAGGCTAATAGCAACCTACCCTTAACACCTTATGTGCTATAGTTTTCATTGAGAAATGTCCTCCACATACTCCATACATTTCCTTCGAAACATGCCTTGCTTGATTTTCATCTAGGCACAACAACAAAACACCATCCCTATTTTTCCAATAGAGGTCCCCTTTCATGAATACATACTTTGAAGCCTGTAGTTTAAGTGTCCTTTTCTTGTTATCATTAAATCCTTCAGGATATTTCATATGTTTAAGATAATACACGATATCAGTGTACCATGGTGTGTGCTCAATGCTAGTAATCATGTTATCTTCATTATTCAAATTGCACACTTGGGTAGCTTCAATATTTGTTTCAACCATTAATTTGGCTAATCCTTGTCCTCTTACAAGCTTGGTGATTTGAAACTCAATGTCAAATTCTTGGATTTTGTTTATCCATTTGCACCTACGGCCTATTACTTTAGTTTGTACAAACACATCTTTTATTGCATCATTCGGTACATAAGCTATTACTTTTTCTCCCACAAGAAATGATCTAAATGCTTGGACAACTTTTACTAATGCATATGTTTTTTTTCTATAATGTCATATTTTAATTTTGCATTTTGGAGGGATTTGTTGAAGAAAGAAATAGGTTGTTCATACCCCTCATCATTTTTTTGTAGCATTAATACTGCAATTGTGTGATAATACACAAATGAAAAGATCTAGAATGGTTTATTAAAATAAGGGGATTTTAAGACGAAGGCTTCTTTAATTGCTCTTTTGATGGATATGAATGCGTCTATGGCCTCAACTGTCCAATCAATCTTTGCACTCTTCTTTAACATCTTTGATATTGGTTTCACTATCTTAGCAAAGTTCAATATAAATCTTCTCACAAAATTAATTTTCCCAAAGAAGGATTGGATATCCTTCATTGTCTTAGGAATTTGGATTTTATCAATAGCTTCTACCCTCTCAGGGTCAATATTTACCCCTTCTTTGGACACTATGTGCCCTAATCGTTTCCCTTCTGTGACTGCAAAGTGGCACTTTTTAGGATTTAAATAGATGCCATATTCAATGACTTTGATGAATTTTTTTTCCAAATGCTCAACATGGTCCTCTACTTTCTTTGAATATGCAGTTAGGTCATCCTAGTATACCACCATTATTGTGTTAATTAGATCAACAAAAGCAACATCCATGGCTCTCTGGAAAGTTGCACCAACATTTGTGAGTCCAAACGACATTCTAACATATACATATGTCCCCCATGGTGTGGTAAAGGTTGTTTTGTATTGTTCTAATTCCTTAACTTTCACTTGGTTATAACCTGAAAATCTGTCCATCATAGATAGGAGCTCACATCCGTGACCTTCTACAACATAGCCTCCATGTTTGGGATTGGGTAGCTATCCTTAAGAGAGGATACATTCAAGTTTTAGAAGTCTACACAAAGCCTTATGTCTCCATTTTTCTTTCTGACTAGCACCAAGTTGGAGACCTAAGTGGAATGCCTAATAGGTTTGATGATACCTCCTTCCTTGAGCTTCATAAGTTCTTCATGCATCTTGGGCTGCAAAGTTGGGTTTATTGGTCTCTACTTTTTCCTAAAAGGTTTTGCATCATTTTTGAGTGGAATTTCATGTTGGAACAAATCTTCCCTATATGCTTTGAGATCATCATAAGACCATGTGAAGACATGTTTATATTTCCTTAATAATGCAATCAACATCTTTTTGATTGTTGGGCTTATCTTTTTCCCAATGTATACCTTTTTTGGTTCCAATTCAGTGCCCAAGTTAATTTCTTCAATGTTTTCCCTTTTTACTAGTGTTTGTTTCATAAGGGCTTGATCATTTCAATCAAACACCCTCTCCAATGCCACAAGTCCCTTAGGAATCTTGTTAGTATTGAGTTGAACAACATCCTTACCAAATATTGTTTTCTTTCCATCTACTTCTTCCACAAATGCATTAAAATCAATTTCTTGCGCTTCATACTGATCAATGCAATACAGTCAGTTGTTTAATTTTGTGTTTGGTAGCCATGTTCAATCCTATCAGTAGGGCCTCATACTTTTCTATGTTATTTGTGCATTCAAATGTTAACAAGAACGAATATTTGAATGTTGTGCCCTTAGGTGAAATGAAAACCACTCATGCTCCATTACCTTCTTTACTGCATGCTCCATCAAAATACATTCGCCATATGCCATGCTCATTCTTGGAAACATCCCTATCAATTGGATTAGTGTTCAATAATTCAGGTTTTGAATGTTCTATTCTAAAGCTTCCTAAGTCCACATAATAAAAGCAATTCATCTGATTGGGGTCAAAGATCTCAATGACATGTTCAGATCTAGGCTCCCTATGTAGCCTAACCTCTTTTCCATTCACAGGGATAGTAGCATAAGACAAGTCTAATTGAACATTCCCTCCTACTGCCACTGTCCATTGCCTTGATAGTAGCATCCCAAAGTAAGGAGGAGTATCAACCATAGTAATGTCTATTTTATATGTTGCTTCTCGATATGATGCAAGTTTTAGTTCTACATCCCAGATTACTCCTACCACAGGAACTGATCTATTATCCATGGCATACCATTTTCCATACATAGTATTTACCCATAGACCCAGCTCCTTCATGACAGCTAAGGGCATGATATTGATTGTTTCCCTCGAGTCAATCATGCAATTCTTCACCTTCTTATTGTTGATGACTAACGTAGTATAAAATGGATCTACTTGGGATGGATTCTTTGTGAGGTGTCTCCCAAATATACCTCTGGTGCTTTTGTGACTTCCCTTTCCACAACATTTGCTTCTTTCTTCCAATCTTCATGTTTCTAAGATGTGTTGGTAATCATTTTGAGAGTTGTATCTCCGAACTCTTCAATTTTCATCAACTCCATTAAAGGAACTATCATTTATCCTGTGCCAATGCTTGGGCCATGTTAAACAAAGGGGTAGTGATTCCTTGTTCTCCCTTTTCAATTTTAGAAACTTTCTTCACTTCATGTTGAGTTTTTTCATCCTTTTGTGTTTTTTCTGGCTCATGATTAGTAGTCTCCTTTTGGATGTATTTCTGTGGTTTATTTTCTTCATCTTTCTTTTGTTTAAATGGAATGTTCTTAAGAGTTGCCACCTACTTTTCATAAGTAGGAAAATGATTGTGTTTCTTCCCAGCGGAGTCTTCACCCTTTTATGATGTTTTGGAATGACTCTATAATGGAAGACTCACATTTAGAATTGTCTTGTTCCCCAATAGAGTCGCCAATCTGCTGGGTCTCACAAATGCAAGTTAAAAATCCTAAAAGGACGCTAGGATCTATGATCAAACTTGCAACATTTTTGAACCAACGAATGGAGTTAACCTATATAGTTGATGATTCCCTGCACTTCAGGCTCTACTAAACCTAGGCAGGTGGACGTTGATAACTGAAGCATATATAAGGGTTGTGTGACTTAATTGGATTTAAGGATCTATCCACAGTGGCATAAAGTGTGGAATAGATGAAGGCTTGTTAACTACTCCTACTCCTAATGTGATAATTGGAAATTTAGAATATGAAAGTGGAAACGTAAGGTATAATGAAATGTGAAGTGGACCAGTGCCTTATTGGGTAAGCGGAGTCAATGAAGTTTTATGATAAGTGACTAGTATTGGTTACAATTCTAATTGTTTGGCACTTATGTTTGTTTATACCTTGTATAAACATGCAAGAATGTGACTGATAGACTCTACTTATTGATCCAATCGATCTTATCAGGTTATTGTGACTTATTTAAAAGGATTTTAATCCTTCTTTGGAGGAACCAATTAAAAAGAATCACACAATGAGAGAAAATGCGTATTGATAAATGAAGTATATCCTCAATTTGAATAAAAAGATAATATCGAGTTGGAGACAGTATGGCAGTCTTATCAATTACATGGATCTTCTTACTGATCCAAACGTTACTTCCAAGTTACTGCAATCAATTAAAAGGATTTTAATTCTTTGATAGAAACCAATTAACTTGATTACACAATAACAACAAATGTGTCTGATGAAAATGAATGTTAACTTGGATACACAAGTTCAAATAATAGAGAAATAATAGGGTGGAGACAGCTAAAAAATTGTTCAAATCAACAAACAATAGACACCAATGTGAAGTCACACAGAATTAAAGATCTTCTATTGATTTCTGCCAAAATTTATGCATGCATCATGGTCCTTTACAGTATAATCTGCATGATATATATTATGAAAGTCTCTTCTTTTGTATATCTCTCTCTTCTCTCTTTTTTCGCTCTTTTTTATTCAATCATCACATCTTCAACTTATATAGCAATATCTTGAAGAGGGTATACCTCTTTGTAAGTGTCTATTGGGAATTTAACAACACATAAAATATTAACATTAAGCTCTAATGAGCGACAAATGAACTTGTGTAACATGATTTAGGCACTCTTGACTCAAGTACGTATCAGCATCATGCACAAAATTCCTCGCCGTAATCTCCATAGTAATCATCTTTTCTAAACACTCACATGCCTCTTCAAATGCTGGATCTTCATCTTTAGTTGCTTCCAAGGCTCCCTACAGTATTAGTCGGCATTCTTTTATCCTTTCATTTTGACTTTTCAGTTCTCCATTATCACTAAACAATGCAGGCACACCTTCTTTTGAAGCATCGATGAACTCTTTGGAATCTACTTGAAGTTCCCCATAATAGTTTTTATGCTTCCATATCAGGTCTTTAATAGTTTTAATGGCCCTAGTATCCAAAGTGTCTATGTTTTGTATCTCTTGGAGCTTTTCCCGAAGCTTGTCATTTATCCTTTTATGTTCTTGAATGACAGTGTGACTCTTAGAGTGAGTTACCTAGAACTTGTCCATCCAGATCATCATATTAGTGTACCTCTTTTGGAGTATTGTAGAAAGTGTGTCAAACTTGGCCTTGATCACTTGAGTGTGCATTTTCTAATTATTCATCTATAATTCCTCACACTTGTCCTTTAATTGGGATTCTTCTCCTTGAGTCAACATTTTAGTAGATTCTTTGAATGTATCCTTGACTGTGTCTCTTAGAATATCATTTTCTTTAAGCATCCTTTCTCTATTCAATTTGTACATATCTCGTTCTTCAATCAACATTTGAATCTATGCCTTGTTCAATTTGGCTACATTTATTCCAATATTAGCTGTGACCACATGATTAGTTTCACCCACTTTTAATGTCATCACATGACCAAATTCTTTCTCTTTATCAATAATTACAAGATTCTTATGTGGGGAGTATAGAGCCTAGATCATAAGAGAACTCTCATTAGGATTGTATCTTGACCTAGTGTATACCTCTGTTACTCCTTCAAGATTGAATTTGTGTTTGGCATCGTTATTGTGCAAAAAGCTATCAAAAAATAAAGCAGAGCTTAAGTCCAAACCAAGAAAGATCATCACACTAGACTCCTCTAATAATTTTCTTCCCTTCTCTGGAGTCATGTTCTTCATTTTGTTCTCCACATCCATTTTCAATGTGTTCTACATCTGTCTTTCATTGCTAGGTGTGATTTCTGCAACTGATTCCCTTATTGTTTTTCCCTTTTGTTTGTACAAGAAAGACTTAAATTCAGAAGGTTTAATAAACTGGTCATCTGAGACAAAAGATTTATAAGCCAATTGTCTAGTATCTATGTCAGATGGTTCCCCAACTTCCTGTTGTCTATTTGGAGGTTGATACTCTTTAATCCTTAGCTTGGGGATCTTATCAGGTTGGCTTTGGGGTTCATTTTCTTCTTGAAAGATTCCTCACTACCAGAGGATAACATTTCTACTTCTTGTATCTCCTTCATTCCCGTTCAATTTCTTTATTGTAATTATCAATTGCCAATTCAGACTCTATTTCTTCCATGTGTTTGATAATATCATCATGAGGATATGGTACATGAACATATCCACTTTAAATTCTATTTTTTCCTCAAAAAATCAATAAAGCCTTCAGAATCAAATCCTTTCCTTGGTGTAGCCTTCTTCATATTGAAATATGACAATTTATCCAAAATGAGATCATATCTTTGTTTTGATACTACAATAAAATCCCCAAAACATAATGTACTAGGCATGAATGATTGTTTTTCATATGTACTCAAGTTCATGACATTGGAATAATCCAGTTGCCTGACAATCTCTAGATATGCAATTCTTTCTGGCACATTCTTGGGTAATAAGAAAGGCGTGTCTTCAAAACCATAAACCCTAATCATAGTGGAATCAACAAAGCAGTACCAGCCACCCCAATTATGACACAATCGGTGGTCCATTGAAATCCTTAGGCCTGAAAAATCTTTTGATCTCATTAGACAATGAATAATTACAAGGGTGATCACAAAACCTATACAATGTCTTGATGAAGTGTTCTTCAAAATAAACATAATTAGAATTGAAAAATCTGCTATTCGAAATGGAGGTCCATAATTGTATTGGTAATGTCTGGCCCTCTTTATCTAACTATGTGATTCTTAATTCCTCTGGTCATATTTCTAACTCTTGTCCATAGTACAATATCATGTGCATGAGAAGGTAATAATGTTTAAAGTGCATTGTGGGAGAACCATTCTTGATGGCTATTAGCCCTAAGTCAATCCCTCTGGAAATGTGTGAAGCATAATCAAAAGGTCTTGCATTGTGACATTGTATATCTACAACGATCACCATTGGCCCTATAGACATAAATTCAAAGATCTTTGTTCCCATTATTTGACCCACTGAGAAGTAAGTATAATTTAAATAGGGCTCAAACGAATCAACATGGAAGGAAGGTTCATCACCATCCTCAAGTGGTACTAGGTTTCCATCTTCTCTAGGACTATGTAATGGTAACCTCCATCCTTTGTAGGTAGTGTCCATCCTCCAGTATTCCTTTTCTAAATTATCATGCACTATAGGATGATCACATGTGTCATCTAGGCTGAAAATTTCAAAAAGTGCAATTTTGGATACATGTATGAAAGGTTCTCCTTGTGGGTTGCAAATTGCTTTAAGGTCCGGGTTATAATAGTTGAACAAAATTTTCACAAGGTCTATATTCAGAAAGACGTTGGGAACAACTAGCTTTCCCAAATTGAAATTCCAAGGGTTACAAACTAGTTCAAATCTACTTCTCCGACAATAATGAAACATGAACAATTCGTATCCCCTAATGGGGGTCCACACATCACCTACATGTTTTCATTTATCTTCTAATCTTTCTACATTAACCCTCAATTGTGCAGACCTTCTAGCTTTTGGCCCTCAACCAGACAATTGATCAATGAGGTCTTGGTTTATTTTTCATTCATTTGTTTTCAATTCCTTCCCCGTTTTGGTTTTCTGCTTCTTATTTTTAGATTGGTTGCTTTCACCTTGTTGCTTCTTGTTTTTTGTTTTTGCAGAACTTTCCATCTTATTTCTCTACAAGATGGAAAAATTGAATTATAATCTATCAATTGAAGGGATATTTTGTATGCTTACTTGTATGTTTTCTGGCTCATTGAATTCCTTGACTTTCACTCAATCTCACATCCTTCTTCCCTGCAACTTCTGAAAATTCTTTTGGTTAAATCTCTTTTCAATAAGAAATGTTCATATAAGGATCGTTCATGTGGCCTAATGAGTCCAGTTTATGGCTCAATTTTGATAAAGTTTATTATCTATTTACTATAGTTGTCATAGACCTTGATACTTGGATGCTAACATTTTCATGATATTTCCTTAAAACCATAGACATTGGGCATAAACTTATTTTTGTAACTTTTAAATGACATTGACATGCTATATGAACTATCTATGTTAATTTTGCATGTGGATTAATGAATGTTACTTTAAGATAGTTATAGATATGAAATTGTTGTGTGTACTAATGTTGCCATGAAGATATAATTAAAGCTTACAAAATCGAGGAAGAATTTGCTAGTTGGTCATTTTCCATAAAGGTTGACAAGGTGATCATTCAATTTAGGTCAATGGAGGGAGATTCCTAGTTTAAATAAAAAATTGTAACTACTTTGTAAATGGTCTTAATAGTTTTTTGAGTGAATATAGGAGCTATTGTTATGCTAGATCTACATTAAGGCAAAATGACTTGACCAGATTCCACACTATTTCTATGCTTTCCCTAAAGTGGTGTCCTCCTAATCTGGTCGAGTTGACCACCTTGCTAGGTAGTTAGTTAGTAGTTTTTCCTCCTATAAATAAGACTCTAACGCTCCTTCTCAGAAGGTGGATTAATTTGATGTTGTACTCACATTCTTAATTTCTCAGTAATATAGTTATGCTACTCGATTGTACTCATGCTTTCTAATGAATAAAATGAAGTTATAAGTTTATGCATCTGAGTTTACATTTTCCTTAAGGGATACTCATCCAAGGGGGCCCACTTGGTGAGCATTCCATCTTTTAGCTTAATTATTACTTTTCTATTCAACAATTAGTTACGAATCTGACAACTGTCTGTTCTTGTAGCCACTAGAATTCCATTTTGTGATTGTTCCTGTAGCCAAAGTAGACAGAGTAGTTTCCTATCTGTTTGCCCAGATTTTCATTCCTGTCATGCATTTCAACTTAATATAGTTGTTGGTTGATGTTCAATATTTATGTTATTTCTTTCTAAGCAATCTACTTTCAACATTGCGCCTTTCTTAGTTGTAGAATGAATATGACTACTTTGGATTCCTAGTGCACATACTATGCTAACCTATTTCAATTCTACGTCCTTGGGTTGACAAGTTAAATGCACCTTCATAATGATTAAGATAGCTATTCAGATTAGATGCCCAATCTCAGAATCACATCTTTAAGGGATTAGTTGTTAAATCATTGTAGGAGGCCAACATTTTTGGTGCTATTGTTAGGGATGGTGTCAAACTAGGGAGTTCTTTGGAGTCATTGATAGTTTCTTACTTGTTGTAGTATTTCTGGAAGTTGTTCTTAGTATATCCCTCATTTAGGAAAGTAATGACCCCCCTATTCTTTCACCAATTCTTTGTGTGAGTTGGCTGATATTGGGTTGATACCGCATGTATAGAGGAAGAAGAAGAGACAATTACGGGATATTCCTTCCTAATAATCCTGATCCATTTTAGCTAGAAGAGCTTCCAAATCTGCCAAGAGAAGAAGACGAAGAAGATACACACCCTTTTGTTGATGCATTTCCCAATTTGAGCAGTTCTGAAACCTCTTATGAAGATTAAAATTTTCTTGAGAATCCATTCGCTTTGGAAATTCATCAGAAAAACATGGATGATACAAATAGAAACAGACTTAACCAACCAGCTTTTCCTTTCTCTATTACTCATTAGAATGAAGTTGAAAATCTCAAAAATATCCTTGCTTTAGTCCTTCGTAAGTTCTATGGACTTTTCCCAGAGGACCCTGATACTTTCTTGTTTGAGTTTGATAGCCTCTGCAGAAGCTATGACTATACCACTAATTATCACAGGCTTAAGCTATTTCCTACCACCTTGAAAGAGGTTGCATTAAGATGGTTTATGAGCCTAGGAAGAAATACTATGGATAGTTGGGATGACATGAAGTCAAAGTTCCTTGAGAAGTAGAAGGAATATTGTAGGGGCAGTGACATGAGGGGAGATGACATTTTTAGGATGCAACAAAAGGAAGATGGGAGTCTAAAGGATTACATTTCAAGGTCTTTGTTTTTCCTACAAAAATCTCCACACCATACACTCAATGAAGAATCACAAAACCTATTCTTCCTAAGAGGAATTATTGACAGCTCCACTGATGCTTTGGACTTGATGGGAGGAGGAGATATCACCCAAGTTCCTTGGGATGATATTAAAAAGATATGTTAGAACTACTCTAGGGCAGCTTCAGAGAAAGGGAGAGCTTTCCAATCCTCTATGGGAAAATCATCTATCAATGGAGTTTCAAGGATGGAGATTACCCACTTGTTGGCAGAGTTCAAGCAAGACATCATCAACAATCTAGCTACTCAGCTGGATACACTTCAAGCAAAGAAGAAACAAGAGGAGGCAAAGGAAATGTTGGCTTAATATTTCCCTCATTGCAGACAAAAGAAGGATTGTAGATGCAAAATGGTAGCTAATATTGACAGTAAGCAGATCCCACCCGAGTTCAAGCCAATCCAAGGTTATGATGACTGGGTCTACTACATTACACAAAAGAAGACCATGGGCTCCAAGACAAGGTATGCCCCTAGGTCCATTATCCTTTGTTGGGCCTTATTTTAATTCCTATGCACCAAGAAACCAATGGTAGCCCCCATATCCATCCAACTATGGAGGATATCCAACACAACCTTGGAATAACCCTCCAAATACCTGGACTAATCACCAAAACTCTCCACCCCAGTGGCAACAACCTTAGGGGAATTGGCAATAGTTTCAAGGAAATTGCTATCCTCAATGGAGGGGAGGATAGCAATGACCAAAATATACAACCAGTTACATGCAACCACCTTCTCAGCCCCAAAAACCTGCTATAATGCATCCTCCTGCTAGCTCAAGTTCAAACACACCTAGACCTACTCAGCTACTAGCTCATCCCACACGTAACCCAAATAAAAAACCACAACAGTAGTAGCCAGTATATTCCATTGATTCAAATCAATTCCCTTCATATGATGTGAGTGTAAGTGACATCCACTTGCATTCAAAAACTACTTTTCTAGCTCCTTCCACACCCATTATCACTGAGCTTCCTATGGAAGAGGAGGAGCATTTGAATGTCCCCATTCAGCCAAGTGCACCTAAAAATCTTGAACGAGTCTTAGATCAACAGACTGGACAAGAACCACCATTTCCTCAAAGATTGGAAATTGCTAAAAAAAAGGAAGAGGAGGAGGAAACAACCTTTTATATTCTAGATAAGTTAAAGCATGTATGTGTCAAGATACCCTTATTTCAAGCCATAAAAAATGTTCTCATATATGGAAAAATAATTAGGAAGCACGCCTTAAAAAGCCAGATAGGAAGAAGAAAGACCCCACTACGGTTCATGTGGTGGGACAACTGGTTGACATCATGCTTGGGAAAGTAACTGTTCCCATATACAATGACCTAGACAGGAAACATGCCTTAAAAAGCTAGGCAGGAAGAAGAAAGACCCCACTACGGTTCATGTGGTGGGATCAGCTGGCTGACATCATGATTGGGAAAGTAACTATTCCCATATACAATTACCTAGGTAGTCATGTAGTAGGAGTTGTTATAAATGAGATCCAAATAAAGAATGCTCTGATTGATCTGGAAGCAACAATAAATGTAATGACCAAGGATATACTGCAACAACTAAACGTTGCACACATGAGACCTACCCCTACTATCCTGCAACTTGCTGATAGTTCCACTATTAAACCTAATGATATAGTAGAGGATCTTGTGGTAACTCTAGACTCTTGGGAGTACCCAACAGACTTCATGATTCTTTCTCCAAAAGTTACATTAGGCGGGTATCCCATAATCCTAGGGAGGCCATGGTTAGCAAAATCAGATGCCTATATTGGATGCCAGACATGAGACATCACCATTTTTGATGGAAAGAGCACCAAAAAGCTTGTTCTTTACCATTCTGCTCAACCATCCCATGATATGGAAAACCCCATATGGCCACATGTTGGTGAAGAGGCCGAGGGTGAAGAGGCCGAGGAAGTCAATTATGTGGCACAACTTATGATGTTAGGCATAAGTTCTTTCATTCAGCTTCAAGAAAAAGATGAAGTATTGTCTAACATAATTCAAAACCATTGTGAGGTGCAAGAAGAATCATCCTCTCATTCATCTGATTCTGTTGGTTCAGTAAAGACACTTTTTCCTGCTCTTCCTATAGTTGAACTTCCTGTAGCAACAAATATGTCTCATACATTGCTGCCACATGAACTCAAAGTACCAAGCATTAGTGAAGCAACTATGATAGAGTTAACTACACAAGTGCAAGTGTCAGAAGGGAAATATCTAAATATTAATAGAAAACTGAGTGAAGAACAATAGTTGTCATTGACAAACTTATTAAGGACCCAATAACATGCATTTGCATGGGACTATCATGATATGAAGGAATTGGATCCTAAGCTCTGCACTCATAGAATATACATCAGAGATGATTGTACACTAGTGAGGCAACCATAAAGAAGAATTAACCCTGCACTGAGAGAAATTGTAAAAGGGGAACTACAAAAATTGCTAGATGTAGGATTTATTTACCCCATTTCAGATAGCCAATGGATGTCTCCATTGGTGATTGTGCCCAAAAAGGGAGGGAAGTGGAAAGTTTGTGTTGACTACAGGGAACTCAATGCTGCCACAAAAAATGACCATTTTCCCCTTCCTTTCATAGATCAAGTGCTGGATTCCCTTGCAGCCAAGCAATATTTCTCTTTTCTAGATGGATTCAGTGGCTACAACTAGATACAAATTGCACCTAAGGACCAAGAGAAGACCACCTTTACCTGTCTATGGGGGACTTATGCCTACTCAGTACTTCCATTTGGCTTATGCAATGAACCTGCAACTTTTCAGAGGACAATCATTAGCATATTTTCAGATATCTCTCATGATTGCATGAACATTTATATGGATAATTTTACTACCTATGGTGCTGATTTCAATGAAGCATTGGAAAATCTCATAAGAGTATTACAAATATGTGAAGACTACAATCTATCTTTAAATAGTAAAAAGTGCTTCATGATGATCTAGGAAGGTAGTCCTTGGCCACTACATCTCTCACAAAGAAATTTAAGTAGATCCTGCTAAGATTGAGGTGATCACCAATTTTCTTACACCTGCAAAACAAAAAGATGCTAGGAGTTTCTTGGGACATTCAAGCTACTATAGGCATTTCATCAAGGATTTCAGCAAAATAGTAGCAACATTATACAATCTTCTCACTAAAGATGGTGAGTTTCAATGGACAAAGGACTATGACAAGACATTCTCTGATCTCAAAATAACTTTAACTCATGCTCCTATACTCAAAGGTCCCAATTGGGAGATTCCTTTCCACATTCATATAGATGCATTAGACTATTCCATAGGAGCAGTCTTGGGGAAGAAAGAAGGAGCTATTGAAAATGCTATTTATTTTGTCAGCAAAAACTTGCAAGGAGCTGAATTCAATTATACAGTGACATAAAAGGAAATGCTGGCAGTAATCTATGGCCTTAACAAATTTAGGTAATACATAACAGGCTATCAGATCTTTGTGCACACAGACCATGCAACCATTAGATACCTCATGAATAAGCCCTTGATCTCAGGTAGGTTAGCAAGATGGTTGTTGTTGATGCAAAAGTTTGACATAACCATTGTTGATAAACTAGGGAAGGCTAATGTTGTTGCAGACTTTCTTTCAAGGCTGACTACATCAAAGGACAATCAAGTCATTGATGACTCTTTTCCTGATAAACATTTATTTTCCATCAGTGTGCATACACCCTGGTATGCTGAGATAGCTAATTATCTATTCATAGGGAGAGTTCCTCCTCATTTATCTCTAAAAGAGAGAAGGGTGCTCATTGAAAAAACTTTTCCTTTCTCATGGATTGCAGAATGTTTGTTCTACACTAGACCAGACCATGTAATTAGGAGATGTGTGAGGGAAGATGGGACATATAACATATTGTATGCATGTCACAGTGAACCCTCTGGAGGGAATTTTGCAGCCAAGAGGACAACAATGAAGATTTTGAACACATGATATTACTGGCCCACACTACATAAGGATGTAGGGAAATATACAAGG
Organism: Sequoia sempervirens; assembly: GCA_007258455.2. NCBI lineage: Eukaryota > Viridiplantae > Streptophyta > Pinopsida > Cupressales > Cupressaceae > Sequoia > Sequoia sempervirens. Next base: position 260,218,789 of record VDFB02193867.1, on the reverse strand, counting down.
AAGTGCGATAGATGTCAGAGGATGGGATGACTAACCAAATCTGATGAGATTCCCCTTTACCCATAGGTAGTAATCACTCCATTTGATAAATTGGGATTTGTCTTTGTAGGACCCATTGACCCTCCATCAAATGGTAAATCCTATATCTTGGTATGCACTGATTATGTAACAAAGTGGGTTGAAGTTAAAGCAATGAAGCATGCAAGAGATCATAAGGTTGCAAAATTTCTTTATGAAGAAATCTTCACATGGTATGGGGTTCCAAGAGAGATAGTGACTGATCAAGGGGCTCAATTCACCTCAACCCTTGTTACAACACTAATCAATGAATACAACATAAGGAACATGAAGTCTGCTCCTTATCACCCTCAGGCCAATGGCCAAGTTGAGGTGACCAATAGGGAAATTGAAGCCATTATGACCAAAATAGTGGCTATCCATATGAAGGATTGGGAAAATAGGCTACCAGAAGCTGTTTGGACCCTTCGGACCACCTGGAAAAAAACCACAGGCTTCACTCCTTTTGAGTTACTATATGGGAAAACAACTAGGATGCCCATTGAATTTGAGCATGACTCTAAGGATTGCACTAGATTTAGTGATGGATATCTCTAAGGCACAAATAGACAAAATCATGCAGCTGAATAATTTGGATGAGATAAGAATGATAGTCTTGCATAACAAAGAGGTAGTGCAAAATCAAAGGATAAAATGGTATGATAAATTCATAAAGGACAAGAAATTCAAGCTAGGAGACTGGGCACTCCTTTATGAATCTAGATATCAGGATACCATTGGTAAACTATAGACAAGGTGGCTAGGGCCATATGAGGTTGCTAAAGTCTTCTCCAATGGTGTTGTTCAGCTCACCACCATTGACCCTGTTAGATTTAAGCTTCTTGTCAATGGTCGTCGCTTTAGATTGTATCACAAGCCAACTTCCAAGGAGGAATTCATGTAGCAATTCACTCAGCATGCAACACCCGAACTTCCTACAGCTAAAGGAAGCGGACCTAGTGTCCCTCCTTCTGGCTAACTAAGGTACGTAACTTGTCATAATAACGAATTCCACTCTTGTGGGAGTCCACTTCTTCATTAATCCACCCATCCACCCATCCATCTCCACCTTTCTCTCTCTTCCATCATGCCGCCATAATTTCACTTCATTCCACTTCAATCCATCTCCACTTTCATTAATTGCTCAACTAACTTCTTAAAAGGTGACCAGTACTTCCTCAATATTCTTTGCAATAGATATTCCATAAATTTAGGTACGTGCACATCAATTTGTTACATCTTAATTATCTTTTGGTACATTCATTTAATTACTGCACATTAATGTAGATGTTCTTCGTAGCATGTAATTATTCCCTGCCCCTGTCAAATCATCATTACTACCTTGCATGTGAGGACACATGCTCACATTTAGGTTGGGGGGAGTGTGAATAACATGTCCACGTGTAAGTCCATGCTGGATCATGTTAGCAAAATTTAAATTGATCTAGTTTGAATTCTGAGTAAGGTGACGGTTCGCATATGTGAATGACACCACACCACCACCATTTTTCTCAATCATATCCTTCATTTATTACTCCTTACTACCTTTATTACCTCAGTCATAATCCTAAGTGGCCAAAAAGGTAAAATTCATACGACATTGGCATTGAGAATTCAACAGTGTTGCAGGAAGAAGAAATTTGGCTTTCAAACAAAGATTGCAGGAAGGGAAACATTGTGGAAGTGCTTGCTTAATTGTAGAAAACTAAAAATATGGGAGGTTAGTTAATTCAAAATGAACCCATGGTTCATGATGTTGTGATATAGGATGCACCTTCCCAAGCTGAGTTCAGAAATTGCAGGTGGTTAGGTTATTTCCTCAAGCTGAATGGTTATAATGAAGATGTTGCATTGGAATTTGTCCAGACATTGTTTGAAGTAAGGACCATGGTAAAAGGGTTGGAGGTAATAGCTACTAAAGAGAGGATTGCAAAAGTTACAGGGTTGCCTGCCAATGGTGAACATTACTCTGCTACCAGAGATGCAAGGTCAACTAGGGGTGAATTTACCAAACCTAGTGACCCACCATTGGAAGTGGACAAGCAAGATGCGAAGAAAACCTCTCTGCCCGAGCCATGGAAGAAAGTAGCTGTCCACATTGTGAAGTACATCACTTGTGAAGGCTGCTAGTTGAACCTACATTATGTGTACTTCAAATTCCTGAATCGTATGAGGCATGGGAGAAGAATGAACGTGCCAAATGTGCTATATCATCTCCTTTCAATCATGGCGGCTGAAACCCAAAAAGGTAGGGATAATTTTGTTTCCCACCAATGTCTGATCAAATTATTAGTAGAGAAGTCTCTGCATGATGTATCGGATATGACTTGGGAATAATTCTTAAATATTGATCAATTTAGACCAGAGCATTTGTGACCTAGGGTTTTTCCTCCACCTCATAGGGTTAGGAGGAGAGTGAGTAAGGTTGAAGCCACTCCTCGAGCGTCAACTTCTAGTGCAAGCCCTAGTGTAAACCCTCATGTAGCTAAGAAAAATATAGAGATTAGTTCTTCTGAACATTAAAAAAAAGCTAGTCTCTCTTCAGACTCTGATGATGATGTCCCTCTTCAAACCTTAATTCAAACTAGGGAGCAAAATAAAGAAGCAGAAATAAGGAGGGGAAAAGCTAAAAAGAAAATGATAGAAAAAGGAGCACCAAGCTTTAAGAAACGAAAGGTTGACACTATTCTTCCTATAGCCAAAGAAAAACATGAAAGCCCTCCTAGAAAAATAAGACCAGCTGGAGCAGCCGCTAGTATGTCTCCATAGGGAATCCCTAAGCCTAGAGAAACACCATAGGAGGACACAAAATTCCCAATGGGGCAGGTGAACATTGAAGAAAAAGACATTTTTGAGGAACAAGAAGATATAAGGTTGGTAGAGCTTGCTACCATCATAGAACCGGTTGAGAGCTAAGAGTATAATGAGAATCAGGAGCTCTTGCAGCAAGAGCAAGAGCAAGAGCAAGAGTTCCTGTAGCAAGAGCAAGAACCCTTGTAGTTGAAACTGGGTGAACAATCAGAATCCCTACAGCTGGGGCCACATGAAGAGAAATAACTAGTGCCAAATTTGTTTTTGGTAGGAATACATAAGCCCTCTTATTTTTCAATGCACATGGTAGCCATGAACCTATGGAATGAAATACAAAGGAGGGAGGAAGAATGGAAAAAAGGAGAAATGTAGGCTGAAAGAGGAGATTATAAAGAAAGATGAAGAGATTGAAGAGAAGAATACAAAAAATACTGCTTTAAAGGAAAAGGTGGACAATATAGTAGCCTTAGTACCTCATATGTTAGAATGCAAGACTCCTCCAAGAGTCTATGCTCTATATTTGAAGGAGAGGAATCTTTCTTTCAAATTATCAAGGATAATTTCAGGTTTGAATCCTTCCATTGAGACTCCTCTTGAATTTTTTTAGGCTTATTAGATTGCTCCTCCTAAAATGAAAAAATTGTTGTGTGAATTCTATTTGCAAAACTATGTTGTGTCCCAAGATCATGATTGGAATCTGGTGTTGTATGTTGGGGATGTCCAATTAAGGGCATTTATGTCTTGGATACAAAAATAAATTAGTTAGGGACAACAGTTCAAGACTTATAGGAAAATAGAATGCAACACTCCCTTGCCCATCAAGGATGAATCTAGAAACTTAGGAGACATTTTCAAGGAATGAAACATATTTCTTTACCGACCAAGTTATAGCAGTAGGATCCTTCCCGTGAGAGAAACAATTTACAAAGAATATGAGAAAGTAGTAGAGACCACAAGGATATCTGTCATAGAGGTGGAATAGTCTAATTGATTAATTAAAAAAAGTTGAGCCTCACTCTCTGTAGAACTATGTTGCAACATGAAAAAGAGTTGATAGGATATACAGATTGGAAGGATGAAAGGACAATTTTGGCTTCCATGAACTTTTCAGCTACCTATCCTATTATGGCCTATACCAAATTTCAGGCATTATCAGTACGATATAGCTATAAAGAGACATAGATGGAACATGTTGGATAGATAGCAAGGGTTCTATTGGGACCCTAATTCACACACTACAAGAATTGATGTAGGGCAGCTAGCAGTTGCAAATTTCAGGGTGTTGACTAAGCAAAAGAACAACCCTTCCTCTGTTGGAGGACCAACAAAACCTTAGATTGGGTGGAGTGATGAGTCCAGTTTATGACTATATTTTAATAAATTTTATTATCCATTTATTGTAGTTTTCATAGACCTTGATACTTGGATGTTGACATTTTCATGATATTTCCTTAAAACCATAGACATTGGGCATAAGCTTATTTTTGTAACTTTTAAATGGCATTGACATGCTATATGAACTATCTATGTTAATTTTTCATGTGGATTAATGAATGTTACTTTAAGATAGTTATAGATATGCAATTGTTGTGCGTACTAATGTTTCCATGCTGATATAATTAGAGTTTACAAAATTGAGGAAGAATCTGCCAGTTGGTCGTTTGCCATAAAGGTCAACAAGGTGATCATTCAAAGGTCAATGGAGGGAAGAATCTCAATGGAGGGATATTACTAGTTTAAATTAAAAAATTTAACTACCTTGTAAATGGTATTAATAGTTTGTTGAGTGAATATAGGAGCTATTGTTATGCTAGATTTGCATTAAGGAAAATCGGCTTGACCAGATTCCACGCATGCATAACCTTCTTTCCACTTTCTATGCTTTCCCTAAAGTGGCATCATCCTAATCTATTGGAGTTGACCACCTTGCTAGGTAGTTAGTTAGTAGTTTTCCTACTATAAATAAGACTCGAATTCTCCCTCTTAGAAGGTGGATTAATCTGATGTTGTACTCGCATTCTTAGTTTTTTAGTAATATAGCTATGCTACTTGATTGTACTCATGCATTCCAATGAATAAAATTAAGTTATAAGTTTGTGCATCTAAATTTATATTTGTCTTAAGGGATACTCATCCAAGGGGGTCCACATGGTGATCATTCCATCTTTTGGCTTAGTTATTACTTTTTTGTTCAACAATTAATTACAAATCTGGCAACTATTTGTTCCTGCAACCAAAAAAATAGAGTAGTTTTCCTATCTGTTTGCTCAGATTTTCATTCCTGTCATGCATTTCAGCTTAATATAGTTGTTGGTTGATGTTTAGTATTTATGTTATTTCTTTCTAAGCAATTTACTTTCAGCATTACGTCTTTCTTAGCTGTAGAATGAATATGACTACTTTGGATTCCTAGTGCACATAGTCTGCTGACCCATTTCAAGTTTACGTCCCTTGGTTGACAAGTTAAATGCACCTTCATAATGATTAAGATAGCTATTCAGATTCGATGTCCAATCTCTAAATCAAACTTTTAAGGTCTTAGTTGTTAAATCATTGTAGGAGGCCAACATGACCATTAATGTTCGCCACTGGAAATGAATACAACAGGTTTTTTGAATTTTGGAATGTCAAAATGATACAACAATATTGCATCGGTGGAACCCCTCTAGTCTCAAGCTGATTTGTGTGCTTTATTTGGCACCATATTTGTTTATACGTTCATAATTGATTGCGAAGACTAACTGAATGTCCTTTTGATATTAAGTGTCCCTTTGGTTCTCTTATTCAGTTGGGAAGACAACTTAATACTCTCACTGATATTGTACAACTTCCTTTTCTCTTTCTTTTCAATTCCTAATGTTTCAGGGAGAACATTATGAAGTCTACCCAATATTAGGGTGGTTTGGACCATTAGAAATCCTTTCAAGCATCGCCCAGTTTCTTTCCGACAAATAGTGGTCATTCCATATTATCATCAAGCTGACATGTATCGTCACTAAGAGAATAAGATGCATTTCCGATATACTTGGTATCCTCGATATGTTTCCTCTATCACTTTGTTCGTTGGGATAAGTCGGTGGGACTTTCCGTGAAATTTTTTCTAGTTTCCCTCATCGGAGTAACCCACATAGTTGGAGAGATCTAAGGAACCCACTCCAATCATACATGTCTCTTCGATATAATTGTTCTCTTGTTTTATTGGTGAAAGTATGTATGTTTTGTTGGCAGCACAAGGGCAGACAACTGAGAGGGGGGCGGTGAATCAGTTGTCACATAATTTCAAACTTATTCAACTTATTATGCTTATTCTTAGATTTGATTAATAACTATAAAAGCATAGATCAACAACACATCAGAAACACACATAACACCAAGATTTTTTACGTGGAAAACTTGTTAGGGGAAAAACCACGGTGGAGGTCAGTCCACAAGATTATACCCTGTTAAAGGTATAAAGAAATATGAATGGGGAATGCACATTCATTTAGGCGTACTTCCTAGAGATCACTGCTCAAATACAAAAGAAAGACACACTGTCTTACAAAGATTTGAATTACATCCACAAGATTTGAATTGAGAAAAATAACATATGCTAATTCTTGATTATAGTTCCAATTAAACACATGAACACTTCTTCACTCTTCTTCACTCTTTTTCACACTCTGCTTCTGTGTTCAAAAGATCTAAACAATATTTGCACATAGGACTCACATACTTTACATAATCATGCCTTCAAATGATAAAACAATTGCTCTTATATATCTACAACAAGAAATTACATTGCTACAAGTCGGCCTCAAGAAAATAATAAAATGAATACAAACTATTGACTCAAACAATAAAGATTATTAATGCGAATCAACCAAGGTCGGCCAAAACATAGTGAAGACCCAAAATAAAATTCTCAAACATGAACCACCTTCAGAAATTAATCTTCGAGGATCCACGACACTACAACACTCTGTCGGCCAAGAACATGAAAAACATGAACACGCAAGAGAAAATATTGAATCATGAGTACAACAATCAATACAGACATGCAACATAGATAGAGCACAATCTAGAAACATCCAAAAACATCATGAATCACCAGAGAATCATCCGTAACAACTAAACTTACTAAAATATCATCTTCATTCAAGAACACCTACTGAACCAACAAAAAAACTGTCAGAATACAAATCTTCATAACTCAATCAAATCTTCACGTGGATCTCTGAAACTCAACATGGATAAACTAGATATACTCAAAAGGAAACCCGTTAATCCACAACCACTGATCATCAATTTACTGAACTCACCGACAGACTGAACTTGACTTCACCATTGACAACCTGCAACTTATTTCATTACAATTTTCTCAATATCCTCGACATATACAACCTCTAAGAAATTAATGCTAATAGTGTTGACATCAATGACAACCACATATCAGCAACACAATCACAATATCCAACAATCTCCCTCTTTGGCATTGATGGCAACACATGATGTGAAAAACACCATCAACACAACTATTTTCAGCACTTACTCCCCCTTATGTTCTGACTCAATTCTTCTCCCACATGACTCTTCTTCCTCAGATAATTCACAGTTTTTCAGATGACTCTTCTTCCCCTTTGACATAAATGCAAAGGTCTCTTTGCTCCACACAAGCTCTGAACATCTGACTACTCCCTTGAGTAGCAGGAACCACAACATCAGTCCAGATCAAAATATGACCATGAAATGGTCAGATTGATGCAAGTCAATGCATCTTAGTTCTGATTAGGAGGGGTAATCACCCCTAGCTTCCCTTTGAGATACTCAAAAGTATCCTTAGGCAATGGCTTTATAAAGATATCTGCAATCTATTCCTTAGTAGGCACATACTCTAGTCTGACTTCCTTTTCACTCACCTTCTCTTTCAAAAAGTGAAACTTGATAGATATATGCTTGGTCTTTGAATGCAGCACCAGATTCTTAGAAATGTTAATTGCACTTGAATTTTCATAGAATATAGCAATGGGCTCATCATACACAACTTTGATATCCTTCAACATCTACTTCATCCACAATACTTGAGTACAATGATTAATAGAAGCAATGTATTCTACCCCTACAGTAGACAAAGAAATGGCATTTTGTTTCTTACTTAACCATGAAATCAACTTCTTACCCAAGAAAAATGCACCACCACTAGTAATCTTTCTGTCATCCACATCACCTACCCAATCAACATCAGTAAAAGAACTCAAGGTAAGATCATCATCTTTAGGATACCACAACCCAAAATCAACTATCCCCTTCAAGTATCTTAAAATACTTTTCACAGCAATTACATGAGATTCTTTAGGATCAACTTGAAATCTTGCAACAATACATACAACATTCATGATATCTGGTCTAGTTTGAGCCAAATAAAGCAATCCACCAATCATCGATATGTATCTAGTTTGATTTGCTTTCGGAGAATCATCATTTTATGTCAACTTGCATTTAGTCACCATATGTGTACCAACTGGCTTTGAATTTTGCATACCAAACTTCTTTAGCAATTCTTTCACATACTTGGACTGAGATATGAAGATCCTTTTATCTAATTGAGTAATTTGCAATCCCAAAAAGAATTTCATCTCACCAATCATAGACATTTCACCACCTCTATCTAACCTTAGACATTTAATCTTCAAACCTGTCTTTGTCTCAACCATAGCCTTAAAAGTCTTGAATTTCTCCGAAGCTTTTGATTTCTCCCTTAAGAAAGCAACCCACATCAATCTAGAGTAATCATCAATAAGTAGTTAATGAAGTACCCGTCTCCTTGTAAACTTCTGATTCTAGAAGGACCACACAAATCAGTATGAACAAGTCCCAACGCTTCTTTTGAACAATGTTGTTTGGTCCAAAATTAAATTCTAGTTTGCTTCCCTAACTAATATTCCTTGTATATAGTATTAGTAGGCTTTACCAACTTAGAAAGATATCTCACTGCATGAGTAGAACTTATCTTAACAATATTGTCAAATTTTACATGACACATTCTTCTATGCCACAACCAACTTTTATCAACTTGAGCAATCATACAACTTTTACTAGCAACATTCAGGTGAAAGATGTTACCTTTTGTTTTTGTACCCAAAGCAATCACATTTCCAAAACTCACTAATATTCTACACTTATCATTCTTGAATTGAAGATTGTATCCCTTGTCAACCATCTGTCTAACACTTAAGAGATTATGCTTCAAACCTTCCACATATATAATATCATTAGTATTATTCTTACCATCAAGAGAAATGGATCCTTTGCCACAAATTACACTAGGTTTGTCATCACCAAATCTTACAACACCACCATCATCATACTTTTCCATACTCACAAATTTTCTTTTGTCACCTGTCATGTGATGAGAGCATCCACTGTCAATCACCTATTCATCTTTCTCTTCAACTATGGCCGCTAGAGCTTTATCCACATTTGAGAAACTAACAGATTTAGTAGGGGAAGGATCATTTTCCTTGATAGAAATAAATACCCATTCATCTTCACTTGCATTCCCTTTATCAGACTCATCATCTGTCACACCTTCATCGGCAACATAATAACACTTTCTTTGAAATCTAGGCTTGTTATGTCTTGGCTTAGGGACTCTTTCCAGATACCTTGATGCAAAATGACCTATCTTATTGCAAGAAAAAAATTTAATAGGAAATTTCCCTTTATACTTACCTTCTCCTCTGGCTTCTCTCTTGACAATAAGTGCCTCAAGCTCCTCTAGCTTCTTCTCGTCTTCTTCAATCTCTCTCATTTCCTCCTCATACATGAATACCTTTCTAAATGAACTTTCTCCTGGATCATATCTCTGTTTATCTCTTCTGGAAGTAGTAGCCTTGAATGTAGATTCAATCTTCGGAAGAGCATCACCAAATTAACTCAACTCAAAAGCAGTAAGATTACCAATCAACATGTCTCTGGTTACATTTGTTACAGTCTGGAGCTTTTCAATAGCAATAGCTTTGAATTTGTATGCAACAGGCAATGATCTAAGCACTTTAGCAACAATTTCTTATTCTTCCAACTACCCACTAGCACATCTAATACCACACACAAGTTCAGTCACTCTTTGCATGAAAGTAGTAATGTTCTCATCATCACCCATTCTCAACATTTCATATTTCCCTTTCAGACTATGTAACTTAGCAATATTCACATTAGCATCACCTTTATACAAAGTTTCCAACTTTTTCCAGATCTCATAAACAGTCTTCAGATCCATAACATTTGTCATCTTAGAATCTATTAAAGAACTCAACAATGCTTCCTTAGCCTTGATATTGTACTCAACATCCCTAATCTTAGCAGTAGTAGTAGGACCATCCTAAGGAATAACATACCTATTGGTTGTAATGCTCCAGTAGGCTTCACCAATGCATCTCAGATGACACTCCATTTGAGTCTTCCACAGAGAATAATTTGTTCCATCAAATCTCAAACTATCCTTCTTGTATGTTGCCATCTCAGATCACCTTAAGCTATTAAAATTCTTCCAATGAACCTACTCTAATACCAATTGTTGGCAACACAAGGGCAGACAATTGAGAGGAGGGGTGAATCAGTTGTCATAGAATTTCAAACTTATTCAACTTATTATGCTTATTCTTAGATCTAATTAATAACCATGAAAGCATAGATCAACAACAAATCAGAAACACACATAACACCAATATTTTTTATGTGGAAACCTTGTTAGGGGAAAAACCATGGTGGAGGTCAGTCCACAAGATTATACCCTGTTAAAAGTATAAAGAAATATGAATGGGGAATGCACATGCAATTAGGTGCACTGCCTAGAGCTCACTGCTCAATTACAAAAGAAAGACACATTATCTTACAAAGATTTGAATTACATCCACAAGATTTGAACTGAGAAAAATAGCATCTACTAATGCTTGATTACAGTTCCGGTTAAGCACATGAACACTTCTTCACTCTTCACTCTTCTTCACACTCTGCTTCTTCCTTTGAAAGATCTGAACAATATTCGCACATAGGACTCGCACACTTTACATACTCATGCCTTCAAATTATAAAATAATCGCTCTTATATATCTACAACAAGAAATTACATCGCTACAGGTTGGCCTCAAGAAAATAATAAAATGAATACAAACTATTGGCTCAAAACAATAAAGATTATTAATGCGAATCAACAAAGGTTGGCCACAACATAGTGAAGACCCAAAATAAAATTCTCAAACATGAACCACCTTCATAAATTAATCTTTGAGGATCCACGACATGCTACAACACCCTATTAGCCAAGAACATGAAAAATATGAACACACAAAAGAAAATCTTGAATTGGGAGAAGAACAATTAATGCAGACGTGCAACACAGATAGAGCATGATCTAGAAACATCCACAAACATCATGAATCACTAGAGAATCATCTGCAGCAACTGAACTTACTAAAATCTCATCATCTTCATTAAGGAACACCAACTAAACCAATAGAAAAAATGTTAGAATAAAAATCTTCATTACTCGATCAAATCTTCATGTGGATCTGTAAAACCCAATGTGGATAAACTAGATATACTCGACATGAAACCCTTTAATCCACAACCACTGATCATCAATATACTGAACTCACTGACAGACTAAACTTCACTTCACCACTGACAACCTGCAACTTATTTCTTTACAATTTTCTCAATATCCTCAACATATACAACCTCTAAGACATTAATGCTAATAGTGTTGACATCAATGACAACCACATATCAGCAACACAATCACAACATCCAACATGTTTCTCCCTGATAAGGTCTCCATCGGCGTGACGCATGAGCTCAATGTGATTTGAAAATTTCCCTCTGACTAGCTTGCTTTTGACGATGTTTTTCATTGGTGAAATGTTATGCATTGTCTTCCCGATTATGCACACCTGTTATCTTTGGGATCTTTGATCATTGTAACTTTATTCATCTCTTCTCGATATGCATAAAATATTCAATAAAGGGCTATGACTTGTTAATCAAAAAGGCATGCACATGATCTTCCCAATAAGGTGATGAGGGCACAGCCCGAGACTTAAAAAATAACCCACAAACAAGAGAATAATTTTATTATTTAGAAAATGGAGCTTCTTACATGTAGAGGATCTCAAATCCCCAAGTTCTACAACACATGCAAGTTACATAAAGCTACAGAATCACCCTTTCGCAATATGCAACTTGTCCCCCAAAAGTTACCCAAAAATTAGAAACCTGCCCATAAATAGAGCTCCTCTTTAGTTTGGAGCCAAAAAACATTCAAATTTGAGTTTAGGTGGTTTGGCACCGAAAAATTACAACTTGAAGTTCAAATTTCAAAAGAACATTTGCAATTGTATTTTTCTAGAAAGTGTGCCAACTTCCGGGGCCATAAATTTTGATTCGGGACTCAGATTAGCAAATCATTTGTTGGAAGATAAAGAGTCAATAGCAGCTTGTAATTAGCTCACGCCCGATTTCGGCCAAGTTTGGGGGCGATCGGGGAACTCTAAAGTGCCTCAAATCCTAACTTTCGGAAGATTTTTAGGTACAAATCACGGGAAACTAAAACTGCAATATCTTTCAACTTGAGGGAATGAAAATAAAAACCATAAATTGGAAATTTCATTATGAAAGCCGAAAGGGTATCAAAATGTAAAACATCTAAAGAAACTTGAAATTTAACTATTTTTGGGTGATGCAAGAGATTGTCCTTACACCCACTTCGGTGCTCCACATGGACACCTAGGAGTAATTTACAGTGACCCCATCATGTCTCGGATGGTGGAGGAAAACCAAATGGTTGACCTACTGCCTTGTAGGCAACCCGAGATGAAGATCTTCCAATGAGCCTTCCTTTCCATTTCACTAGATATTCTTCATGCTGCTTTTGTTCTGGTACTCAACTTCCCACCACGACTATCAAGATTTCTTCAATCTCCTCCTTTTTTGAAGTAGGTCTTTGGAATCCACCTTTGTTCCATCGTTGGTACTTCCTCTACACCATCTTCATGATACTCTGTCAAATCTGAAATGTTGAACACAGGGGAAATGTTGAATCCATCTGGCAATTCTACCTCATATACATTCCCTGAGTCATGCCTCTTCAAAATTTCTTGAGGGGACCGAACTTCTTCATCTTCAATTTGTTATATGTTTCCCGCTAAAGCCTTTCTTTTCCTCCAAATTGGACCATCCTTCATCCCATATTTGAAACTCCTTATACCTCCTCTTAAGTTGTAGCCTTATCGTATATTCATCATTTAATATGTTCTCTTACCTTCTCATGTATATCCTTGATGTGTTCTACAAAGATCTTTGGCTTCAACACTTATTTTATTCTCTTGGTCCATCTTCCTCAGTTCTGGAACTGTTCTGGGGCTACCTCCATACACAATCTGGAATGGTGATCTACCAGTGTTTCTGTTGACGGAATTGTTGTAAGAAAATTCTGCCTGGGGTAAGATCAAGTCCCATCCCTTAAGGTTTATCTCCTGCAAACATCTGATGGGTTACCTAGACTCCTATTAACAACCTTTTTCTTCCCATCTATTTGTGGATGGTGTGTAGAACTAAACTTCAACTCTATCTTTAGTTTCTTCCACAGGTCCTCCAAAAGTACCCCACAAATTTGGTGTCACGATCTAAAACAATACTCTTTGGAGACCATGTAGCCTCACCACCTCTTTGAAGAACAAGTTAGCAATGTGGACTGCATCATGGGTCTTTGCCATGTGGAATAAAGTAATGCCATCTTGGCTTATTATCAACCACACAAAGTGAATCCATTCCCTCGTTGTGTCCTTGGAAACCAAGGCAGAGTCATACTTATATCCTCCATAGCCTCTCTAGATGCAGTGGGGGCTGATATAAGCTGTGATACAGCTCACTCCAGCTAGCCATCACGACATACCCTACAACTTTGACTTCTTCACATCCCTGCGACAGGCGGGGTCAAAATAATAATGCTCTTGATAATGGCAATGGTCTTATGCGACCAAATCCTACCATTCTACTCCACTATGCTTCTCGCTATGGGTTCTCTCTCATTGGAACTCCCTCGGGATACACAATTGGCTTCCCTTAAATAACATGCCATCTAGATTATGAAATCTAGCCACCTTGTCCTGTCCACTGTAACAGGTTCCTTACAAGCTTTCCAAGCCTCTGCAAAATCAGGATCTTCTACATACAGTGTCTTGAGTTCATTGAACCCAACCACTTCAATCTGCATCTTTATCATCAATGTATGCCTCCTACTTAAGGCATCTGCAACCCTATTTGACTTCCCGCTCCTATGTTTCAAAAAAAATGTATAAATCTACAAAAACTCTACCCATTTCATATGCCTCTGATTTAATTTTCCCTGACTATTTAGGTACTGCAAGGCCTGATGATCAGTATATAGAACAAATTCCTTCGACAACAAATAATGTCTCCATTTCTTCAATGCTTGAACTATTGCATAAAATTCCTGATCATATATATAATACTTTCTCTTGGCATCATTTAACTTTTTACTGAAATAGGCAATGGGATTACCTTCTTGGCTCAACACTGCTCCAATGGCACAACCACTGGCATCACAATCCACCTAAAACACCTTGTTGAAATCTGGGAGGGCTAGAACAGGTTGCTCTGTCACCTTCTGCTTCAACATTTCAAAACTTTTTGCCGCTCCACAGCTCCACTTGAATTCTTTTCTATCCCCTCTCATTGTTTCAGTCAGGGGTCCACAAATACTACTGAAGTTTCTAATGAACTTTCTATAAAAACTAGACAAACCATGAAAATATCTCACTTCGTTAGCAGTTCTTGGGGTAGGCCATTCCAGAATAGCCTTCACCTTCTCTGGGTCCATCTTGAGACCTTCTGCTAAGACAACAAACCCCAAGTACACTAACTCCCTCTTCACAAAACTGCATTTTTTTAGATTAATCAACAGTTTCTCTTCTCTTAACTTCTCAAAGGCTCTCCGAATATGCATTAGATGCTCATCCAACGTCTTACTGAAAATCAAAATATCATCTAAATACACAATAACAAAACTTCCCGGAAATTCTTCTTTTTAGTACCTGCGTTTGCGGCGCGATTATTAACCGGTGCATTAGTTGGCCAAAGGCATGTTAACCTTTTTTCATTCTACGAGGGCCCTCTTTGGTCTTGAAGAAGCTGATCTTCATTCATCTCCCTCACCGAATCTTGATATAG
This sequence comes from Sequoia sempervirens, assembly GCA_007258455.2. Classification (NCBI taxonomy): domain Eukaryota; kingdom Viridiplantae; phylum Streptophyta; class Pinopsida; order Cupressales; family Cupressaceae; genus Sequoia; species Sequoia sempervirens. The sequence continues at coordinate 260,203,693 of VDFB02193867.1, read as the reverse complement.
GTGATATCCACTCTCTAGATCAATCTTTGTGGAAATTACTATGGCTCCACTCAAAGCGGTCCATTAGGTCATGCGTCCTTGGCGGAAATGTCTGGCCTTGATTGTTATCTTGTTTATGGCTCAGAATCTGTACACATCCTCCACTCCCCATCCTTCTTTGGTGCTAGTACTGCAGGTACCAAACATAGACTCAAACTCTCACGTATCAAACACTTTTTCAACAACTCTTGAATTTGTCTGTTCAACTCCTCATTTTTTGCTAGAGTCATTCTATGAGCTGCCTTATTGGGCAAACTAGCTCTAGGAATCAAGTTAATCTAATGACTGATCTTCCTTATTAGTGGTAAACCCTCAGGTACATTATCAGAAACAATATCCTGAAACTCATCCAACATCCCAGAAACTTCTTCTAGAACCTTCTCACTATCCTCCTTACTCCCTCTAGGAATCAATGCATAACACACACGCTCATGCTTCATACCTTCTAAATTTTTTCTTCCATCTACATAACAAATTCTAGCACTCTTGCATACCTTTTCTTTGGTCTCGCCCGAGGAGGTTTCCAGCTTGTGGCCGAGACCCCATCATTTGTTAAGGAATAGAAGTGTTTGCATGGCCATCATGTATAGTTAAGCCTATCCCAGGCGCAAACTCCCCAACAACATGTGACATCCATGGGGATGATATCACCATAGTACCTCATCATGGTAGCTCGATCTTGAACTTTACTAGGCACTACTCATTGGTATGGCATTGAGGTCTTTTGCCACCCGAGTGATCACGGATCACGGGTGCATTCCCTCAGCTTCAACTTTGTGAGCATCTCTTGACACTAGATTGTCGGTGCTTCACTATCAATAATGACATCACAACATTTTCCTTCGCACTTGCCTTATGCGAAGCAGTTCTTCTCTAATACGGTTCCTTTTCCTGGTCCACTAGGGCTCTCCTAATCACTAGGGCTACTCCTTTCAGCATCATCTGAATGTTTAGATTGGGCCTCCTCATCTGCATGCGCAACCCTTCCACGACCTTTTGGCCTTTTGTCTGCCCTTCCTTAGTGTTGTGGACATTCATAGGCTCGATGCCCTTCTTCACCACACTGGAAACATGTTCCTTTGAAACCACCTCTTCCAGATCCTTGTCCATATCTCCCTCGTCCTCTACCTCTTTGATCACCACTATTTTGATCTGAGGGTGGTAGAAGTTAATCATTCCGCTGGCTTTGGGTACCCACATCTTCACTTTTCTTTTCATCATCATTTCGGCTTCCCCGAAGGTCTTCCGCCCCTTCCACTTTGACCTCCTCATCTTTTTTGCTTGCCATCAAATCTTTTGTTTAGCTTCTCTTCCACCTTCAGAGCAAATTGATACACATCCTCAATGGTGGGCATTCTGACTAGGCTTAACTCCTCCTGAATGCTCGGTCGTAACCCATTAAGATATCGGGCTACCTTCTCTTATTAGCCTTTGTGGCCCGTTAGATGATTATCTTGTGAAAATCTTGATATATTCTTTCACAGATCTGCTTGCTTGCCTTCTCCTTATTGGCCTTTGTGTGGCCCGTTCTGATGATTATCTTGTGAAAATCTTCAGTATATTCTTTCACAGATCTGCTTGCTTGCTTCAACCCTTGCAATTTCTTCAATAGATCTAACTCGTAGTCCATTGGTATGAACTGCTTCTTCAGTTTCTCTACCATGCGATCCCATTTGGTGATCTTTCCTTTTCCTCTTCGATTTCTTTCCAACTGGACCTCTTTCCACCAAATACTGGCATGGCCCTTCAGCTTCATTTTCAAAAACTTAACCGGATCTAGGTCCTCTATTTCCTCATACTCAAAATATTCTTCTAGCTCATTGATCCAATCGATCAACTGTTCCGGGTTCAGACTTCTGGAATAACTGGGGACTTCTGCTCTGGGTCTTTTCTCGAGCTTCGAAATGGCCCTTATTAGCCGCATTTGTTCTTGATCAATTTCTTCTTCTTCTTCTTCTACATTTGAACCTTCTTCCTCTCCTTCATCCTCACTTTCCTCCCTCGGGTTTAACCCTCTTCTCAACTGCTCTTATAACGCGTCAATCTGTCTCTGGAGGGCTGCTAGTGCATCTCTTCCACTAGCATTTCTGCCACCTCAACCACCTCTGGCACCACCATGCCTACCATGCATCACTCTTGGAGGCATATTTCTTGACCTTGACCCAGAACCACGGTCCTAGTGCGAATTGCCTCACGATCGGTGATCTGTCCACACGCTCAAGAAAACTCGCTCTGATAACACTTGATGAGGGCGCAGCCCGAGACTTAGAAAATAACCCACAAACAAGAGAATAATTTTATTATTCAGAAAATGGAGCTTCTTACATACAGAGGATCTCAAATCCCCAAGTTCTACAACACATGCAAGTTACAGAAAGCTACAGAATCACCCTTTCGCAATATGCGAACTTGTCCCCCAAAAGTTACCCAAAAATTAGAAACCCTCCCATAAATAGAGCTCCTCTTTAGTTTGGAGCCAAAACAACATTCAAATTTGAGTTTAGGCGGTTTGGCACCAAAAAATTACAACTTGAAGTTCAAATTTCAAAAGAACATTTGCAATTGTATCTTCTAGAAAGTGCGCCAACTTTCCGGGGCCATAACTTTTGATCCGGGACTCTGATTCGTGAACCGTTTGAACCATTGGAAAGGTCTTGAAGTCAATAACGCGCTCAAAATTTTCTATGCCAATTTTGGAAAGTTTTGGGGCTGATTCAGGAACTCTAAGTGCCTCAAATCTAACTTAGAAGATTTTTCAGGTGTAAATCTGGGAAACTAAAATTGCAATATCTTTCAACCCAAGAATAGAAAATAAAAACCATAAATTGGAAATTTCATTATGACGAAAAGGGTATCCAAAAATGTAAAAACATCTAAAAACCGAGAAACTTGGAATTTAAATATTTTTGGGTGATGCAAGATTGCCCTTACACCACTGGATGCTCCTACATCATAAGGATTAATTGCTTTTAAAGTTTTTGCTCAACTATGATCAGGGAGATTTTCATATGCCAAAGGCCATATTCATGGGATCATTAGTTAACATGGGTTATAAAATGGATCTTGTCACATGAATTTCTAAAATTTATGAAATCATATGTAACAAATAGTGAATAGGATTTTTAGTCCTAACAGGGTTAGCAAGCGTCGTTGGATTCTTACAATTGCAACCATTGATCAAGATATATTGATGCAATACACTGATGACGCTTTATTTATATCTGTGGTTCCACATCCATTGGCTTGAAATTCACTGTCGCTAGAAAACCAAACTTCAGAACTTATGTCAGAGGTTATGAAGTTGTCGAAACCTGCAATTCACCAATATCAAAGAAAGCCTCAAATTCTCCAATTCAGGAGGTTATGAAACTTTAGAACCCCTTCAGCTCAGGTTCGGAAAAATCAGAACTGCATGAATTAGGAAACAATTCAATTTCCTACCAAGATTTAAATATCAGTCCGATGAAGGATTTAAACATAACACTACTCTAGATAGTTGATCAAGCCAGTAAATATGAGACACCTTTTCCAACAAACACAAGACAAATGAAAAAGAAAAAGGAAAATAATTTTGGGTCAACATGGAAGAGACATAAATGTCTTGACACCTTGCGTCATCCCCAAAAGGAAAATACAAGACAAATGAAAAAGAAAATTATGACATAGAGAAGAATGAAGATACATATATAAGAATGCACAAAAGAGAGAGGAACATCAAACAAAACATCATGGGGGATCACATTACACACATGCAATCACAAAGAAAAATGAAAATCAAAAGACTAGTAAGGTACAGACAAGTAAACCTAAAACAGGCCATCTGCCTCCTAATCTCGGTTGGTATAAATGGAAGGCAACCAACTAGCCAAAGGGACAACGACAATGAATTACTAGGAAAAGGATATCAAATTATTTCCCCCACTTTGGGAAAGACAAGAATGAGTCGAGGTAGGTGATGAAAATGAACTCCTTGCATTAGAGAGAATGATTTGCAATAAGTGTAAAACATGTCATTTATTAGTGAGAATGTTTTAAGATTCTACAACTATTATATGGCTAGAAGCGGGGAGGGTATGTTATGCAATGACTTAATGGAAATAATTGCCATTGAAGTAAAATTTTCTCAACACTAATTTGAATGCATGATACTCATCAGTACTATGTCCAAGAGTTTTGTGGTATCAACAATGTGGAACATTTGCATCTCTAGGATATAGTATGAGCCTATCTTTCATTGGTGGTAAGGTTATGAGTTCTTGTTTTAGAATTATTTGTAGTTTCCTTTCACTTTCAGGTGGCAAACAAGGGAACTTTAGTTTCTTTCATTTGTAGGGCCTCTTGCGCTTACTATATTTACCAATTTCTCTAGATGGGATTAGGGCAGGAGGTCTAAAGATGATCTTGTCTTTTTATCCTTATCCTTAGGAGGTACATGTTGCTCTTTAGGAAGGAGGACATTTATATTAGGAGGAGGATCTAAGACTACCATTCCATCAAGTTACGGAGCCTTAGTTATTCTTTAGGAGCACTTATGTTGATAGGGGGATCTTGATATCCTATTCCTTTGGTTTCTTCAGTGTGTATTTTTTCTAGGAGTTGACGAATTGAATGTTCACTTGTGTCACATCCTTGTTTGTGTAATACTGTGAATCCTTTTCCATATGTCTCTTCAAGGTTAATTGATGTGTTTGTTACTTTGTTGACATAGGATGGTTGAATGTTTGCTTATTTAGAGGTGCTAGGTTCACCTATGGCAGGGAACTTAGGTTCAACTTGTGAGTCAGTTTCAAGATGTAAAAGGTCAGACATTTCAAGTTGTGTTGGTTGTTTCATTGAAGGATAAAAGGATGCATTGGACTCAAGGTTGTTAAGGAAATCATTTATGAATTCATTCATGTTGGCATCATCTTCTCCAATGATTTCAACATCATAAGGAGGAAATGCATTAAGAGTTGTGGGAGCATGAATGAGTTCAATGTCATTAGGGTCATTGCCAAAAACACAATATAAAAAATCAACCAAAGAGAAGGACTTCCATACATTGCCTAAATAGTTCTCCATTTTCAAAGTTTTAGACCTAAACATGGTAATTTACTGATTACACAATGTAATAAGCTGAAAATGGAATGTTTTGATGCACTTTCAAATTTTTAACAATGCACTAAAATGAAGAAATTTAAGCTAAATGCAAAGAAATTGATGAAACAACAAATTAGAAAACTGAAACAACAAGTTGAATGGACCAAACAAAAGCTAAAAATTGAGATTTTAATGTTCTAAAATTGAAGATTTGTAGCTAATAGGAACTCATTTGCTAGTAATGGCGAATGGGTCCTAGTTAGGTCTTTTTGGGATTTTTTGTGGAATTTAGAGTCAATTTTGATTTCTTTTCAGATGCCAGAAGGTACAAATCAGACCTAATTAGGGACTTATTCACCAGTAAAGGTGAATGGGTCCTGGTTAGGTCTTTTTAAACTATTTTTTAATAATTTTCAAGTTCTCAGATGTATCTTTCAGTTTTAGATTGTAGATAGTCAAATGCAACTTCAAATTTTCTAGAAATTCAATACAAAAATGCAATAGAAAGATGAAATGAAAGACCTAGCTTGAAATACAATTGAATAAGATTTAAATGAGATACAAAATGACTAATTTTTTTTTTGTAATTTTCATATTTAGGAAGTGCTAAACAATACAAATCTAAACCCTATATGATATGCAAGATTTCAGTGCAAAAGAAGAAACCCTAATTGAATGCAAATCTAAATGCAATGAATGCAAGGTTTTAACTTAATATGCAATGAGAGACTCCAAAAATTAGAATATTGCACTGTTGAAAATGTCGGGTTCACCGAATGATGTACAGGGTGAAAATAGGAATCACCCCAATGTGTGGGAAAAAGAGATGCATCACTAATAACAACCAGAAATACAACCTAATTGTTATAGCAACTATAAGGAATGTTTTTAGAGGATAAAAAGTTGTGTACCTATCGAAAAAGTTGTTTTTGAGCTATGGAGGACTCATTTGCCTTTAGTGGCGAATGGTTCCTTTTAGGGTTTCAAAAAATTGATTTCAGGATCCTGTACCTTGCTATTTGCACTCTTGAAATCCTGGTTATCAAGTTTTGGAAGCCTGTAGTTAATTCTGTAGAGCTCTTTTCATGATCTTGCACTTTGAATGACAACTTTGAAACTTTGCAACTTTGACAACTTTGATCCAAATTTGCTCAACATGATCTTCAACCTGTAAATATGTAATGACACACTCAAGGGCAAGAAAAACTTGTTGTTTGTTAGTGAATAGGGGTTTGCCTCAGTCAAATCCCTTGTGGGTAATTAAACCAAATGATAAAATGAAGGAAATGAAGCATGAAAGTGCAATAATGTAAATAATATCACCTTGGATTATATCTTGTGAATAAAATCTGCAAAAAATCATGGAGTGGCTATGAAGAATGTAGATCTTGGATATAGGGTGATGCTTGTAAATGGATCCTCAATGCAACATTAACTTCTTAACTCAATACACATGAATAAATTAAACCCTTGACATGATGATAAGACATTGAACTGCTGCAATAATCACTTGAAATTTTCCTTGAAATGCCTTGAAAATTCCTTATGAATTCTCTAATGCTTGATCACTTGAATGCTTGATAAACTTGCTAGCTTGTGTTAGATCTTGTTATGAGAAACAATGTGAATTAACCCCTTATTTATACTAAATTAGGAGATTAACCCCAAAATTCAAAGAACTAAGACCGACACCAGATCTAGAAAGAAAGATAAGTTAATTCCCACTAGAATGAAATTAAAAAGTTAGGGTCTCATTAAGGGAGGACCCATTCACCACCAAATGAAAATGGGTCTTAGCTAAGTTTCTAGGACTGAGGTTCGAGGAGCTGAAAGAAGGCAAAAAACCCATTCTAGATAAATTGAGAAAGCGAGGTCTTGTTAAGGGAGGACACATTCACCACTAAGGGTGAAAGGGTCTTGGCTCAACTTAAACTAGGACCAATTTTTTCCCAATGAAATAATTTGACATTTAATTTATGATTTTCGAGAAAGATCCTTGGGAGTTGTCAAAATTAAGGCCTAAATTTGAATCAAAAGAGGGTTAATAAATCCAATGAATTAAGACCACCTAGATAAGGGTGAAAGTGCTTTAAAACACTTTACAACACCTAAACAAGGTACAAATTATGTACATTTTTATTTAGAAAGGGGCCCATTAGGCCTAATTAAGTAGATAAGTCCTAGAAAAGTGTGAAAGTGTGTTACAACAATTTACAACACCTTTGCAAAGGGCCAATTAAGACATGATTTAGTTAAATAAAGGTCCTCGAATAATGTGAATGTGTACAAGACATTACAACACCACTCCAAGACACCATTAATTTAGCTTTAATGTCAATTATCAATCAAGCAAGGAAAAGGATACTTTTTCCGTTACTACATGTAATAACTAGTGTACAAGTGACATTGTTTTGCACAAGAGTTGGTATTTTCCCTAAATGTAGTATGATTATACCTCTTCATATTCCTAGGAATTTATTTTAATCCATAAGTTACCATTTTCTATCTAGCTTAGTTTTGTAACATGAAATCAAACCTAGTTTGATTATGTGGCATGAAATCAATCCTTACCATGAAGTCATTATAGGGAAATTTGAAGCATGAAACATTTCAATTTATATTCTAAGGTGTTGTATATGTCGGGTTCGAAAACCATTGCTCCATTTCTTAGAACTAAATTCACTCACAAAGCTAGGGTTAACATTAGGTGAGTGAAATCAAGTTCATCAATAGAACAATAGAGTTTTCAAGGCTAACTCAACAAGAGTGTGTTTTATCTCCTCTGCTTCAAGTTTAGATTGTATTTAAGGGGTGTTCTTAAGGGTATATCTTAATAGGTATTTGAATCAAACAAAATGGACAATAGAAAACAATTGCAACCAAACCCAATTTTAATATTAACCCCAAATACTGTTGCTAGTGTAGACACTCAAAATTGATCATCACATTTAATCAATTTAACCCTAATTCATCTTATTCTCCATCCTCTATATTAATTAAATAATATATTATTATTTAATTAATATTCCTTATCTCTATTTTTGTCCTAATCTATTTTCTCCTATTTTTCTTATCCTAGTGTAAGGTAACTAATTAATTTTAATTATTTAATCATCCTCACCTCTCACCTTATTTCTTCTAAATGAATTAAATAAATAAATTTTATTTATTTAATTTCCATCTCCTGAGTGTCACATTCTCCATATTTTCCCATTACCTCTTAATCTCCACCTAATTCACCCCCTAGTCATGTGCACACACTTAATTCTTGATTAAGTTCAAATCCTTTCCATATCTACCCTCACCCACCTGTACTCTCTTTCATAAATTTTCCCCCTTTTGGAAAAGACCCTTGTCTCTAGACATGTCCTTGGAGACATGAGTCTTGCTTCCAAAATTACCCAAAAGCATTCATTCATTTATTCCCCTCACTTGCCCCCTTGGACAAGAATTGCCTTTATAGAAAATATTTCAAGGTACCAACTAAGTACCCTCATTCCTCTCAACTCCTCTCATTATGCCACTTGGAACTATCTTGTGCCTTGAGAGAATCCCATCAATCCTAGCCCTTGATCCCTTAATCTAATCCTAACCATTCATGTTCCATTTATTAAAATCTATAAAACTCCAAAACATAGCCATTTTCACTATCTCCCACATTTATATGAAATCATCATTATGCTTCCAAAATTCTATGTGCTCACACACATTGAATGTAATCAACTTGGGAAAATCTACATAATAGGGAGTCTAACATAGTTCATTTTCATTGAATTATATGTTTGTTTATATTTCCTAGGCCTAATCTAAGTGTATGTTAGAATTTGTGTTTGTTTGGTTTCATTTTCTATTATCATTTACATTGAAACATTTCCTTGTACATATTTTTGGCATGCTTGGTGGGACCCATGTCACGGGTCAAATTAACCAAAATATGTTGTTTTCTAATGTTTCCATTATTGGAGGCTTAGATCAATGGATATGTACCAAATCAATGAATGTGTTCCAAATTTTCATGAATTCAACATTTCAACAAATTCATTTTTTAAATAATTGAATGTGCCACTTTTTAAGTGAGTGTTTCTATACATTGGTGAATTTGCTTTGTGGATCAACTGATCCATTTGGTATAGTTGTTCCTCATATTTTGTTAGTTTATTTTAGATTTTTTAACATTTCTTTACACAAACCAGCTAACTCGTGTATTCTTGTGATTAATCTAACATCAATTTTTTCAGCATACATATTTCTAAGACAAACAAACACCAAACTACTAACCTTATCACTTGTAGCCCCATCGTCAAAGATTCTTTGTTTTCCACTAAACTAGGAACACTAATTAAAGTAGGGGTAAGTGTTGTGCAATTTTTGCACATGCCCCATCGGAGGCAGAGACCCTCTTTTTTGTTTTGCATCTCTTCCTCTTGGCTTGGTCAAATTTTGGTTTTTCTCTTCTTGGGAGGCTATTTTGGGATTAAGTCTAGACTGAGTTTGATGGAGGCAATATTTTAGGCTCTACGGGAAATTCACCTATCTTGGAATTTGAAAATGGGGATTTTGAAGTGAATTTTCAATGTCATATGTAAATATTTTTTTCACCCTTGGATAGAGGACGAAAAATTAGGCCAGGTTAATTTTTGAACTTTTTGAAAATTCCTTCTAGAAAAAAAGTTACGAGGTTTAGTGGATTTTGACCTTGTAGGGAATTCGGGTATTTCCATCCCTGATGGAAATCCTCGAAATTTCCATGACCCCCTCAAAATCCTGAAGTTTCCATTTTTAGAAATTTCCACGACCCCCTCAAAATCCCAAAATTTTTCATTTTTGGAAATTTCCAAGACCCCCTCAAAATCCCAAAATTTTCCAAAAATGGAAATTTTTTCCAAAATGATTTTTTTCTTCTTCCTAAAATGGAATTTTTTCCGAAATAAAATTTGGATTGGATTTTTAACATGTGAGCTACTAATGATGATATCTATTTTTCAGGATTAAATAAATATTAAAAGGGGAACTTGCATATGGATTCGTGCCAAAAGGTAAATCTGGAAGAGTTCAATTCAAATATTAAAAGTGGGTCTGCATAAGAATCTGTGCCCAAACTGTTTACAACTAGGAGTTTCTAGAAGAAATGTGAAGCTGACTTCATCCTCCAATCAAAATTTTCATTAATGACAAGCTGACATAATATTGTTTTCTCATTGTTCCATGATGTAACTACTTTTATGCAATTGGATGATGATGTACCATGAGCTCCCAAATTAAATGTAACAGCTTGATGCTTCTAGAACTGCAATTTCAACCATTGGATGAATTAAATCCTGACCTTTGATTCAAAATGTAATTTTCTATAAAAGGCCAGTGCCTTCTCATTTGTAAGGGAGTTAGACTAGGTTAGAATGGCTGATTAGAAGCTGTAGAAGCTAGAATTGGCTAAGTTAGGAATTAGATTCTACAAGTCAGTAGCAGTAGGAGAGGAGAGACTTGAAATTGTTATGTAATACTGGAGGAGTAATGCAACTGAGTTGTTGATTTGGAAAACTTTGTATTTATCTTTGACGGTTTATGGTTTATTGCTCTCAATTCTCAATGTTAGATGTTAGATTTTAGTTCTTTTGCAATAATGGTAAAATGCTAATGATGTTGATCAATCTCTGGTCCATACTTTTAGTAGTTTGCTGATTGTAAATTGTTGTGTAAAGTTAGTCTGGGCCTTATTTTGTGCAAAGTTCAACTATGGATGCTTGTTTACATTGTGCCAGTTAGTGGGTATGTGAATGAATTTCATAGTCTGAAATTTTTTAGTTTCCTTAGAAGATTGCACCATTTCTGCAGAGTTGTGTGCTTGTCCTTGATCAAATAGAGATTGGTTTCATTGGGGATCTGTCCATCTGCAACATTCATCATTGTTGTGATTGATCTTAGGTTTTAGTCTTAGAAATATCTCTAAACCCTTCTCTTTTGTTGTTTATTTTGAATCTGGGTTAGTTTTAGGATTGAAAGCATCACCATAAAGTACACTTCCAACATTATTCATTTGTAAGGCCCCTTGTGATTACCAACATTTTCACATTTATCACTGAGTTGTTTTTACATTGTCAAGACCTGGCATTAGAGACCTTGGGGTTATCTCTTGAGGCTTGCTGATAGAGATTTACCTTTCAAGAGAGATATGATACTTGTATCTTGTCTGAGTTGTTGCTGTGTAGAAAAAACCATCAACAGTAAGTTAATCTTGTTTGTGATATTTGGGGTCCCTTTATAGTTTATTCTCTCTCCTTGCACCATTTGGTGATCTTGGAGATAAAAAAATTTAAGGAAATATTAGTCTTGTGAGTCAACCCAAGAGTAGTTGATAACATGTATGCTCTCTATTTGTGCTTCGTGTGATCTTGGAGATCAAAAGTGTCAAGTCTCTCTTTCCATTTAGGAGGCCTACTTAGGGAGTTCATCATCCCAAGGGATGACATCAACCAAGTCTTCTAGTGGGGTGTAGAAAGAAAGGAGAGAGAAATTTGTACCTCAAGGAGTAGTTATCATCGTGTCTAGTTGCGCCCCAAGACCCTTGGTCTGCTAGGTTAGTACAAGATCATGCTGGGCCAAACAATGCCCTTGAGTTGCAATGAAAATACTAAAAAATAGACTTAAGCAACTTTGCATAAGAATTGAATAGGTTATTAACATAATTTCAAAACTATACATAGGAATAGAATTTGTAGCTAATTGAATGTAGTTTGTGTCAGAGAAAAGCACCCAGGAGCAACTGCAAACCAAAAGAAACCTTCACGAACGAGAGAAGCAATAGGAGAAGCTATTTCACCAAGAGTGAAATTAAATGAATTGAGATGATCTAATTTACATAATGTACAATAGTTCCTTATAAAGGCAATAAATATGTGAAAGGTGAGAAAACTATCTTATAGGAAAAAACCACCCGAATAATTAACCCTAAGGTAAACTTAATACTACACTAACACCCCCCTTAAGTGAAAACTTAGGGAGAATTATTATACAAAATAAAAATGCAATATGGGTCTTGGCCACATGTTAGGTACCGACTTACAATGCAAAAAAGAAATCTCTCACAACCAAAGAAAAGGAGAAAAACCCTGTGGAAAAAGTCCCCTCTCCATAAGACAAGTAAAACAAGAATGATGCATGGATGGAGGACTCAATAACATCCCCAAGGACTACATACATCATGTATATACAATCAATGAACCCCCATATGAGGGAAAGAGAGAGGCTATATATCCCCCCCATAATGAATAACCGCTTGCAAGAATGGTAAGTTCCTAAAGACAAAACATGATCCAATGTCGACAAACAACTTGTCTCCCCTTTGGAAGAAACAAAACCAAATATAAATGCAAGTATGATTCCCATTCTAGATAGGAATTAGCAAGTGAAATCTAAATGTAGGATGAAAATATCTCTAAAATATTCTCATGTGTCACCAAGACCTTGGAACATGATGCCATGAACCAATTAGGAACATGCCCAATCACAATAGAATGTGACAAACAAGGTACCATTGGAAACTGATTTTGAACATTTTCCAAAGACAGAGATGGAGTGACAATAGTTGTACCACAAATATAATTAAATAGGAAAATTAATCCCTCAAATGTGTCTTCCAAGTCTGAAATGTGAGATTCTAGAAATGTAATACCCCTCCTCTTACTGTTTGGATTTATTAATTTCTATGCTGTAACTTGATACGTTGATACTATGATGATACTATTATGGTTTGATTTGGTTGGTTTGAAGTTTGATGATGTTATTCCTTTAGTAGACATGATCATTTGATATGACATTATTAGTAGGATTTGTGTTACTCTGTGTTAATTGAATTATTGTTTATTCAAATAGTTGTTCATTAATGTTTTATATGTCGATGTGATGATTCTATGGTGATTATGTTATTTGAACTCAGTATTATTTTATAATGCAATGGTTTAATAATTAGTTATGATGCAGTAGTTAAGTATCGCGTTATTTTATGATAAATTTGGTTAGAAATGTTAGTTCGTCATGGATATTGTAATTATTAGAATAGAGTAGGTGAGAGGACAATGTAGCATCACTCGTTCATGAGTGCCCTGCTACACTGCAATTCCTTCTCACGATAGGATGTTTGATTATATATATACATGTGCTACTTGACATTTATTTGGATGCAGGATTGCAGGAATAAGTCTCGTTTCCACCTGCTTTGGTAGGACAGGGCGAGCAATAAATTAACCCAGTGGGTAAAATGTTGAAAAAGGGAGTAGGTTTGGAAGTGTCCCTGTCCCAAGTCCGTCATCCTGTTGTAAGTTGTTGTGTCATGACTGAAGTTTTGTCCTTGTCTTTATGTAGTTTGATTGTGAGTATTTATTTAATTCTTGGTTAGTGTTTAATTAATTAATCGTATTTCATAAAATAATTAATTAATGTTACATTGTTATTTGATTTAATTGAGAGTTAGAAAAATGTTAAATTTAAATAGACTGTAAATTAAAAAGTGATTTAATTAATTAAAAGTGCAAATAATTATAATTAAATTAATATTGTTGAGAATAATTAGATATTATCTTTTTATTATTATTAGATTAGAAGATCATGTGAGGATAATATCTTGATTTAATAAATTATTTTAATTAAAATTGTAGATAATTTGTGCTTTTAAAAGCTGGAAAAAGAACCAATGAGAAAGGAGAATTTTTGAGAAAAGAAAGCAGAAAAGCCTTATTGAATCTTTATTTTGATTTATTATTTTGATGAGAGATTTATTCACACACAGGGGTTTTTCTCTTTGTTTTTTTTTTGGGGATCTGAAAAAAAAGAAAAAAAAAGAAAAGAATTTTATTGAAACTTCTCGGGAAAATAATTGTTTGGAAGATAGATAGATTCGAAAAGAAGGTTGCAGGTGGAGATCGAGAGGAGGCTACAGAAGGGATTCTTCTTCAGATGAAGGACTCCAGGTTTTCCCCTTTTAAATTATTAATACTTTATAGATCTATAAACAAATCTGGTTGCTATGTCTTCAAAAATTGTTTGAATGAAGTTCTATGATTTGAAAACTCGTTTGTATTAAAACCCTCAAAATCTTCTGTAGGAAAATTTAGTAGAACCTATCCAAAATTTCTTTAATATAACTTAGTTGTGAATTTTATTGTGTTTGAGATAAAAATCGTGTTACTGTTGAAACTGCATGCCAATTTATATTGGGTCTCTTGTAAATCTATTTGTCTATGTTATTATTCTGAATCTCGGTTAAATATATATATATATATACACCTATATATATATATTTAAACAAAAGTTGATATACATATTTGTGTGACAATACTATTGAGTTATTTAAATACATTTTATAATTATTATGTACCTCTGTAATTTCATTTTATGAGATTAGAATAAAAGTCATCTCTATTGTAGGTTTTATATGGAGGGTATTGATAATAATATATTTAATTATTTTCATGACTCTTTGATAATCTCTTCTGTATTTTTTTTCCTATGAATTAAGTTTTAATGTAAAATATATATATATCTAAATAATATGTTTTGAGCAAAACAAAATAAATAAATAAATATATTTATGCTTGTATGCTAGGTCAGGCCTCGGTTTCTGTGTATTGAATAAAATATTTATTTATTTATTTTATAAAAAAAAAAATGTCAGAGCGAATTCGATTTTCGAAATTCGTGTTGTTTTAAAAATTGTATATATATAATAAAATAAAATTATAAGTCTTCAAATAAAATAAAATAAAAATTTATGTTTGAATGGAGAGGGGACGATAGAGCCGTACCCCTGTACCCCCCTGCATGGCGTTTGGGTGGCGGCAGTCAAGGACTGCCATACCCAGCAGCCCAAGTGGCTGCTAGCACAGTATCCCTTGGCTGCTGTGCGCAGCCATTGGGGAGGCCGCGACCTCCCTAATGGGAGGTACGTAGCCTCCTCAATGGAGGCGCACCTCCCATTTTAAAAGTTCTTTTTATTTATTTTTTTAAATTTATTTTTTTTTATTTAAAAATTTGTAAATTTAATTTAATTTAATTTATTTCAAATTTCAATTTCATTCGAATTTAGTTTATAATGTATTATATATAATTTGTTTTAGAAAGTTATTTTATAAATTGTAATAATATATTTTTATAAAATGATTTAATTCATAGGTTTATTATATATATATATATATATATATATATATATATATATATATATATATATATATATATATATATATATATATATATATATATATATATATATAAAGTGATATGTTGTGTTGTGAAGTAAAAATATAATTTTGAGAAAATTGCAATGATTAATGTAGTTTGTGCAAATTATAATTAATTTTGGGCTTTGAATTAAATCGAATAGTTAAAATTAAAAGATATGATGTTATAGTGTAATTGTGTGAATTTGAATTAAATGATGTGTTTTGTTTTGAATCGAATATTCTCGAATTGTTTATTTATTTGTTTGATGAAATTATTGAGTATTGGAAATAGTTTTATATGGAGTTGTTTTTAAGTAATTGTTTTCTTGAGGTTATTCGTTAAGTCTATTGTGGTATTCTCTTCACTATTTTATTGTGTCATATGGGAAAACCCTAGGTTTACCTTACCTTTCGTAAGAGTTTATGTTATTGTTAAGGACTTCCAGAGAAAGAATGCTTTTCTATCATGTTTCTTTTATTCTCCATGTCGGGCAAATGGGGTTAAGGGTCTATGTATGTCTTCCAGAGAAGTTCTCTAGAGTGGGATGTTTTGTGTAGAGGATCAATTTGTGAATCACCTTGAGAATGGTGTAGAGTTGTACTATTATGTTGTACCCGGTTTCCACGAACGGGGATTTGTGCATCCTGGGAAATAGGAGAGGGTAATGAGATTTGTACCTCCTTTGGAAGGAGTGTGTTTTCGTATTTGGGTTCCTCCAGTGTTTGGAGTGAGTTTCCTTGTTTTGTTTCCTCCTTGGATTGGAGAGGTTATGATGTCTAGTTACCTACTATGGTATTGTACCTTGTGTGTTGTCGATAGGAGGGTGGCTCTTTGTGGGGGTCTGACACACAAAGAGGCACCAGGGTAACTCACCTAGAGTTTAACTAAGTGATAATCTAAAAGAATTAATGAGGATATTTAACACTAATAAGATAAAGAATGTGTCTCTCTTGAAGTAAGTGAATGATAAGGCTCGAGATGATATGGGACGCATAGTTTTGTGTGAGGATCCGGCGGCCGGTAGAGGCAAGCCAGGGTAACCCAGGATGGGGGTCCGGTAGCTTAGGAAGGTTGAGCCAGGGTAACTCATGGCAATTTATGCATGACACTCTTCCTATGTCAACAGTCAGTCAGTTATTGTACGATGTACTTGATCACTGTTCTCTGGAAGCATTGTAACCTCGTGTTAAGTGATATTGTGTCTGTAGTGGTTAAGTGATTTACTGGTTTGTCTTTGGTTATTGTTGGAAGTAGTCTTTGATATTATTTCTTGAGTTTCATTGATGTTGTGATTATGACTAGTTGTTATGTTCTGAAGTGGTTTGTGTTGTGCCTTTTGGATTTGTCATTGTTGAGTTTCTAAGTGGTCTGTGATGTTAAGTTGTCTATTTGGAGTTAGTCTTTGTTATTGTTAGGCATGCTTGGTCGGGGATCCTTCCTTGTCTACTCCCAGCACGGGGGTGGTTGGGTGGAACGTGCTTCGCACCCCGTTGGGTTCCCTTTTCTGTTGCAGATGTACCTTTTATTGCAGGGTTTGGCGGATGTTGATGGTCCAGTAATTCTTTGCACCAGATGTATGTTATACTTCCAATGTAATGTATTCATTGATGTATTGTCTCCCACGTGTGTTGGGATGACCTTGTTGTAAATTGTATATGTGGTTGTTGAGATGTATGTTCTAATAGTTGTATTTTACTATCATTTGGATGTAATGTATACTCAGGCCATGTATTTATTCAGGATCATTTGTTATAGTTGGTTATGTTGTGTTGTATCTATCGAAATATGTAACACCTTATATCGTTATAATTACATGTATTGTCATATGTGCATATGGTATTAATATGGTTATTGTTAATGGATATTTTAAATGGTGATAGAAGAATGAATGGATTTATGTAATTGTTTAATTATTGTTTAATCTATTTTCATTGTTATGGGTTAGTATAGTAATGTCACCTCATGTACCCCAATGGAATTAGTAGTGCAACTTAATACAATGTTTTATTGGAATACTTAAATGCAATCTTATGTTTGTTTAAAAAAAAAAAATGTTCTGTTGTTATTAGTTCCTTTGGGGTTTGCACGGTGGGGCATTACAGCTTGTTATCAGAGCCTAATTTTAAACACTGGGCACTCTGGGATAATGTGGACCCATTAAGTTGTTAGTTGCGTAGGTAATACTCCAGGCATTATGAGCCATGGCGTTGACCTAGGTGCTTTGTTCGTTAGTTTATGTTTTTCCTTTTTGGGTTGATCTGACTTGGCTACCCAGAAGTTGTTACGTGGTGTAGGTCTAATGGCGCAGGAAACTAGTGGGAGGGATAGGACCCTTGGTGTAGTGTACAGTGCACCGATATCCTTCCTACTAGAAGAATGCATTATGGACAATTGTGTTGTGTGTGAATTTTGTGTGTTGTGTGTGGTGGATGACAACCAGCTTTGTTGTTATGTCCACCCTTATATGTCTTCTTGTGCTTTACCTCATTGTGCAAGCGATTGCCTGATTGACCCTATGTGGGTTTGGAGTTGCTTTTGCGTGCTATATGGTATGGAATTATGGAATATGGTAATAGGAAATGAATGAATATGTGGTTAGTTATAGAGATTTGTGGCGTGTTCTCTGCGTGGTTGTTGTGTGCTTACTCTTATCTATTTAATGGCTTCCTGGAGTAAGCCATATCCTTGGGGGGGAGGATGTAATACCCCCATGTTACTAACACTTTTTGCTACTATTTGTTACTCTTGTGTGTGAGCTTGATACTAGTTGTAATGGTGATTAGTTCACCATCTTGGTGTGTGAGGATGCCCCTTGTATTAGGGAATCTTATTTTCTTTTGTTTACTGGCTTCCAGGAGTAAGCCGATTTTATGGGAGGGAGGATGTAATACCCCTCCTCTTACTGTTTGGATTTATTAATTTCTATGCTATAACTTGATACGTTGATACTATGATGATACTATTATGGTTTGATTTGGTTGGTTTGAAGTTTGATGATGTTATTCCTTTAGTGGACATGATCATTTGATATGACATTATTAGTAGGATTTGTGTTACTCTGTGTGTTGATTGGATTATTGTTTATTCAAATAGTTGTTCATTAATGTTTTATATGTCGATGTGATGATTCTATGGTGATTATGTTATTTGAACTTAGTATTATTTTATAATGCAATGGTTTAATAATTAGTTATGATGCAGTAGTTAAGTATCATGTTATCTTATGATCAATTTGGTTAGAAATGTTAGTTCGTCATGGATATTGTAATTGTTAGAATAGAGTAGGTGAGAGGATAGTGTAGCATCACTCGTTCACGAGTGCCCTGCTACACTGCAATTCCTTCTCATGATAGGATGTTTGATTATATATATACATGTGCTACTTGACGTTTATTTGGATGCAGGATTGCAGGAATAAGTCTCGTTTCCACTTGCTTCGGCAGGACAGGGCGAGCAATAAATTAACCCAATGGGTAAAATGTTGAAAAAGGAAGTAGGTTTGGAAGTGTCCCCATCCCAAGTCCATCGTCCTATTGTAAGTTGTTGTGTCATGACTCAAGTTTTGTCCTTGTCTTTATGTAGTTTGATTGTGAGTATTTATTTAATTCTTGGTTAGTGTTTAATTAATTAATCGTATTTCATAAAATAATTAATTAATGTTACATTGTTATTTGATTTAATTGAGAGTTAGAAAAATGTTAAATTTAAATAGACTGTAAATTAAAAAGTGATTTAATTAATTAAAAGTGCAAATAATTATAATTAAATTAATATTGTTGAGAATAATTAGATATTATCTTTTTATTATTATTAGATTAGAAGATCATGTGAGGATAATATCTTGATTTAATAAATTATTTTAATTAAAATTGTAGATAAGTTGTGCTTTTAAAAGCTGGAAAAAGAACCAATGAGAAAGGAGGATTTTTGAGAAAAGAAAGCAGAAAAGCCTTATTGAATCTTTATTTTGATTTATTATTTTGATGAGAGGTTTATTCACACACAAGGGTTTTTCTCTTTGTTTTTTTTTTGGGGATCTGAAAATAAAGAAAAGAAAAGAAAATAATTTTATTGAAACTTCTGGGGAAAATAATTGTTTCGAAGATAGATAGATTCGAAAAGAAGGTTGCAGGTGGAGATCGAGAGGAGGCTACAGAAGAGATTCTTCTTCAGACGAAGGACTCCAGGTTTTCCCCTTTTAAATTATTAATACTTTGTAGATTTGTAAACAAATCTGGTTGCTATGTCTTCAAAAATTGTTTGAATGAAGTTCTATGATTTGAAAACTCGTTTATATTAAAACCCTCGAAATCTTCTGTAGGAAACTTTAGTAGAACCTATCTGAAATTTCTTTAATATAACTTAGTTGTGAATTTTATTGTGTTTGAGATAAAAATCGTGTTACTGTTGAAACTGCATGCCAATTTATATTGGGTCTCTTGTAAATCTATTTTTCTATGTTATTATTCTGAATCTCGGTTAAATATATATATATACACCTATATATATATTTAAACAAAAGTTGATATACATATTTGTGTGACAATACTATTGAGTTATTTAAATACATTTTATAATTATTATGTACCTCTGTAATTTCATTTTATGAGATTAGAATAAAAGTCATCCCTATTGTAGGTTTTATATGGAGGGTATTGATAATAATATATTTAATTATTTTCATGACTCTTTGATAATCTCTTCTGTATTTTTTTTCTTATGAATTAAGTTTTAATGTAAAATATATATATCTAAATAATATGTTTTGAGCAAAACAAAATAAATAAATAAATATATTTATGCTTGTATGCTGGGTCGAGCCTCGGTTTCTGTGTATTGAATAAAATATTTATTTATTTTTTTTATAAAAAAAAAAAAACGTCAGAGCGAATTCGATTTTCGAAATTCGTGTTGTTTTAAAAATTGTATATATATAATAAAATAAAATTATAAGTCTTAAAAAAAATAAAAATAAAAATTTATGTTTGAATGGGGAGGGGACGGCAGAGCCGTACCCCTGTACCCCCCTGCATGGCGTTTGGGCAGCGGCAGTCAAGGACTGCCGTACCCAGCAGCCCAAGTGGCTACTGGCATGATAGCCCTTGGCTGCTGTGCGCAGCGATTGGGGAGGCCGCGACCTCCCTAATGGGAGGTACGCAGCCTCCTCAATGGAGGCGCACCTCCCATTTTAAAAGTTCTTTTTATTTATTTTTTTAAATTTCATTTTTTTATTTAAAAATTTGTAAATTTAATTTAATTTAATTTATTTCGAATTTCAATTTCATTCGAATTTAGTTTATAATGTAATTATATATAATTTGTTTTAGAAAGTTATTTTATAAATTGTAATAATATATTTTTATAAAATGATTTAATTCATAGGTTTATTTTATATATATATATATAAAGTGATATGTTGTGTTGTGAAGTAAAAATATAATTTTGAGAAAATTGCAATGATTAATGTAGTTTGTGCAAATTATAATTAATTTTGTGCTTTGAATTAAATCGAATAGTTAAAATTAAAAGATATGATGTTATAGTGTAATTGTGTGAATTTGAATTAAACGATGTGTTTTGTTTTGAATCAAATATTCTCGAATTGTTAATTTATTTGTTTGATGAAATTATTGAGTATTGGAAATAGTTTTATATGGAGTTGTTTTTAAGTAATTGTTTTCTTGAGGTTATTTGTTAAGTCTATTGTGGTATTCTCTTCATTGTTTTATTGTGTCATATGGGAAAACCCTAGGTTTACCTTACCTTTCGTAAGAGTTTATGTTATTGTTAAGGACTTCCAGAGAAAGAATGCTTTTCTATCATGTTTCTTTTATTCTTCATGTCAGGAAAATGGGGTTAAGGGTCTATGTAAGTCTTCCAGAGAAGTTCTCTAGAGTGGGATGTTTTGTGTAGAGGATCAATTTATGAATCACCTTGGGAATGGTGTAGAGTTGTACTATTATGTTGTACCTGGTTTCCACGAACGGGGATTTGTGCATCCTGGGAAATAGGAGAGTGTAATGAGATTTGTACCTCCTTTGGAAGGAGTGTGTTTTCGTATTTGGGTTCCTCCAGTGTTTGGAGTGAGTTTCCTTGTTTTGTTTCCTCCTTGGATTAGAGAGGTTATGATGTCTAGTTACCTACTGTGGTATTGTACCTTGTGTGTTGTCGATAGGAGGGTGGCTCTTTGTGGGGGTCTGACACACAAAGGGGCACTAGGGTAACTCACCTAGAGTTTAACTAAGTGATAATCTAAAAGAATTAATGGGGATCTTTCACACTAATAAGATAAAGAATGTCTCTCTCGTGAAGCAAGTGAATGATAAGGCTCAAGATGAGATGGGACGCATAGTTTTGCGTGAGGGTCCGGCGGCCGGTAGAGGCAAGCCAGGGTAACCCAGGATGGAGGTCCGGTAGCCTAGGAAGGTTGAGCCAGGGTAACTCATGGCAATTTATGCATGACACTCTTCCTATGTCAACAGTCAGTCAGTTATTGTACGATGTATTTGATCACTATTCTCAGGAAGCATTGTAACCTCGTGTTAAGCGATATTGTGTCTGTAGTGGTTAAGCGATTTACTGGTTTGTCTTTGGTTATTGTTGGAAGTAGTCTTTGATATTATTTCTTGAGTTTCATTGATGTTGTGATTATGACTAGTTGTTATGTTCTGAAGTGGTTTGTGTTGTGCCTTTTGGATTTGTCATTGTTGAGTTTCTAAGTGGTCTGTGATGTTAAGTTGTCTATTTGGAGTTAGTCTTTGTTATTGTTAGGCATGCTTGGTCGGGGATCCTTCCTTGTCTACTCCCAGCACGGGGGTGGTTGGGTGGAACGTGCTTCGCACCCTGTTGGGTTCCCTTTTCTGTTGTAGATGTACCTTTTATTGCAAGGTTTGGTGGATGTTGATGGTCCAGTAATTCTTTGTACCAAATGTATGTTATAATTCTGATGTAATGTATTCATTGATGTATTGTCTCCCACGTGTGTTGGGATGACCTTGTTGTAAATTGTATATGTGGTTTTTGAGATGTATGTTCAGACAGTTGTATTTTACTATCATTTGGATGTAATGTATATTCAAGCCATGTATTTATTTAGGATCATTTGTTATAGTTGGTTATGTTGTGTTGTATCTATCGAAATATGTAACACCTTATATCATTATAATTACATGTATTGTCATATGTGCATATGGTATTAATATGGTTATTGTTAATGGATATTTTAAATGGTGATATAAGAATGAATGGATTTATGTAATTGTTTAATTATTGTTTAATCTTTTTTTGTTGTTATGGGTTAGTATAGTAATGTCACCTCATGAACCCCAATGGAATTAGTAGTGCAACTTAATACAATGTTTTATTGGAATACTTAAATACAATCTTATGTTCGTTTAAAAAAAAAATTGTTCTGTTGTTATTATTTCCTTTGGGGTTTGCACGGCGGGGCGTTACAAGAAACAACGAACCAATGTCCAACAAATAGGAATCCCAATTAGGAAGACAATGATAATCATGTTGCTCAAGAATGATGGAAGTACTTAATGAAGGTGGATCAAATATCTTTGATAAAGAATCAAGAACCTCTGAAGCAACTACAACCTCACCTGAAGTCTCAAAAACCTCCAAAGGATCACAAGCATGGTTTATCTTCTATGAAGAATAAAGAGACACACTGGTATTGGAAAGAGGATCATCAAGAGATGGTGTAGTATCAGGATCTCCATATGATTCTCAAATGTAAGTCCAAAGATCATAAGGACACTCAAAATGAACAAGCGAATCGAAAAGGTGCTTGTCATTTATATGCTAAAAAATAACTCCAAAGACTTGATCCCTATATCTTTTCCAAATCATATACCTACCACGTCTGTCTGGAATAGGAACTTCATTATACAAATATGGCAATAGATTCTACTCACTAAGATGGTTGAGAATAAAATCACTCCATTTCATAAAGTTCCCTTTCTGTAAAGAAACCATTATAACTGAATTCTTCAAAAAAGTCAAAGATAGTGCTTTCACAAGTATAAAAACTTCCAAAAAAGAATTAAACCTGATTTGGTGCAAACAAATGATGCAACCCATTGCCTGATCTCCATGTTGACACCAATCAAACTCCACCGAGCACACAAACAAGATAGCCTCCTGTGAGACTTACTCACAACTACCAAAGGAAAAGAGTTGTACATGAATACAAAAGGATTCCACTGCTTGGAGAATGTGGGATAAATCTTCCCCTTTGAGGCAAGACACAACCCCAAAACTCACTGTTGGCAAGGAAATGGAAAAAAAAACATAGAAAACCTAAATAAATATTTATGGGAGGACTTTAAGAAAAATTCCCAAACTCTTACACTCATCCAATAAAAAAAACCACCATACTCCAGTTCACAAATTTTCCCGCAAACAAGAATCATGCCTTATGAAGGGAACAAATTAGTGGTTGCAAAGGAAATCGGCCCTTTGAGAAAAAAATGTGACGACCAATAGATCTTGGAACACACCTTCTCCATATTAGAATGAAGAAAAACACCTCCACTCCCTTATTGTAGCCACCAACAAACACTTGCAACAAATAAATTAATAGAGACAATTTTCATAGCTTCCACTGGAGGAAATACACATGCCTCAACTTGCGCCTGGTGAAAACTCTCAGCATGGAAGGTGGTTGCAGAAGACAAGCTCTGATACCATGTTCGAGAAAAGAAGCTAGGAGAAACTACAAACCAAAAGAAACCTTCACGAATGAGAGAAGCAACATGAGAAGCTATTTCTCTAGGAGCGAAAGCAAATGAATTGAGATGAGATAATTTACATAATGTACAATAGTGCCTTATAAAGGAAAGAAATATGTGACGGGTGAGAAAACCACTCTATAGGAAAAAACCACTTGGATAATTAACACTAAGGTAAACTTAATACTACACTAATAGTTTGTAAGCTATTAGGCCTTTTTTGGAAAAAAGTAATTTGATTTGATGAAAATTTAAAATTTCAATGCAGTAGTACTTTAAATTTAGGAAAAAAATAAAAGCAGGTGTTTTTTTGGCCACCCTAAGTATGAGTTTTTTTTTTGAAAATATAAGTAGAGGACACATGCCTAGATGTGACTCATATTTTTTTGTAAATTTTTTGCAAGTAAATAATTAGTTATGAATTTTCTAGTAGGAATTTTTAAAACTATTAAAAACCATTTGTCCGACCACCCTAACTTGGTCAAAAATTTATGAAATTCAATTTTTTAAAATCTATAGTTTGTGAAGCGTAGTTTGTGATACATCTTTTGGATTTAAAAAATTTATAATCATTTCAAAGTTATAGATATTTTTTAGTCAGCCTATCAATGAAGACTTTACAGATAGTGCATGTGTAAATTAATAATAATTAAATCTATTAAATTCAAAATAAAGCATATCTTATATTGGTAGAATATTGACAATTTTTTGAATAAACCTTTTTCGTTTCATTAAATTTGAATGAAAAAGTTCATTAGCACAAAGGGTAAAGTTTGAAAAACCATTGCAACCCCTATAAACATGTTGGGGATGTTGGGTTTTTAGGTTGGACACCCCCAAGCCAAATCCCAAAGCAATACCGAAGCAAAACATATATCCATTATTAATGGATATCTAATAGAAACATATATCTATTTTTTAAAGTAAAGAACAAATATCTAATTTTAAAAGAAATATATATCCATTTCCATCTTTAAGAAACATATATTCATTTCTTAAAATTAAGAAGTGGATATGCCTTTCTTCAACTTAAGAAACATATATCTATTTTTTTGAATTAGAAATATTAATATATATAATTATCACTATAGATTAAAATAACATGTTATAATATTAATATTAATATTAATATTAATATAAATATTTTTATATATTTAAAATATTAATATATAATATAATATATGATAAATTAATATATATTAGGAAATATTAATATTAATATAATAAACATTATATTAAAAATAAATATTATATGTTATATTATATAAATATAATATTATATATTATAGAAAAATTATTTGATGGAAGCGATATATGCTTTTTTTAATTAGAAATATTAATATATATAATACAATATATGATAAATTAATATATATTAGGAATTATTAATATTAATATAATATACTTTGTATTTAATATTAATATTATATGTTATATTATATATTTAATAATATAATATATTAGAAAAAAATTATATGATGGACTGTTGTAAGGGAGAACTTTAAATATCATATTTATTATAAGAAAACTATAAGGAGTTGAGAGCAATATATACATCTCTCTCCCTCTCCATCTCTCTCACATTCTCATTGTACTTTTGTCTATCTCCACTCACCCTCTCCCTCTCTACCTTCATTTCTCTCAATCTATCTCACCCTACCTCTCCCTCCCTCTCACCATCCCCCCTCTCTGTCTCTCTCTCTCAGACCCTTCCCTCTCTACTTCTCTCTATATCCCTTCCCTACCTTCATCCCTCTCTACTTCTCCCTATATCTCCTCTCCCTCCATCCCTTCAACCATACCACTCTCTCCACTTATTCCTCCCTTTATCTCTCCCTCTCCCTCTCCCTCTCCCTCTCCCTCTCTCTACCTACCATTCTCTCGACCTCTCCCTCACCCCCTCTCTCTCTCACATTAGATATCTCTTTGTACATCTCCCACCCTACCTCTCTATCTCTTTACCTACCTCTCTCTTTATTCCTTGCACCTTACCTCTCTCTACCTACCCCTCCTTCCCTCCCTCCCTCCTGCCCTCTCTCTCTCTCTCCCCCCTCCCTCCCTCTCTCTATCTCCACTCAACCTCTCCCTCTCTACCTAATTTTCCCTCAATCTATCCCACCCTACCTCTCTTTCTACCTACCTCTCCCTCCTTCCCAACTTCCCCCCTCTGTTTACTTCTCTCTTCCCCTCCCTATTTACTTCTCCCTATCTCCTCTCACTCTCTCTACCTAGCTTTGGACCTCTATTCCTTCCACCTTACCTCTCTCTACCTACCTCTCCATGTCTCCCTCATTTCCTCTCTCACTCTATCCCTCCCATGCAATCTCACTAGACCTCTCCTCCCCCCCATCCCTCTATACTTATGTCTGTCTCTCCTCTCTAGAACCATCCCTCCCAACCTTCCTCTCCCTCCCTTTGTCCCTCTTTCCCCTTCTCTCTCTTTCTACCTACTCATCCCTTTATTATTCACTCCCTCCACCCCTCCCACCCTACATCTCACTCACTCCACCTACTGCTCTCTCTACATCTCCCTCCCATCCTCTCTCTTTCTCTCACACCATCTCTCTCTACCTCTCCCACACTACCTCTCCCTCTCTCTACTTACCTCTCTCTACCTACCTCTCCCTATCTCCATCCTTCCCTCTTTCTCTCCATCCATCTATCCCTCCCACCCTACCTCTACCTATCTCCCTCATTTAATCTCTCTCTCTCTCACACATAACCTATCTCTACATCTCTCACATAAACACACACACAGCCTCTCTCTCTAATTCTCCCACCCCACCTCTACCACCCCATCTCTCTCTGCATACCTCTCTATTCCTTGATCCTTACCTCTTGTTAGCTCTCAAAAACGTAGGCAAAATACCTCAAGAGGTTGCCAATCTCTTGATACGTTTCGGGGTAACAGACAAGGCCAAATGATTTAGACCTTCTACTCTTCAGGTGCTGCGAGACCTAGGCGGGTGTACCTATAACAATGAATTAAACTTGACCAATGTTTATTCCTTTAAAGTGATTTACCCACAATGGCAAATAGGAGTGGATAAATGAGTTTTATTTTGGTATAAATTGTATAAGCAATATCAAGGAAAAAATCTAATGTGTTCATATGTAAAAATGAATGAAATTAAACAATGAAATAGTAGAGACTAGTGCCTTATTGGGTGTACGGAGTCAAATAAAAATATGAAATGAGTAACTTCTTTCTAGTAGAAGCTCAAATTGTTTGACATATAGGTTTAAGTTTATAACTAGTATAAACATGCAAGAATGCAATTACCAAGTTCTTCTTAATGATCCAAATGAGATTCCCTAATTACTATGATTGACTAAAGGGATTTAATCTCTCCTTGAAAGAACCAATTAATCCAACCATATAGATACAACAAGTGTGCATTGATAAACTGAAAAATATCCTTGATATATCAGTTTAAATAATTAGAAAACATCAACCTTGGAGAAAACTTCAGCAATACTATCAATTAACACAACAAACAATTGATACCAGAAAAAAGTCACCACATCAAATGAATTCAATTGAAATCTCCATTGTTTCAAATGTGCATCATAGTCTCAAAATTGTAAACATTCTGTATCCTACTGTACTTTTATTCGATCTCTGCTCTCTCACTTTCCACAATCGAAAATGAACATTTATACATTAGTATTTGAAAGGACGCTTCCTTTCGTATTCAAATCTCGGCGATCTGTTGTATTCAGTCTTTTTCAAATGTTCATCAGACACCCACGAAGACAACTTGTAGTTCCGTCGACACCTTGAGTCTCTCCGACTACCACATATTATATATTGCTTTGGTGTCCCATAGTCTTATCGATGTTCTGAGTCTCACCGATAGCCTATCTCTATCTTCGCTTCTATTGCCAAGTTGTCTTATAGTTATACTGATGTTATGAGTCTTCCCGACAGTTATCCTTTTGGTCTCAAGTGTATCACTATGAATCTCGCTGATGAAAACTATCGTTGTGACTTAGGGGGTCGAAAAAACGTTCCACAGCTTACTTTATGTCTTGCCGAGACATCTCCTTCGGTTCATTTTTTGATCGCCGAGACTTAACAATTTTCCTGCCGATGAAGCAACACTCGGTATGACTCTCCTAGCTCTATTCAACAAAGCCTGTCTCGCCAATGAATATTCCCTCCGAACATATTGCTAAGTCATTACCAATGTTATCCCATCGATGTGACATAGGGGGTCGGCAAGACTCCCTGACTTCATCCCAATGACAATGACAAAATCCACTCTTGCTTTATCGGTGAGACCAAATGAATGCTCTGGGACATCACACCGACGGCTTAAGTCTGGGTGACAGTTCTTTGTGCTTCGATCGATAAGACACATGATGGCTCGATATGAATTATCCCAACGAGTACTGTCTTGTTGGTAGGATATTTTTTTCACTGAGACTATGAACTCTGTCTGCTTGATGTGTATTACCAAATAAAATTTTATCGGCAAGACAATCTTGATCTCCTGCCAATGGACTGGAAAAAGACGGTATCGGGACATAATAACCCAACCAAAATAACCCTGGACAGAATAACCCGACCAAAATAACCCAAGGACAAAATAACCCAGGGTCATAATAACCCATGGACAGAATAACCCGTGGTCAAAATAACCCATGGACAGAATAACCCATGGTGATTTTAGATCAAGCTAGTAAACTAGAAATGGCATATCCTCACACATCGACAAATCTTATCTTACCAGTTGAATATACAATTACCAATAGAGGGGAAAAGTTTATTTTTCATGATAGTAATGATGAGAATCATTTTTTAATATTCACCACCACACAAAATTTGCAATTACTGAAAGAATCTGAAAATTGGTTTAGTGACGGTACATTTAAAATAGTGTCAAGTATTTTTCAATAGTTGTACATGATCCTTGGCTTGAAAATTGATGCAATATTTCCACTCATTTATATTCTTATGAGAAAAAAAACAAGAATGACTTATACACAAGTACTTGTAGAATTGAAACAACTTCAACCTGATCTAAACCCAAAATCTATACTTATTGATTTTGAATTAGGTTTCATGGGAGCTATTTCTGAAAATTTTCCAAATGCCACTATTTGGGGATGTTTTTTTCCAGTTCTCTCAATGCTTGTGGAGGAAATTTCAAGAAGGTCTACAAACACGTTACAATTTTGATGAAGTATCTGCATATGAGATCAAGAAACTTGTTGCATTAGCTTTCATGCCTCAGATAGACATAATTGATGCATTTGAAACACTTCAACAATCTCCTTATTATATAGAACATGAGGAGACCCTGCAACCCATAATTGATTATTTTGAAGACACATGGATTGACAGACTAACTAGAAGAGGGAACAGACGATCACCCAAATTTCCAATCACAATGTGGAATTGCTATTCAGCTACTCAAGATGAGCTTCCCATAACCAATAATACTATTGAGGGATGGCACATAGGATTTAGTGAATTGCTTCAAGCATCACACAACTCAGTCTGGAAATTCATCAAAGTAGTGAAAAAAGAACAAAGTCTCCAAGAGAATAGAATAGAGAAATATATGGTTGGATACACTAGGCAACCAAGTAGGAAAAAATACTGTGAACTCAAAGAAAGACTAAAAAGATTGGTTGATGGTTATGACAACCATAACATTTTAGATTATATAAGAGGCATCGCTCATAATTTGACACTTTAATTGAAATTTTGAATAATAATTTTTTTTTAGCAACATACATATAATTTATTATTTTATTTTTTCCTTTCTCTATATTCTTATGGGGATATTTTGTCCATGGGTTATTCTGACCACGGGTTATTTTGGCTTGGGTTATTATGACCTTGGGTTATTTTGTCCCTGGGTTATTATGACCGGGTTATTCTGTACAGGGTTATTTTGGTCGGGTTATTATGTCCCGTAACCCAAAAAGACATATGTTAGTATAAAATGCTTTATGGATCGGTGAGACCTGCATCATGCTACGCTGATATGGTTTATACATTCAAATGCTCAAGGACAAGTGAATTCTATGGGACCACATGACAGAATATGGGCAAATATGTTATGAAGAGAGGATTCTTGTGCTTATGGTATGGACTTCTTTGGAAACTCATGAGTATATGCAGCCATGAAATTTTCAAAATTTTAGAGTTCTAACAGTGGCTCCGTCTGGGGATGAATGATTGTAAGATCATTGCAAGGATCCAAATTTCTGGGTGAGCAGACCAAACTTTCAAGGTTATGGACCAATGAGCAAGATGAAATGAATGGAAATGGTGATGAACATGGCCCTATACTACTGTACATGGAAAGATTTATTTTAAAAGAAGGAATTTTAGGATTGTCCATGTGCTGGAAATTCCTGTTCCTTTTATTTCCTAGACTATTGTGCATGGAAGATAAATTTTTGAGAGGATTGTCAAGAGTTGTCCATGCACTGGCAACCCTTAATCCTCTATATTCCTTTGGCAACAAAATCAGACTTCATTTTGGTGAATGATGGCTCAAGGCCACCCAAAAAAAAGGCCCATACTTTCCACTGTCATAAATTTTATTCTTATTTGAACTCAGTGAACTTCTCTTGAAAGTATTCATGTCATCCTCCTTGCTACTCTTGCTATCATAAAGATACTTGCAACTCTTTCCCCCATTCCAATCTAGGTCCTGCATCATGAAATGATATCCCTGCTGATTTGAAAACTGAAAACATTCTTTATTCATCATATAACTGAGATTAATCTGCACAGGCAATTTGCAATCGTAATGCAACCAAGGAATACAACTTTCATGTACATGAGGAGGGAAAAAATCATGATCATTTGTGTCACTCATCTCAAGATTCGAATGCTTCTCACACAAATCTAAATGCTCTGTCATATCAACACTGTTTGAGATAAATAAATCTGAAACATTTTGCACATCTTCCATATCACCATTTGACACTGAAATATGATTCATATCCTCAATATGATGCATATCTGAACCAATCAAGGCAGGAATCCTATCATCCTTGGTATGCAAATAAATGTCTTCTCCACATGAGTTATAAATTTCTAAATCACATACCTCTTCTTGAATGGAAATAGATTTTTAATCAACTTCAAAGGTTTTTCCATCATTTTGAGAAATGCACTGGGAGTCATATGAATCATTGCACAAAGAACTTTCACTGTCAAAACAAATGTAGGCTAGACACAAGACTTCAGAATCACCTTCATGTGCACATCTCTGGTATTCAAGAGTTAGCATATCTAAAATTTGCTCACTACTGAGTGAACACGTTTCTTCTTCCATATCTTCCATTATTTCTCCCTCTTCTTGATCTCCATAAGAGCTGCAAATATCTCCTTGTTGTAGATCATGATTGACATGATTGTCCTCAAACTCTTCCTCATTGTGGCATGATACATCCTCATCATGGAGTGGATTCAAAAACACAAAGAAATCATTCTCTTTATTATCAAATGTGTCCCTATAGTTCTCAACTGTAGCTGAAGGTGTTATTTGTTCACTGTCAAATGGACCCACATTTTCCATTGCTTCTTCTTCTTGATCACCACAAGAACTACAAGAATCACCCCTTTGTAAGTCAAAATCCATAGGTTCATCTTCACAATCTGAATATTCATTGGATCCCTCATAACATGTACTGCTTTCCCTGTCACAATCTGTTATGCAAGAGAGATCTCTTGTATCTTCATCTTCATCATGTAGGATATCATATGAATCATTTTGACCTGCACATGTCTCATCTTCTATTGGCTGCATTGTTTGATCAATTTCTCTATACTCATCAGAAATACAACTATTGGATTCAACATTGATAGTGTTCTCATACCTTATCTTCTCCATGGCATCAATAAATTTATTCACTCGTTCAAAGGCATGCTGTATTGATGATTCTGGCCAATAAGCTGATTTAGGTTTCCAAACTCTTATGAATTGTGCAACAAAAAGGCGTCTTGTAGGCTTACAATTAGGAGGTAATTGCATACATATATTTATCATCCTGTTGTATAGAGAGCTTTCATCTTCTCCTTCATGTCTCCTTATGTTAAGAAACACATCAAAGAGGTAAATTCCACATTCTGATTCTGCAATGGAATCTTGGCTTTGAGTATGTACGTACTCATCTTCTTCCTCCTCAAGCTGCTGATTTGGATATACATTTCATTGCAAGTTTTGATTGACACCTTCATGTGGGCTGGAATTGTGTTGATCATATTGATAGTCTTGATAGCTTACCATCCTTTGTCCAGGAGGGACTGGATAAGCACTTACTTGCTTCAACAGCTATGGTGAATAAATGTTCTGTTGTGCATGATATGCATTGCTTCCATTATGAAGATTTCCAATTGTATTATCAAGCACTTGTGGGGTCCAATGCCTATTTGCACTAGTGTATTGATTCTTATTGCAGAATTCTCTTGATTGTAATAGTTGTTGTTTCAATTGTAGTGTTTCTTTGTCCAATTGCAGCCATTTCTTTTTCAATTCTTTAATTTCTCTTATCAACTGCTGCCTTATAAAATATTCTTTTGTTCAATACACAAATTGTCTATCCATTCTTCATCAAGTTTTTACCAGAGTCGCCACCTACTTTTCAAAAAGTAGGAAAATTATTCTTTTAAAATTATTTTTTATTTTCCCCAGTGGAATCACTTTTTTCTAAAACTTCACAAATTATGAATCTTTTTTCAATGACTCTATATGATGATTTTCAACCGGATATTTTGCAAATGATTTCCCAATAGAGTCGCCAATTTGTTAGCTCTAAAAAACATAGGAAAAATACCTCAAGAGGTTGCCAATATCTTGATACGTTTCATGGTAACAAACAAGGCCAAATGATTTAGACCTTCTACTCTTCAGGTGCTGCCAGACCTAGGTGGGTGTACCTATAACAATGAAGCAGACTTTACCAATGTTTATTACTTTAAAGTGATTTACCCACAATGGAAAATAGGAGTGGATAAATGAGTTTTATTTTGGTATAAATTGTATAAGCAATATCAAGGAAAAAATCTAATGTGTTCATATGTAAAAATGAATGAAATTAAACAATGAAATAGCAGAGACTAGTCCCTTATTGGGTGTACTGATTCAAATGAAAATATGAAATGAGTAACTTCTTTCTAGTAGAAACTCAAATTGTTTGGCATATAATTTTAAGTTTATAACTGGTATAAACATGCAAGAATGCGATTAATAAGTTCTTCTTAATGATCAAAATGAGATTCCCTAATTACTATGATTGACTAAAAGGATTTAATATCTCCTTGAAAGAACCAATTAATCCAACCATACAGATACAAAAAGTGTCCATTGATAAACTGAAAAATATCCTTGATATATCAGTTTAAATAATTAGAAAACATCAACCTTGGAGACAACTTCATCAATACTTTCAATTAAAACAACAAACAATTGATACTAGAAAAAAGTCACCACATCAAATGAATTCAATTGAAATCTCCATTGTTTCAAACATGCATCATAGTCTCAAAATTGTAAACATTCTATATCCTACTGTACTTTTATTCGATTTCCACAATTGAAAATAAACATTTATACATTAGTATTCGAAAAGACGCGTCCTTTCGTATTCAAATCTCAGCGATCTGTTGTACTCGAGCTTTCTCAAATGTTCATTAGACACCCATGAAGACATCTTGTAGTTTCGCTGACGCCTTGAGTCTCTTCGAATACCACATATTATATATCGCTTTGGTGTCCCACAGTCTTGTCGATGTTCTGAGTCTCACCAATAGCCTATCTGTATCTTCTCTTCTATTGCCAAGTTTTCTTGTAGTTATACCGATGTTATGAGTCTTCTCGACAGTTATCCTTTCAGTCTCAAGTGTATCGCTATGAATCTCGCCAATGAAAACTATCACTGTGACTTAGGGGGTCAAAAAAATGTTCCACAACTTACTTTATGTCTTTCTGAGAAATCTCCTTCAGTTCATTTTCTAATCACCAAGACTTAACAATTTTCCTACCGATGAAGCAACACTCGGTATGACTCTCCTAGCTCTCTCCGGTGAAGCCTATCTTGCCGATGAATATTCCCTCTGAACATATTGCTAAGTCATTACCAATCTTATCCCATCAATGTGACACAGGGGGCCGACAAGACTCCCTGAATTCATCCCGATGACAATGATGGAATCCACTCTTACTTTATCAGCGAGACCAAATGAATGCTCCGGAACATCACATCGATGACTTAAGTCTGGGTGATAGTTCTTTGTGCTTTGATCGGTAAGACACATGATGGCTTGATATGACTTATCCCAATAAGTACTATCTTTCCAGTAGGATCTTTCTTTCGCTGAGACTGTGAATTGTGTCTGCTCGATGTGTATTACCAAATAAAATTTTATCGATAAGACAATCTTGATCTCCTGCCGATGGACTCCAAAAAGACATATGTTAGTATAAAGTGCTTTATGGATCGGTGAGACCTGCATCATGTTATGCCGATATGGTTTATACATTCAAATGCTCAGGGACAAGTGAATTCTATGGGACCACATGATAGAATATGGGCAAATATGTTATGAAGAGAGGATTCCTATGCTTATGGTATGGACTTCTTTGGAAACTCATGAGTATATGCATCCATGAGATTTTTAAAATTTTATAGTTCTAACACCTCTCTCCTACTTTCTTTCTCACTCTCTCTCATGCAAAAATACACACACAACCTCTCTCTGCACCTCTCCCACCCACCTCTACCACCCTACCTCTCTATTCCTTGCACGTTATCTCTCTCTCTCTCTCTCTCTCTCTCTCTCTCTCTCTCTCTCTCTCTCTCTCTCTCTCTCTCTTCTCTCTCTCTCTCTTTCTCCTACCCTACCTCTCTCTATCTTCCTATGTCCCTCTGTCTCTCCCTTCCACCCTACCACTCCCTATCTCCCTCCTTCCCTCTCTCTCTCCCACCTTCCCACACAACCTCTCTCCACCTATCCCTCCTTCCCTCTCTCCCTCCTCACTTCCCTCTCTCTCACTCTCTCTATACCTACCTCTTGCACCCTACCTCTCTCTATCTCCTTCCTTCCCTCTTTCTTTCCCTCCCTCTATCCTTCCCACCCAACCACTCCCTATCTCCCTCCTTCCCTCTCTCTCCCTCACACACATACAACCTCTCTCCACCTACCCCTCTCTCTCCTTAACTCTCTCTATACCTACCTCTCTCTATCTTCCTCCTTCCCTCCCTACCCCTCCCTATCTCTTTCCTTCCCTATTTCTCTCCCTCCCTCTATCCTTCCCACCCTATCTCTCTCCCTCCTTCCCACACAACCTTTCTCCACCTACCTTCCCTCCCTCCCTCCCTAACTCTCTCTATACCTACCTCTCCTACCCTACCTCTCTCTATCTCCCTCCTTCCCTCTTTCTCTCCCTCCCTTTATCCCTCCTTCCTTACCTATATCTCTCACCCTCCCTCCCACCTTACCTCTCCTCCAACTATCCCTCCCACCCTACCACTCCATATCTCCCTCCTTCCCTCTCTCCCTCTCACACACACATAACCTCTTTCCACCTACCCATCTGTCCCTCCCTAAATCTCTTTATACCTACCTCTCTTATCCTACCTCTCTTTATTTCCATCCTTCCCTCTTTCTCTCCCTCCTATCCCTCCCACCCTACCACTTCCTATCTACCTCCATCCCTATTTCTCTCCTTCCCTCTATGCCTCCCACCCTACTACTCCCTATCTCCCTCCCCACACAACCTCTCTCCACCTATCTCTCCCTCCCTCCCTAACACTCTATACTTTCCTCTCGTACCCTACCTATCTATCTCCCTCTCCTCTTTCTATCTCTCCCTCTCTCCCTCTCACCCAACCATTCCATATCTCCCTCCTCCCCTCTTTCTTTCCCTCCCTCTATCCTTCCTACCCTACCACTCCCTATCTCCCTCCTACCCTCTTTCTCTCCCTCCTTCCCCCTCTCTCCACCTACCCCTCCATCTCTACCTAACTCTCTCTATACCTACATCTCCTACCCTACCTCTCTCTAGCTCCCTCCTTCCCTCTTTCTCTCCCTCCCTCTATCCATCCCACCCTACAACTCCCTATCTTCATCCTTCTATCTCCCTCTCCCTCCTTCCCACACAACCTCTCCACCTACCCCTCCGTCCCTCATAAGCCTTCCCTCCCTAACTCTCTCTATACCTACCTCTCTCTATCTCACTCCTTCCCTCTATTCCTACTTCCCTCTCTCTCTCCCCCCACCTTACCTCTCCCTCACTCTATCCCTCCCACCCTTCCACTACCTATCTTGATCATTCTCTCTCTCTCCCTCCCTCTCTCCCTCACACACACACACACAACCTCTCTCCACCTACCCCTCCTTCCCTCCCTAACTCTCTCTATACCTACCTCTCCTTCCCTAGCTCTCTCTATCTCCATCCTTCCCTATTTATCTCCCTCCCTCTATCCATCCCACCCTACCACTCCTTATATCCCTCCTTCCCTCTCTCTCCACCTACCCATCCCTCCATAACTCTTTCTATACCTACCTCTCCTACCCTAATTCTCTCTATCTCCCTTCTTCCCTCTTTCTCTCAATCCCTCTCTCCCTCCCACCCTACCACTCCCTATCTCCACCCTTCCCTCTCTATCTCCCTCCATCCATCCCTTCCACCCTACCACTCCCTATCTCCCTCATTCCCCCTCTCTCTCCCTCACATACACACACAAGCGATCTAGGGATGCATTTTTCTTAGTTTCTACTTGACAAGTTTTGTATTTGGAAAAGGAGGAAAATGATGAAGGACTAACTCAAGATCTAGTCTGAGCATGTTGGCATAAGACTAGGAAAAAATGATTTTCCATTTGGAGAAGAAACTAATGAAACTTTTCCTTTCTGTCTTTGTTAATGAAGCTACAAATTGTATAATCGTGGGATTATTATTTGAATTGATATTGACCTCCTCTAATTTTCCTACAAAGTGCGATCTCTCTTGACAAGTAGGGAGTGCATCCAACATTCCATCCTTGGATGCCTTTGAGAGGTTTTCACCCTTGGATATGTCCTTTATTTTTACTTTTTCTTGGTCTAGAGGCACCTAAATCAGTTTTCACCTAGATACCTATTCTTTTTTGTTTTATCACTTTTGCGACTAGGAGGTGGAGTAGACTCACTGAAGTAGGTAGCAATGCCAAGGTCTATGATAAATCTATTTTTGTGATCACCCAAAGGTATACCCTCTCAAAGGCCCATAAACTTGGCTATAGCTTCATTATTTTCAAAAATTCCCAAGCTCGATGGTCCTTATTGATCTCAATATATAAACTATGGGTGGAGCAAGGGAAGGTTATCATCGATATCTGCAAAACTCAGGGATGAGGTATAAATATTGAGGAATCGTTAGGGTCCCAAAAGGTTTCAATATAGGCTCGATGATTGTTAGGTTAGTTTTGAGGGTTGTTATCAATACTATCCTTAGAAGCCTTGACATCATTAAAAATATTAGCATCTTTACTCAAAAGCAACTTAGTACTAGGATCCCTCAATCATAATGGTTGATACCCTAGCCCTTTATTCCTAAGTAAGCTTTTTAGCTGAATAGGTTTTGTCATTCCTTATTTTTCTAAGCCTAGGCCACTATGCCCATCGTAACCTTTTTGTTTCATGATAGAAAATGCTTTTCCATATTGTTCAATTGGTAACTATGTAGGTTTCACATCTTTTCATCCTTGTAAATCCAAGTAGAGATGTCCTCATCTACAAATTCCCTAACCCTAACACTAAACCTAAACCTAACCCTAATGCTAATTCTAAAAATAACACTCACCCTAACCCTAATCCCAATACTAATGTTAACCCCAACCTTAATCGTATTTCTATCTCTATTTCTAATCCTAACCTTAACCATACCCTTCATCCTAATTTTATGTGTAATCCTAACCCTAACCCTAATTGTGATGATAACCCCAACCCAAATTCTAATTTTGACTCTAATCATAATTGTAAACCTAACACTAACCCTAACCCTAATATTACTACTAACGCTAACCCAGCCCTAATCCCAATTTTAACTCGAACTCTAACCCTATTCCTATCTCTAACCGTAACTGTAACCCTATTCATAATGATAATACTAATCCTAATCGTAACACTAACCCTAACCCTAATTGGGATGATAACCCCAACCAAAATTATAATTCCAACTCTAATCATAATCCTAACCCTAACCCTAACCCTAATCTTACATCCCAATTTCAACTCTAACCCTAACCCTATTCCTATCCCTAACCATAACCATAATCTTATTCATAATGATAACACTAATCGTAATTGTAACCATAACCCTAACCATAACCCTAACCCTTATGATAACCCTAACCTTATTAATCTTTTCTTCCATGTCATGCTACGAATGCTACTAGAATATATATACTAGCACTTGTACTAGAGGGGGTGCAAGGGTTACGCTGATAGAAAAATATATAGAAGTAAGCATGGGAGTGAAGTGCAGTTTAAAACTTGTACAATATTGTTTGTATATTTTTAGAAAATGTTTGTAATACATATTTGGAGATACAGCTAGACACCAGTACCACAAAAAACAAAGCTTTAATCTCACAACAGAAAATAGACATTACCGAAAGGTAATTGCTATGTAACCGTCTCTTTCACAAAATAAAGAATTAAACATACAATTTGTTCAATGTTTGGGTTGAATGCTAAAATAATTTTAGGCCACAAATGACAAAACATATTGTAAGTACAATTACTTGAGGAGCTCAGTTGCATTCAAGAGAGAAGTACAACACTTCATTCTCTTTCTCATGAAATCTTCTTTCACACACTGTGCAACATCCATTAGAGGAAGATGAAGTAGAGGAGGATGAGAATGAGGATGATGGTGTACAAAAGATGAATTATTTCTAAGAAAAAATACCATGTCTTTGTTCTAGATGTAAGGAAAGAATCTGATGAGCATGAGCTTTATGAGGTTCAATGTCATTTTTTTTATTGAATCATGTCTGGATGTCTTCATGACTTGTAAAGCAGAGTGTGATGAATGAGTTGCAGAAACACATTCTTTGCAAAGAGGCCCACTTGAAGGAAAATCGTTGCAGGAGAAAGTTAGTCATTGGAAAACACAATATCTGTCCTTGCCATTTTTACTATGGAGATCACAATGTTGTATATACTCACAAGAAGCTACCTCTGGAGAAAATTAAAACACTTGAATCAATTTATATACAACCTAATACTAAAGCAATATTTGCAACAAATTTAATTGTGCTATGGAAAATTTACAGTGTGTTTGCATTACATACTTGTATATTGAAAAATGAATGAAAGTTCTGCAACTATTTCAACTATGTTAATTTTTTGTATTTGGTGATTCTATTTGTTGGCACTAGATGATCCGACATATAACTATTGTGATTTTTTGTTATACTATCCTACACAATCAAAGAATAGGTTAGGTAATCCAATTCGTTAATGCAAAGATGGCTTTATGCAAATTGTAAAACTTGAAAAAAGGGTGAAAGTTTTTTCTTCTAGGTGGAAAAAAAAATATTAGTATCTAGATTGAAGCAACCATTGTAGGAGTATACGAATGTGTAACATCCACCTGCATGTGAGTTCAAATGTGGTGTAAATATATAAACAATATATGTCTTATATGAATATGGTAAGGAGAAAATTAAACAAATACAACTTATTGAGAGAGTGGTGTGTTTATGTATGTGTACCTGTACTCATCATAATGAGAGAAGATGTAGTCAAAGCTCTTCTTTTTTCCTGATAATTTGTATGGATTATTCTTCATTCTTGAGTATCGATCGAAGGAAAACAACAAACCTATCCTAAGTCTATGTAGTGATTTAACTCTAGATATAGCTGTAAAAGTCAAGCCCTATCTTTCTTTTTCACCTATATCGATTGTTTCTCTTTCGATTGTTATTCCTTAGGATTTATGTATTGTAATTTCCCACACCATGCATAGTGGTAATTTTATGTGAGCACCTAGAGATATAGGTGTTATTGGAATAGTAGTTGGAGCATGTATGTTCCAAGGTGGGCCATTGTAAGTATCAAATTTTACTACTACATATAATGGTAAATCTGGTGGTTTAGAGCTTTTTGTGTAGAAAATATCTAAGACCTCTCCAAGAGAACCATTGAAAAGGCCTGTCTAAATCCATAGGTTTGTAGTTAGCATGATGCATTGGTCTCTACATAATAGGAGTTCCTGGGAAAGTTGGTCAGCATGAGTATGGATGTTTGATTTTGTGTTTTTTTTTATTACAATACTGTGCAATAGGAAGATTTAACAACTATGGAATTTTTTTGTTATGTGTTCCAACTAAGTCATTGGTTAGAAATAGGTGCATTTCTTGGTTAAAAGAAAAATTTTCATTGTTTGATAGCATTGTGTTTGTGCAATTCATTAGTAGCTCCCATTCTTGTTCATTTGGTTATGCATTACGAATGTTTTGTAGAGCTCTTCATAAGTTAATTTGAGATTGAGTATCCCCATGTTGTTAGAATATTTTGTCTAGTGTGACAATCATAGTGAATTATTCCCATAGGGTCTCCACATTTGTGTGGGAGGCATGGATAGGTTAGTCCATAATAGGGGGTAGTTGTGCAAATTTTCCTACATGAATGATAGATGTTCCATTGAAGCACAAGTGTTGTTGGTGGGGAAAGCCTCATGTAGCCTAGTATCAAATTTTAAGAGTAATTTTGAGCCTATAAAGATAATCTCATCAATTAGGAGGTATTTTATGTGTCTCATGTTCTATTGAAACACTACAAGTTATTGACCCTTCAATGGTTGCATTTCCTTGACTGGAATCTTTAGGGTTGAATGTATAGTCAAGGCATGTATGTTGAATGCTATGATTCCTATAGGAGCAACAACAAGGAATGGGCTATGTTGTTACGATACTAAACTAGAAAGGGAGTGTTTAATATAATGAATAAGACATGACTCCCCTACTCTCGTTGTGCCTTGTATGATCATGTGCAAGGGTTTATCAAATGCACCAGCACTGCAATGGTCCAAAACAATTGTAAGAGTGAGTTTTTGTTTGGGAGAGAGTGGATATGGGAGGTCCTTAAAATCAAATGGTGTTTGGCCATCATGTTGGTATACCTTTTTTGTGTTTACAAAATGCTCTACAGTTTCATGTAAAGCTAGAGGTATTGTACGATCATTCCACTTGTTGCAATTGTCAAAGTCACGTCTTCCAAGCATATCAAGGGGATTAAAATTTCCACTAGTACCAAGACCTAGTTGTGATAAGAACTCCCATTCATTCAATTGTACTGTATTTCCTATATAGCTTTCATTCTCTATTTCCTCTGCCTCTTCTTGATTGACCTCTTCATCAGTTACATGGTCAAGATGCCACACATAATATTTAAGTATATTCATTTCCTTCCAATTTGCAAAAAATGTCTCTTTCTTGATACCGATGTCTGTGAAAATGTTACAAAATTTATTGTAAAGAAGTAGTTCGCTCCAACAAAATGTCTCAAAATGTTCTGAATCCTCCTTTGGAATAGTACTAAATCGAGGGAAGACACTAATAATTTCCTTCTATTTCCTTTCT
Organism: Sequoia sempervirens; assembly: GCA_007258455.2. NCBI lineage: Eukaryota > Viridiplantae > Streptophyta > Pinopsida > Cupressales > Cupressaceae > Sequoia > Sequoia sempervirens. The sequence continues at coordinate 260,162,024 of VDFB02193867.1, read as the reverse complement.
TTCCACTTGCAGCCTTTGCGACTTGATGAAAACGAGAATGATCATGCAGATTCAAGTAGTGTTATTGTATCCATTTTAGGAGAACATTGTGTGTATAGTTGGAGATAACTTAGCTGCAATGCATTTCCATTTGGGTTTGTCCTAATTCGATTAAAAACTTTTCACCCAACATTAAGTGCCATAAATTCATGATTGCAAACAAGGGGAAACTTTTGCAGCATATGGCACGTTTCTTGTGCACCTATATCACGGTTAGCAATAATCTCAAACATGAATTTTTTGTATGCCATGAGAGCTTTGTCTTCTGGTACTTGATTTCTACATATACGTGTCAACACATATCAATACAACTTTCAGATTTTCTTTCTACCTTCGCAACATATTTTGCAATGTACTTTAAAACAAGTATTTTTGAAAGTACGTGTTGACAATCCATATTGGCTCTCCATATGGAAAGCATTTCTGGACTATGTATATTCAACCTATCATCATTATGTGTAGGGGAAAAGGATTTTTCCCTATTTTCATCACTGCATAAGCAAGAGGTAGCACAATTAGGCTAGGCCGCCTTATACTGACACTCCATGTTGTTTCCTTTCTTGCGAAAGCATGTTGATTTTGAACATTTGGTGTGCCTCTAGACATCGTTGAGTAACTCTTCATAGTTAACTAGTGTATTTTTAGCTAAGATTTTGGGTGTTGTTAGCAATCATAGATCATCTTGCAAAGATCAATGGTGTGTGTTGTTCCTATCTCCTAGATTATGAGGATTCCAAGCACTAACATATTTTTCAAAGAACAATTTTGCTATGTATACATTTGCATGATTGCTCCAGTCAAGTTTGTCCATGTTCAGTGCACCTTCAAGCCAAAGGAATCCATGTATATGTGAAAACCCTCGATGTTGCCGCTCATATCTATACCAATAGTCTGTTGCACAAAAGAGATTTTCTAAGATTTCTTCGTAGAGTATTGTGAATCATTGATGTAAGTACAAGGATGTGGTATGTGGGTTAGTAACAATGTTATCTATGTGATATTTATTGTTTTCTATTAATGGCGTTGCTCCCTTTGAATATAGTTGGTGTCAATCAAGCCATTTAGTATCTACAACACTTAATGTGAAGAATAGCATGGAGAAGCCTATTTGGTTGATCATGTTCGACAACTCACCATGACACTTATTCCAATATGCTCGTGTGCCTCTAAGGGAGGATCCATAATGCATCAACTATTTGGCTATTTTAGTGTCAATAAATTGTTGTATATGGAGATGAAGACTATCAATGGTAGTTGGTATGCAATCCTCAACATTTTTCTTTATAAAAATAGAGGCAACACCTTGGCTTCGGTGGCATGTCAATAGGTTCAAGAAAAAATATCTAAACCTTGGATGGCTTCCAAATCTATTATCATGAAACCTCATTAGGTGCAACAAATATTCATGCATTTCAACTTGTCTATAGCGAGGTTTCAAATGTAGTGCACTACCCTTTGGAAAGAGTGAAGGAAAAACCATTTCTAAAAGGCCCTCTATATTATATTCATTAACTGGTGAGGACTCAAGTGTTGGCCAATCAATAATGGTGTCATCTTGATCTCTAATTTGCAATGTTTCTTTGATGATTTCTAGTTCATGGAATTTATTTGGTAACCTATCCATAAATGATGAGGAGCAAGTGAATTCATTGTCTAGTGGGTCCATGTAAAATGCCAATGCATTGTTTGGTGCAACCATATTTTCATTGCCAACAATAATGTTATGAAGCATATTAGAAATGTTTGTATTTGTATCAAGGATCTCTTCAAGAGATGCAAAATCCACCTCAACGTCTTTGTAGTACGGGTCATATGTGACTTTATATTTTAATGCAGCCCATAGATGATGCCTACTTACGTAGTAGTCATAATGGTCACCTTTTGTATTGGTTCTTTGAATCACCAACACATCCAAGTTTGTAATTTTATGTGGTAGGTATTTTTCTATTGTTTTCATATCTACCAGGAAACAAATTGTGTGGTTGCTATATTTGTATAGGGCTCCATGAGCATGAGTTACTTGTATTATCAGATTGATTTGTGGTATAAGAATTTCTTCAACTTGTGTAAGTGTTTCTAACTCGTATGGTTGTACTCTTGGGTCCATAGAGTTAGATGATGATAAACGATGTCTATCTTTCTCACAAAAGCATCTAAAACAAATTGGACCACTTTGTGTTGAGTTGGTGTGTATTCTTGGGTAGCATTCATGGAAAACTATGCAAGTTGACAAGTTTGATAGTTTATCTAATCTTGAGCGAAATCATTTAGAAGCTTCTATAAAGCTTTTGTTAGTTTGTGGTTTGCTTGAAGACTGATTTTGAAGATTATGCATTGTTTGGTGTGAACACATTGAAAAACCTCATTCAAAGGGGTGTTCATCTTGGGATGTTGTAGACTCACATGGTTTGATGTTGTGTTGGTTTGACTAAATGGAGGTTGGTGCATTGGATTGTATTGTTTTTTTTCATGTGTTGCATATGAAGGTGAATGCTTATTTCTTCTTTATGTTGAATATAGTAGTCATGACTTCTTTTACGAGATTGTATGCTTTTAGGGTTAGATCTTTCCATCTGTAAAGGAAATAGGAACTACCATCATCAAATGTATAATTACAAATACATATAGAATTAAATAAGCTAAACTTGCATGGGGAAAAACTATCCATTGTATTGAACGAGTTCTTCAATCATTGTAATTTTGATAATTATTTGAGATATGATTAGTATGCTATATACATAAGTAATTTGATGGAAGAGATCAATCACATTATTTTCATAATAACAATATATTGAATACACATGTGGCTTTGAAATTCCATGTATGTAATAAAAAGTATACAAATTATACTATATAAGATGTTGCATAATTGTATATACATTACATAAGCAATCGAGCTATATCTAAACACTAGCAATATGACACATATCAGTGATTCCACCCAACATGAGTGAATTTTCTACAACAAAATCTAGCTCGTCAACCTTAGTGATTTCTGATTTTACCCATCCTTGAACACCACTTGAATCATTTGAATTTGTGATTGTGAAGATAAATTGCTTGAATAAGACTCCCTTGATTATGGTCTCAGCTTCAGTTTCTTTTCTAGGATTGAATTGCAACATGTATAAATCATCTGCAAACATTATGAGAAGTTTGGTACCTGGTTCTTCAAAAGCAAAAACCCATAATATTCCTGTATGATATGCTAGCTTTACTTGAAGTATGTATCTCTAGGTACATTTAGCAGTTGTGGTGATCATCATTTTGGACAAATTTTTTTACACTGGTTTCTATCTAACTCAAGGGGACAAGATGGATAACAAAATGATTTTTTTTTATGAATTGCACTATTGATTTTAGAGTGCATTGGAAAATTTGTTTCACATTCATAGTTTTCTCTTCAATATTAGCAATTATTTTTCTCATAAGCACGAGAGGTGCATCCAAAGGTTATGTATTTGATGGAGTAACATCAGTCCCATTCTGTTCAAACCATGATTTGAGTTGTTCTGCCTCCTCTATGCTTGGGTTTATAAATAGGTAGGTGCTTTCCAAAGTGCTTATGACATTTCCATTATACTTAGTGTCACAATTGTTTTTATTGCAAGTACAACAACATGATTTAAGTGATACATCTCTTGGAGTTGTTTTCCTTTCTTTTCAGTGGTTGGACCCCATAAAGTAATATTAATGGTAGATGAAGATATATCTATCAACTTGATGCTCCTTTGAAGAACTTCAGTCCCATCCTTTCTCCGCTTGGGTCCACACATATGACTATTCCAATAAAATCAACAAGGATATTATTGTTCAATTCTAAAATTTCCTTGAAGGGTGTGAAAGAGAACTGATGTTTGGGAATTGCAAGGTCATCTTTAGAGAGAGAAAATTTGGAATCTTCCACTAAAAAAATTTCAAGCTAGCTATTTAGTTTGTTGTACAACCTATTAGTTGACTTAATAGTACCACCAGATATTGTATATACTTCTCCAACATGAACATTCATGTAATGAAGGTTCACAAATTCATTAAAGAAAGTTACATGTATTTTAGTGCACTCACAATCAATAAAATCAAATGAAAAGACCTACCCTTATCCCTTCTGTGTGTTATGACCCTTTATAAGCCACCTTGTATGGAATGGAATCAAATTTCTAATAGGAGTAATATTGGAGGGAAGGTCTTTCTTTTGTAGAGATGAACATAATCCAAAAAGTTCCCTACGAGGAGGTGGCTTTGTTACCCTAACACTAGTATTCATGCTTGTAGATGGAGCAGTTGAACTCATAGCATTTACTTGTTGGGCTTGTTCTTCAAATAGGTAGGAGGGTTAACCAATGATATCTTGCTGCAAACATGTGATTTCTAATTCGGATATGACAATCAACCTATAAAGGTACAATGAGTAAGTATTTTGAGTAGGAACCAATGTGACATAGTGGGTTAAAAATTGTAAGCTACAAGCTGCTATTTGGAATTTTTTAGAAGAGCATGGAAATATGGTGGCTCACCTTGAATTGCAAAGAACAAGGCAACTGTATCCTATGAGTTTAAGTATAGATCTCTTCTGGAGTTCTTTAGAAGCTATGCACTAGTTGTACTCTTTTGGAAGTGTAGCCTTTTGCTTATGTACCCCATCTGAGAGCTCCACTCTATACCGATCATCTTGTTCAAGGCCATGGACAAACAGTGAAATGTCTAATGCTTGTAGATGGGGTTGCAAGTCTAGGTTTCCATCATTGATCATCTTGATTGCATTCTTAGTCAAATAATACATTGTCAGGGGAGGTGGTTTTGTTACTATAACACTGTCATCCAGGCTTGTAGATGTGACATGTACTTGTTTGGATTGTTGTTCAAATAGGTAGGAAGGTTGGCCAATGATATCCTGCTACAAACATGTGATTTATAATTTAGATATGAAAATACACATATAATTGTACAATGAATAAGTATTATGAATAGGATGAAATGCGACATAATAGGTTCAAGAATGCTAATCTATAAGTTGTTATTTGGCATTTTGTAGAAACACATTGAAATATGGTGGCTCACCTTCAATTAAAAATAACATGGAAAATGTATTTAATGAGTTTAAGTATAGATCCCTTTTCAAGTTCTTCAAAATCTATGTAGTGGTTGTACTATTTTAGAAGTGTAGCCTTCTGCTTATGTACCCCATCAAAGAATTGTACTATATAGTGATTGGTTGGTTCATGGCCATGGCCAAACATTGAAATATCTAATGCTTGTAGATGGGGAATTGAAAATCTAGGTTTCCATCATTGATCAACTTAATTGCATTCTCAGTCTATAGTAATAGAAAAAGTAAGCCTTTTCCCTTACTTGGTTTGATACGTAACATTAAAACTGAACTGATGATGTCTTGGAGTGGTGTTGTACATTTGTGTTGTACATATTCACACTATTCTAGGACCTTTATTTGACTAAAACATGCCTTAATTGATCCTTTGCGAGGGTGTTATAAAGTGTTGTAACACACTTTCACACTTTTCTAGGATGTATTTTCTTAATTAAGGCTTATGAGCCCCTTTCTGAATAAAATGTGCATAATGTGTACCTTATTTAAGTGTTGTAAAGTGTTATAAGGAACTTTCACATTTATCTAGGTGGTAATTTTTCAATTGTGGTTGGAGTAATTAACCCCTTTTATTTCAAATTCAAGCCTTAATTTTGACACCTGAAGATCTATCCCGACACCCATAATTTAATTGATAAAATATTTCATTGGGAAAAGTTTGGTCCTGGAAAATGGTGCCAGGACCCATTTTCCCTACGTGGCAAATGGGCCCTCCCTTAACAAGACCCCCCTTTTTCAATTGATCTGGAATGGGTTTTTAGCCCTCTTTCAATCCCCTATGGTTAGGTCATGGTAAACTGAGCCAAGAACCATTCGCCCTAGGTGGCGAATGGGTCCTCCCTTAATGAGACCCCCCTTTTTGAATTTCATTGTGGCAGGATCCTTATAATTTCAATACCTAGATATGAGGTCAGCTTGAATTCTTTGAATTTTGGGGTTAATCTCTCAATTTAGTATAAATAAGGGGTTAATTCACATTGTTCCACCTAGAAAATTTGAGAAAGCATCCTTATAGTAAATTGGAGTTCACAAGAGCATTTCAAGAGAATTTTGTAAGGACTTTCAAGGTAGATTTTCAAGGTTTATTGGAACAATTCAAGATCATTTCAACACATGTGTCAAGGGTTTTATGCATTCATGCATGCCAAGATTGTTGATGTAGCATTGAAAATTCTTCTTGCAAGCATTGTTTCACATCTATTTGAGATTAGGATCTACATTCTCCATAGCCACTTAATGTTAGTTTGCAGATTTATACTCCAAGACAACAACCAATGTATCATCACTTCAATATTTCATGTTTCATGCTTCGATTTCATTATTTTGTCAACTGGTTTAATTACCTAAAAGGGGTTTGACTTAGGCAAACCCCTATTTACTAACAATCAACAAGTTTTTCCTCTCTTGAATGTGTATTTGTTGATTTATAGGTTGAAGATCAAGTGGAAAAGATATTTGAAGCAAAATTGCAAAAGTTGTCAAGTTGCAAGATTGTCATTTATAGTGCAAGAACAAAGAAAGGAGGCTACAAAATTAATTTTTGACTTTTGGGAGTTTGAAACTTGGAAATTAAGAGTGCAAACATTGAAGTAGAGGACATAGAAATTAGTTTTCTGAAACCCTAAAAGGACTCATTCACCACTGAAGGCGAATGAGTCCTATGTGGCCTAAACAAAAGAAGTTTTCTACAAGGTATACATCATTTCAAGCTCTCAAAAATCCCCTCTTTGTTGCTATAACAATTAGGATTAGTTTTTGATTGTTATTTATGCATTTTGGCCCTCATAATTGAATGTTTTAATAAGAAAAAGAAATTAGTGGTTTATCATCTTGTTCATTCATGGTGGTAAACCCTACTTTTACTATTAAACATTTTGGTGAACCCGACTCATTTAATATTGCAATTTTCTAATTTTGAAGTCTTTCATTGTATCCTAGATTAGATCTTGTATTCATTTGCATTGAATTAGATATCATTTAGGGTTTCCTTCTTTGCATTCAAACTTGCATCTCATCTAGGGTTTAGAATTGCATTGTTTTGCATTCTCTAAATCCAAAAAATACAAAAACAAATAAGTCATTTTGCATATCATTTAGATCATATAAATTTTTATTTTAAAATAAAAGAAAAATTTCATTTCAAAATTTGTTACATAGGTCATCATTTTCCCTTCATTTCACTTGCATTAGGTCATCAAATTTTGGGAATTTTCGTCATAAAAGTTACAGTTTGAAACTAGGCATGAAAAAAACATAAAACAACTTAAAAATTGTTTTTTTCACCTTTTTAGAACCTTGATTTTGGACCCATTCACCCTTACTATTGAATGAGTCCCTGTTCAAAGCTAGACTACATCTTCCAACATCTGAAAAGGCATTAAAAATCACTCAAAAATCAACAAAAACATTTCAAAAGTCCCTATCCAAGACCCATTCGCTAGTAAAGGTGAATGAGTCCCTAATCAGGCCTAAAATTGCATATTACAACATTGAAAACCATGTTCCTGTACTTTCTGAGCTTGTTGGTAACATATAGTATCATTCTGGAATGTTTCAGTAACTTTTGTTTTATGCATCTAGGTCAAAAACATCAATTTAGGGTAGTCAATTTTGAAATCATTTCAATAGCAAAAATCATAAGATCTAAATGTTTACATTTCTCAAAATTTGCATAATATGGATAAAAGTACTTTTCACTTTTGTATGCACAATGTTTACATTCATAAAGATTTGCATAAGTTTGATAAAAGTGCTTTTCATTTTTGGATACACTTTGTTTGCATTTTTTGAAGTCTTGCATACATTGGATAAAAGTAATTTTCATCTTTGGATATACATTTTTTATATTTGTGAAGCATTGCATAGGATGGTTAGAAGTACTTTTCATTTTTGGCCAAAAAATGTTAGTATCCCGCCTTTCTAAGCATTCTAAAAAAAATTCCATCCCTCACACCTATGACAACACTCTAGTGAAAGAGAATACAATGGTGGATAATCATGACAATCACATTTGGTCTTCTCCTAATATCTCTCCTATTTGTGATGAAGATATTTTGGTGATAGAAGATCAAACGAATGAGAGTGATGAAAGTCCTATTTGTATCTCTTCCCCTAGGGAAAACATTATTGAACAAGACAATCCAACTCTTGATGAGTCCCTTACTTGTGATGAAGTTATTTTAGAAGAATCAAACATTGAATGTAATCAACATCTAGTTTGTACCTCTCCTAAAAACTCTCCTACTAGGGAAGAGATCATGGTGGAAGAAAATGAGAACATTGACAATAGTAATTCCTTAGGTGAAGACAATGAAATGACATTAGACTCCCCTTCATTAGAAAGACATCAAACTGAAACCGCTGAGGCTATGAATGCACAAGTGTCCATTATATCCCCCTTGACTATTGGACCTCATACATACCCTGTGTGACATCCTAAGAATCCTCTAATTATTTACCCACCGTCACAATGACCACAAACTCAAAATAAACCTATGCTCATCGGGCATGTGTAGGATCATGATGGGCCAAAAAGTGGTGATATGATGGGTATGTGGCTGACGACTTTTTTTTACCCAAAATTGATGAAAAGAATAGGGGTTTTAAAAGAGATTCTCATCTTTCCACCAATATAAATTATGATTTACTTTGAATTTAATAAATAATTATTATTCACTTTCTATTTGAATTACAACTAAAGTCCTAATTGATAGGATGATTGAAAAACATTTATAACTTTCAAATAGTATCACATTTTTTGAATCCAAAACATGCGTCACATTATATGCTTCACATACTATAGGATTAAAAAAAAAAAATTGAATTTCATGAAGTTTTGACCAAGTTAAGGTGGTTAGACATACGAGTTTTATATTTTTAAAAGTTGTAATAAAAATTCATAATTAATTATTTACTTGGAAAAAACAAAAATATATGCATCACATCGGACACAAGTCCTCTACTTATATAAAATATTATAAAAAAATTATCATTTTATTGTGGTTAGGATGGAGACACCTACTTTTATTTTTCCCTGAAATTTAAGTACTACTGCATTGAAATTTCAAATTTTCACCAAATAGATTTAAAAAAAAAAAACCTAATAGTTTAGAAACTACATTCAATTTGATTCAGATTATATTCTTACATTTTTTTGAAATAATATAGATAACTTATTCAAAATTTTACATCAAGTTGCCTAACTCTAATTTTTTTGAATTTTTGTCCACTTCAGGGACTTTTTTTTCCATGATGATCCTGCACATACCCCATCCTCGAATCACCCAAGAATAATGTTTTTCAGCAATCAAGTCACAATATTGTTGCTCATACGTATAACGCTAGGAAAAATCTACAACCAAGACAAACAACTCAAACATCCCTCCCATTGCCTAACCTTATCTTACCTAGACCTCCTTTTTTACCTTTAAAAAGTGGAAAGGAGTATGATCTTGTTAAACTACTAAAGAATAATCCTGCTAAGATATCCTTATGGGATCTTATTCAAGCTTCCCCTCATTATCACAACATGCTTTAAAGTGCTTTACGACAAGTCCCTACCACTCCTAATGTGCAATCAAATGATGTGGCAATCCAAACTCAGGCTATGAATCCAACTAACTTGGACATTACTTTCCATCAAGATGAGTTACCTCCCTTGGAAATTCAGAAGAAGTATGAAGCTTTCAACATAATAGTCCACATTGGTCAAATTGTGATAAAACAAACTCTTGTTGACAATGGTTCAACCCTGAATGTGTGTAGTGTGAACCTTTTGAAAAGAATTTGAATGAGTAAAAATATATTAAACCTAATTCTTTATCTATTCATGGATTTGACAACATAGGAAAACAACCGCTCAAAGTCATCACATTACCTATTAGAGTTGGGAAAGTAGCATTACAAACTCCAATCCACATTATTCCTGAGGATCTTTCTTATAATCTCCTTTTAGGAAGACCGTGGATTCATGAGATGAATGGTGTGCCTTCCACTTTGCATCGTATAATGAAGTATGTATATAAAAACAAACTCTACACCTAAAAATATGATCCCAAACTCGAAAGTTTCTTGATGGTTGAAAGAGAAGGACATAATCCTTTGGAAGCATTGGAATCCTATACACTACAAGAAGTCACAAAAGAAGAAGAAGATCACAAGAAGAAAATTGAGGAAGTCACTAAGCTATTGGAAGATGATCGGGGTTCCTTATATTTCACACCTACATTCATGGGAGAATACAAGATCATAAACAAAGAGTCTGAAAAGGGAAAAGAAAAATTGGTAATGTCAACAAAAAATTCAACACAAAATCAGAAAGCATCCACCTCAACCAGTTTAGAAGAAACAAATTACACAACAAAATTTGATGAAGCTAATTATGAGCAACCACTGAATTTGAAAGAAATGAAAAAACTTTATGGAAGAGTTTATGAGCTTATGAAATAGCTTGGGTATAGTGGAAAAGTTTATGGTGCTAGAGAAGAAGGTATCTGTGTCCCTATAGATCCTAACACACAATAAACAAATCATGGTCTTGGTTATTGTCCTTCGATAGAAATACAAGTATCAAACAAGCCTTCACTTAATATAAACACTCTTACAAAAGATTGTCCTAAACCAACTTTAACATTAGTGTATCCTGAATTGATAGACACTAGTGGTATTGATTGTTATCCTTTGAAAGAAATTAAACAAACAAATAAATCTTTGCTTAATGTCTGTCATCACACAAAACACTAATGATTCTAATTTGATAGATTTTACACCTTCCTATAAAGGAGAGTACAAAATATCACAATCTAAATAATCTTGTGTAAGTATGACATCCTATACTAAGCAAGAGATATCTTTGTTGAAAACTAAAGGAACATCTTCTACTATTGATCAAGAGAGTATCTTGTCGAGACTCCTCCAAGATCATTTGATATCCCTTCCTCCAAGAACATGAAAGAAATTCTACTACAAGAGTTGATTTTGTGCATATCATAGAATTCATAATCATTCTAGTAATGAATGCAAGGATTTGAGTAATAAAATCCAACATATTAACCTGGATTTTGGTGCTCTTCCTTATGTGGGGGCACCTAATTCCTCTAATTGATAATGATTTTCACTCTACCATGCCTCTCATCAATCATTTCAGCTCACCCTTTCCCTACACTTAGTGGGGGCAAGGGGTTAGGTAGCCTTATCCTTGTATGTCACTTGTTGTCTCTTTTAGTTTGTTGACCACCTTTCATGTATATATAAGAGCAAGCTTGGGAAGTGGACAACATGCCTTAAGTTGGCCTACATGCGACGTATTTTGTTTTGGGGGAAACCCCTTCCCTTTCTCATGACGTAGCTTATTGGAAACATATGAATTGGCATATGGCTTTCCGAATAAGTTCTCACGTCTTCTTCTACTTTAAAGTAATTTCTCACAACAATGGTGTTAGAAACCACTCAAAATTAGGGGGATACATTGGCACTCATGTTTCATTGTGTGATTTTCTTTATTCTTATGATGCACCCTTTTCTTGGTGGAAACATTGATTTTGATTTCCTTCAAGACCGTGACATTTCTTTGACTTGTCCTCTCTTGGAGAAATTAAGCATGATGTTCCCTAAGATGATACCTTCATATGAACAAATAAAAATCCACTTTAACAAAACTTTTGCATTACAAAAGCTTTACATTGTGGTTCCTTATTAAAGTTATCGAGAGGATAAATTTGGTATGGTTAGTATGATGGGAAGTTGATACACTGACATGACTTTCTAATTGTATGGTGAGAATCCAACACACTGGCATGACTTTCTCACTAAACCAATTCATTGGGACAACTCACCTAGTGGACAGACTAAGGTTCCACTACACTAGAGTGAGCAACATATGTTATGGACAAACAACCCCATTCCACATCACGTTGGAATGACTGTTCTTGATCCTTATGTTTTTGTTTATTTTTCTTGGCCTTTGATAGGGTATGATCAAGAATCTTTGTTATTGATTCATACTTAAGTGTCTTGGATGTCTACTTTAGTGTGAGTTTTACATGGTGTCATCCTCTCACTAAAGTGGGGGAAAATGTAGTAACAGAAAAAGTAAGCCTTTTCCCTTACTTGGTTTGATAATTGACATTAAAATTGAACTAATGATTTCTTGGAGTGGTGTTCTAATGTTTTGTACACATTCACACTATTCTAGGACCGTTATTTTACTATAACATGCCTTAATTGTTCCTTTGTGAGGGTGTTGTAAAGCATTGTAGCACACTTTCAAACTTTTCTAGGATGTATTTTCCTAATTAAGGCTTATGGGTCCCTTTCTGAATAAAATGTACATAATGTGTACCTTATTTAAATGTTGTAAAGTCTTATAAGGAGCTTTCAAATTTATCTAAGTGGTCATTAATTAATTGTGGTTAATTGGAGTAATTGTGACAGATTTTGTGAACCAAGAATGCTTGCTCTCTTCCTAAGATTTTTCACCTAGGAGAGAGATTTAGGTCCCAAACTGCTTATGTAACACTCAAATTAGGATGTGTGCTATATGATATGATGTAAATGAACTTAACTAAATACAATTGATTGATTAAAATGATCTAAAATGAATGCAAAAGTGTAATTTATGCTATGTTTGAAAACACATTGTGATTTATAGAAAATGAAGAAAATGGAAGAAATATGCAGAACAGAAGGAGAAGGATAAAATCAGAGTGCACTTGGATGAGATATGAGTTGTCTAGAGTGTTTGGAATATTGATGGATTTTACTGGTTTTTCACAGTGGGACTCATTCGCCCAAGGTGGTGAATTAGTCCTCCTAATCATGAAAAAGTGTCGGGAACTGATTTCTAACAGTCGGGATCCAAGATCTAACAAAATGCAGATTTTTAGACTTCAGGTGGGACTCATTCACCAAGGGTGGTGAATCAGTCCACTCCTAGATTTTTGGAAAATTAGACAACTCTGCAACACCAGATTTGAGAATGTATGAATGTCAGGTTGTCGGAGTCAGTTCTGTAAGGAATAGACAAAAAACACTCAATAAACTTGAAATAGTGACATGTTGACTTGAAGAGCCTAGTTGACTTGATTTCCACTTTTCAACACCTTTAAACTTGTTAAATATTCAAAACAAAGGCTGCAAAGACACATGCAAAGGGGAAAAATGTTGAAGGGTTAGCAAATAGGGGTTTGCCTTGGTCAAATCCCACTTTGGTAATCAAACCCAATAGAAATAAGTGAAATGCAAAGGAAATGTAAACTAACAACATGCAAATGCTATTAACTCACCAAATCCTTGATCTTGTAAGTCTGAAGTAATGTCAATGGTTGCTCCAAAGTGCTTCAATAGTTGCTTCAATTAATGATGTAGGATGCTTGAATGCTTGAATGTATATGTGGATGAGTGAATTTGATGAATAAGATTTTAAAATGAGATGAAAATTACTTATTTATACAATTCTTGTGCCTTACTATCCGTTCATACCTCATCACAGGCCAACATCAAGTGACTTTTAATAAAATATCAAAAGGAAATTTGAAATATTTTGAATTTGGGGCCAAGGGGGACTCATTCGCCACCCATGGCGAATGGGTCCCACCTAGGACCTAAAACCATGTGTCAGAAATAATGTTGTGTTTAATGTTGTTTGTCAGGATAATATGCAAAAATACACTTAATTAAGCATATGAGGGCATAAAGAGACAAAATAAAGCATGAGAAAGGTGTAAATAAGGAGATTGTGCCTAGAAAAGCATGAAGCCTTGTTACAAGACTTTACAACACTTCAATATAGGACTTGCTGATGTGTAAAAAGGTGATTTTTAGGTGAATTGTATTAAATAGAGTCTAGAAGAATGTAGAAATGTCTTACAACACTTCACAACACCTTCACAAGACGTCATTCTTTGAGTTTTAGTACCTAAATAAGCATGTTCAAGCCATGATAAAACATAGAATTAGAGAAACATAGATCCAACACCATGAAACAAGACCTAAAAGGCCATGAAAATTAAAAGGGGCTATTTTTCTATGGCACTTTTAGCCCCCACTTTAGTGAGAGGATGATCCATCTTCAAACTCACACTAAAGTACCCATTAACATTGAGGGGAGGGTTCAAATGCACTTACACTAGCAAGATGGAATACAACGATCAAGAGGGATGATCAAGCCCCTGGGACAAAGATTCGATGGAAAACTAAGCATAAGGACAAAGGAACACACAAGTGTTGAAATGAATGAAGCTTCGATCGTTAGTCAAACTAGTTGTGAAAAGAGATCTAGGATGTTTTTTTGAAAAAAGAGAATGTGTACTCACTCTGGGGCCACATTATTAGTTGTTCGTGGGGTGAGAAAGCCCAAAAGTAAGATACATATGCTAGTTGGTATGCACTCACAAACACAAAAGTGGCTATGGGGAAAATTCATGCCGCTAGTTGGGCTTCCCTCTCAACCATGCTAAAGCTATACCACTTGATAACTTTAACAAGGCACCACAAAGCCAAATGAAATGTAAATGTCGGTTTATGTTTCATATGACAAGAAAAATAGGATGGCACCACAGTCATGCAAGTTGTGTTATGCAAGGTGGCCAACCAAATAAGACGGCTCCATAGGCATGCAAGTTGTGTTATGCAAGGTGGCCGAATGAGAATGCAATAAATGTAATGTGAAAGATTGTTCAAAGGAGTCTTGTTCAGTTTTATGCAAGGTCAGTCACTTAGGGAACATTGTTTCTAATATCTCCAAGAGAGAACCAATCAAATAATAGTATACTCACAACTTAGGGGATGCAGTGCATCGCATCAAACCACTAAGAGGAATGTAATATGCTAAGATAGACCACACTTATGAAGGACATCACACCTAATGTCATACACAAAGTGACAAACACATCACATAAATGAAAAGGATACACTAAGAAGCATGAATGCATAATGAAATGATGGGAATGTATACCCCCCAATTTAAAGGAATTATGACACATCATTATGTGAGAAATTACTTGAAAGTAGAGAAGAAAAGAAAAATAAAAAGAAAACAAGACAGGAGAGCCAACCTAGAAAGCTCTATGCCAAGTCATGTGTTTCAAAGGTAGGCTATATCTTGTCAAGGAAGAATGGAAAACAAATAAAGTGAAGAAGTACACCAAACACATAAGGGATCTATGGATTTGGGATTAGTATGCTCGTTGCTGCAATGTTTTTATGAAAGAGTGGGGAATTGTCATCATTCCCCAAACACACATAGAACTGGAAGAATGACACAAAGAGAGAGAAAAAAAAAGGAAAAAGAAAGTCCATTTTGAGTCAACATGGAAGAGACATTGCAGTCTCAACGCTTTGCATCATCCCCAAAAGGAAAAAAAAAGTGAAAAGAAAAGAAAATGAAAATGAAAAATATTTTGGGTCAACATGAAGGAGACATTTCGGTCTCAATGCCTTGCATCATCCCCAAAAGGAAAACACAAGAAAAGACAGAAGAAGAAGGAAAAAGGAGCATTTGGGTCAACATGGAAGAGACATAGGGCATCTCTACGCTTTGTGTCATCCCCAAAAGGAAAACACAAAACAAAAATTAAAAAGACAAAGACCATTTGGGTCAACATGGAAGAGACATAGGGTGTCTCTATGCTTTGCATCATCCAAAAAAGGAAAACATAAAACAAAAGTGAAAAAGACAAGGACCATTTGGGTCAACATGGAAGAGACATAGGGCGTCTCTACGCTTTGCGTCATCCCCAAAAGGAAAACACAAAACAAAGCATGACAAATAGAAGAATAAAGGTACGAATAGAAGAAGTGTACAAAGAGAAGAAACATCAAATGTACGATACAGGGGAACACGATACACACATGGAAAGAAAAAGAAAATAAAGAATAAGTAATGCAAATGTAAGTCAACCATTAACGAGGTTATTGGTTTCTCAATCTTGGATGAACAAGTAGATAAAGGAATAACAAAGTTAAGAGAAAAAACAAATGCATTACAAGGACAAGGCTAACCATGTCTTGCCTCCCACAAAAAGAAAGAATGAGCCAAGATGAGTGATGGGAAAGGGTCATCTAATAGTGAGAATAGGAAATTCTACAACTATTGGCATGACAAAAGGAGTGCAGATTTGTTTAAGGTATGAAAGGGAAATAGTCGGTATCAGTGAAGTGATACTTATTTAGTATGTCTTTCAATGTCTGGCATTCTTTTGTTCGATGTCTAAGTATATGATGATATTTGCATTATGGAATATGAGAATCATCAGGATGAATGACCAACCTATTTGAAGGTGGTAAAAGTATAAGACCTTTATTTAAAACCAATTGAAGTCTCCTTTCACATTCAAGTGGAGGATGGGTAGGAAGCTTTATCTTTTTCAATTTATATGGTTGTTTGCATTTACTAGGTTCTCCTCTTTCATGAATAGAAGGAGGAAGGGAACCCATAGGGATCTTAACATCCTTGTCATTAGAAGGAGAGAATGGGTGTTCATGTGGAAGGAGAATGTTCAAGTTAGGAGGAGAATTCAAGATGACCGTTCCAACATCCAGAAGTCTCCTTGGTTAAAGAGGATGTCTCTCAGGATGAGAAGGATCTTGATATCCAAGTCCTGTTGTATTGGCTTCAGTTGGTTGTTGTTCAGAAAGCTGATGGATGTCATGTTCATGTTTTATGCCACAACCTTGTTTACTCAAAATAGTAAAGCCTTTACCATATGTTTCCTCAAGGTTGATAGGATTGTTTATGACTGTATGCTCATAGAATGGTGGGGATTGTGGTGGTTGAGAGGAACTAGGTCCACTTGAGGGAGGAACCGTAGGTCCTGTGTTGACTTCAGGATGTAAATAAGCAAAGTGATCAGGAAATTCATGTGATGTCATAGAGGGATAAAAGGTTGCATTTTCTTCTAGGTTGTCAAGGAAATCATTGTAGAACTTATTCATGCTAACATCATCTTCTCCAATGATGTCTACATCACAAGGAGGACAATCATGAGGAGTTAAAGGAGCATGAGATTGTAAAACGTCATTAAGGTCACAAAAAATGGTACAGTTGGACATGTATACCAATGATTTTAGAGAATTCCAAAACTTATTGAAAGAGAATTCCATGATGTCAGGAAACAAAGATGCAATAAATAAGAATCTGTAACAGAATGCAGGAACAGTAAAGTGTAATGCGGAAAAATGTTAAAAGAAATGCAGAAATACTGTTCAAAGAGCGCAAAGGGACTGATTCACCTTGGGTGGCGAATGAGTCCTAGGATGCATTTTTTTTGTGTTTTTCAGAAGTTTTGAGAATGATTTAAATGGTATACAGAATGCAAGTATAGATCCAGAATGTAGATTTTTAGTTTTTTCAATAAATTTGAATGCAAAAATGAAAACAAAATGAATGTTTCACTAATACAAAATGGAAAGTCCTAGAATGCAATAACAAATCAAAGTCCTAATTGAATGATAATGCAAATGAAAACTAGGATGCAATATGTGAAATTCAATCCAAAGTTTTAAAGTATTCAAAAGTCAGGTTCACCAAAATCTAACATAGATTTTGGGAACCAAGAATGCTTGCTCTATTCCTAAGATTTTTCACCTAGAAAGAGAGAGATTTAGGTCCCAAAATGCTTATGTAACACTCAAATTAGGATGTGTGCTATATGATATGATGTAAATGAACATAACTAAATATAATTGGTTGATTAAAATGATCTAAAATGAATGCAAAAGTGTAATTTAAGCTATGTTTGAAAACACATTGTGATATGCAGAAAATGAAGAAAATGGAAGAAATATGTAGAACAGAAGAAGGATGAAATCAAAGTGCACCTGGATGAAATATGATATGTAGAATATTGATGGATGAAATATGAAGAAAATGGAAGAAATATGCAGAACAGAAGAAAATGGATGAAATATGCAGAACAAAAGGAGAAGGATGAGTCCTAGGATGCAATTTTTTTGTGTTTTTTAGAAGTTTTGAGAATGATTGAAATGGTCTACAGAATGCAAGTATAGATGCAAAATGAAATTTTTTAGTTTTTTCGATAAATTTGAATGCAAAAATGAAAACGAAATGAATGTTTCACTAATACAAAATGGAAAGTCCTTGAATGCAATAACAAATCAAAGTCCTAATGGAATGCTAATGCAAATGAAAAATAGGTTGCAATATGTGAAATTAAATCAAAGGTTTTAAAGTATTCCAAAGTCAGGTTCACCAAAATGTGACATAGATTTTGGGAACCAAGAATGCTTGCTCTGTTCCTAAGATTTTTCACCTAGAAAGAGAGAGATTTAGGTCCCAAAATGCTTATGCAACACTCAAATTAGGATGTGTGCTATATGATATGATGTAAATGAACTTAACTAAATATAATTGGCTGATTAAAATGATCTAAAGTGAATGCAAAAGTGTAATTTAAGCTATGTTTGAAAACACATTGTGATATGCAAAAAATGAAGAAAATGGAAGAAATATGTAGAACAAAAGGAGAAGGATGAAATCAGAGTGCACCCGGATGAAATGTGAGTTGTCTAGAGTGTCTAGAATATTGATGGATTTTACTAGTTTTTCACAGTGGGACTGATTCGCCCAAGGTAGCGAATCAATCCTCTTAGTGATGAAAAAGTGTCAGTAACTGATTTCTAACAATCGGGATATGAGATATGACAAAATATAGATTTTTAGACTTCAAGTGGGACTCATTCGCCAAGGGTGTCACATTAGTCCACTCCTAGATTTCTGGAAAATTAGACAACTTTGCAACACCAGATTTGGGAATGTCTGAATGTCAGGTTGTCGGAGTTAGTTCTGCAGGAAATAGACAAAAAACACTCAATAAGCTTGAAATAGTGATACATTGACTTGAAGAGCCTAGTTGACTTGATTTCCACTTTTCAACACCTATAAACCTATTAAATCTACAAAAAAAGGCTGTAAAGACACATGCAAAGGGGAAAAATGTTGGAGGGTTAGCAAATAGGGGTTTGCCTTGGTCAAACCCCACTTTGGTAATCAAACCCAATAGAAATAAGTGAAATGCAAAGGAAATGTAAAATAACATGCAAATGCTATTAACTCACCAATTCCTTGATCTTGTAAGTCTAAAGTAATGTCAATGACTGCTCCAAAGTGCTTCAATAGTTGCTTCAATTGATGATGTAGGATGCTTGAATGCTTGAATGTATATGTGGATGAGTGAATTTGATGAATTAGATTTTAAAATGAGATGAAAAACACTTATTTATACAATTCTTGTGCCTTACTATCTATTCATACCTCATCACAGGCCGACATCAAGTGACTTTTAATAAAACCCTAAAAGGAAATTTGATTTTTTTTGAATTTGGGGCCAAGGGGGACTCATTCGCCACCCATGGTGAATGGGTCCCACCTAGGACCTAAAACCATGTGTCAAAAATAATGTTGTTTTTAATGTTTGTCAGGATAATATGCAAAAATACACTTAATTAAGCATATGAGGGCATAAAGAGACAAAATAAAGCATGAGAAAGGTGTAAATAAGGAGATTGTGCCTAGAAAAGTGTGAAGCCTTGTTACAAGACTTTACAGCACTTCAATATAGGACTTACTGATGTGTAAAAAGGTGATTTTTAGGTGAATTGTATTAAATAGAGTCTAGAAGAATGTAGAAATGTCTTACAACACTTCACAACACCTTCACAAGACGTCGTTCTTTGAGTTTTAGTACTTAAATATGCATGTTCAAATCATGATACAACATAGAATTAGAGCAATATAGATCCAACACCATGAAACAAGACCTAAAAGACCATGAAAATGAGAAGGGGCCATTTTTCTACGGCATAGTAATTAACCCCTTTTAATTCAAATTCAATCCTTAATTTTGACACCTCTTGAAGATCTATCCCGACACCCATAATTTAATTAATAAAATATTTCATTGGGAAAAGTTTGGTCCTAAAAAATGGTGCCAGGACCCATTCGCCCTAGGTGGCGAATGGGTCATCCCTTAACAATACCCCTTTTTTTCCAGTTGATTTGGAATGGGTTTTTAGCCCTCTTTCAATCTCCCAAGGTTAGGTCCTAGTAAACTGAGCCAGGACCCATTCACCATAGGTGGCGAATGGGTCTTTCATTAATGATACCCTCTTTTTGAATTTCATTATGGCAGGATCCTTTAATTTTAATACCTAGATCTGAGATCATCTTGAATTATTTGAATTTAAGGGTTAATGTCTCAATTTAGTATAAATAAAGGGTTAATTCACATTGTTCCACCTAGCAACTTTGAGAAAGCATCCTTATAGAAAATTGGAGTTCACAAGATCATTTCAAGATCATTTTCTAAGGCATTTCAAGGTAGATTTTCAAGGTTTATTGCAGCAATTCAAGATCATTTCATCATGTCAAGGGTTTTATACATTCATGCATGTTGTCAAGCCAAGATTGTTGATGTAGCATTGGAGATCCTTCTTGCAAGCATTTTTTCACATCTATTGGAGACCAAGATCTACATTATCCATGGACACTTCATGTAATTTTGTAGATTTGTACTCCAAGACAACATCCAAGGTATCATCAATTGCATATTTCATGTTTCATGCTTCAATTTCATTATTTCATCAAATGGTGTAATGACCTAAAATGAGTTTGACTTAGGGAAAACCCTATTCACTAACAATCAACAAGTATTTCCTCTCTTGAATGTGTATTTGAAGATTTATAGGTTGAAGATCAAGTGGAGAAGAGATTTGAAGCAAAATTGCAAAAGTTTTCAAGTAGCTAGATTGTCATTTATAGTGCAATAACAAAGAAAGGAGGCTAAAGAATTAATTTCTGACTTTCGAGAGTTGGAAAAATGGGAATTAAGAGTGCAAACATTAAAGTAGAGGACCTAGAAATCAATTCTCCGAAACCCTAAAAGGACCCATTCACCATTGAAGGCGAACGAGTCCTCTGTGGCCTAAAAACAAGTTTTCTACAAGGTACACATCATTTCAAGCTCTCAAAACTCCCCTTTTTGTTGCTATAACAACTAGGATTAGTTTTTGATTGTTATTTATGGATTTTGGCCCTGATAATTGAATTGTTTAACAAGAAAAATAAATTAGTGGTTTATCATCTTGTTCATTCATGGTGGTAAACCCTACTTTTCTATTAAACATAGTCAAAGAATGCATCGTCATGAGAGAACAAACTAGTCCTTGCAAAAAGTAAATTGCAAGTGACAATTATTACTTACTACAATCAACGTATAAATTCATACTTTGTGAAGTAGAAAATGAATATGTTGTACAAACAACAAAATTTAGCTAACTAATTTGATAATAAATGAAAAAGACACAATCTAGTTGACTGAGACAATGCAAGCACTAGTTGAAATAAAAGTGTTTAGAAAATTTACATAGTGTAAAAGTAAATTTGGAATACTTGTAAATGTGATTGTGAATAGGTTTGTATATAAAAATAGTGGTCGTTTGAAGTTAACTTGCTACATTTGTAAGAGCAAAAAAGAGAAAAGGTAGTGAGTAAAAAAATTAATTGACTCTATTAAGTAGTCTAAGTAAATTGCAAGAACTATAGATGTTAAAAAATACATTCAATAAACAAATATAACAAATATAACAATGGATAAACAAATGTAACACTAGTGCATTATTAGCAAGGGATAAGCTTTGAAGGAACATACATTAAAATTAAAGAAAACTACTTGGTCTGAAAATGTGTTTATCATTTGGGGTGAAATGAAATTAGGAAACCTAATATAATTGGAATAAACAAATATAACACTAGTGTATTACTAGCAAGGGATAAAGTTTGAAGGAACATACATTAAAATTAAAGAAAACTACTTGGTCTGCAAATGTGTTAATCATTTGGGGTGGAATGAAATTAGGAAACCTAACTATAATTTATGATAATTGTATTAAGTAAATAAACCATACAAGTTGAACCTATATTGGAGAGCGTAAATTATATGTGGATTGTGTCTTGGTTGAGGAAACACGCGATTATAACGGGACAAAAAAAAAATTCATAGAGTCTAAATAAATTATGAACCCATCATAAAGATCAAGACACTTTGTAAACCATCTTTGTAGCTATAAGGAAAATATATGGTGGTGATTTTTATTTTGTGAACCTTCATTATGGGAAGATGTGTTATATGTTGTATATGTTTATTTTATATGTTAATTTAATATACTTTAATGTGGTATATTTTAAAACATGGAACTTTGTTTAAACTAATAATTTTAGTGAAAATGGTTTGGGTTTGAGGAAGAGATTAAGATATTATTGTTCTACTAAGTTAAAATATTGTTAAGGAATGTAGGTACAACAAAGAGACAATAATTAAGGAGACATATAACATTCATTGCTGATATATTTTAAACAATAGCTATAAACTATATGATGTGAACAAAATGGTTAGATTATAATTAATTGAAGTGAAATGAGGAAAGGATTGTGGTACATTGAGATAAACTACTATTCTTAAGTATATGTAATCAAATATGACATTTTTTGTTGGAAATGTAACATATGGGTCAAGTAAAAAGATCAAGAGAAAAGAAAAAGGCAAGAACAAAGCTCCAATATTATAACAATAGCACATAGTATATGTATTTGTTTATGAAGCAAAATCATATTACATGGTATTGTAGTAGATGACGTAATGTATTTTTGATGCAAGGAAAAGTGCCTTGTTCATAGTATATTTGACCTTACATTTCTTGTAGGGATTTACAAAATAGCCAACTATGCTTAAGTTGGTAAAAGTCATAGTTACATGGTTAAATCACATGTACTCTATACAAATTTATAGAGAGAAAGAGTATTAGGCATCATTTAAGTAATTATGAAATGCTTCTTTTATGTAGATAGAACCGCCATGTGCATAGAGCTCATCTACTTTCATTTCGTGAAGGAAAATGCAGAAGGAACCCAACTTCTCACAAGTTGAGTGGAATTCATGTATTGTTATTTCCATTGACTGAATTTCATGGTCCTTCACACTTTGCACATTTCAAATAGTGGCCTTTGATTGTTGTAGTAAGTCAAGGAAGCTAATGCATTCATAAAATCTTGTGTGTGGCTTGTAGAAGCGCCATTCTAACTGATCGATGGTGTTGAGTTGGTCAACAAAATAGGGGAATTGGAACTACTTGAGATGTTAATAATCTCATTGGGTTGATGTGAATTGTCCATTCTTGAGTGAAATTAAAATTTAAAAATGGTAAACAATATACTATATGTGTAGTGATGTATAAGTATCTGTGGCTTGCCTTTTGAAAGATGAAAATCTTGAACATAAAATAGAAACCCATGGAATAAGCTTTTCAAAAAATATCATTTGTAACTTTAATTTTGTAAGATGACAATTTTGATTATAAAATAGACAAAATATTTTGAATTATTTTACTTTAAAAATAAATACCTATAACCTTCAAATATAAACTTTAATCCAATGCAAATATAATACTACTTTAAAAATAAATTAAATGAATGGATATATTGCTAATTTAACAACTCTTAATAGATTTTATGTTTAAGATTTTCTTATTAAATTCCAACAACTTGATTAAATTTAAATTTCAGAAATTTTAATTATAAAATTCTTAAATAAAAACTAACTTTACTAACTAATAACTAAAGTGGATTTATTTAAAATTTATTGCCCCTTCCTTAAAATATTGTTTTAACTTTACCAACTAATAACTAAAGTGAATTTTATGATGCTTGTTAATAGATTGAAGTGGATTTTATGATGCTTGTTAATAGATTGAAGCAACGGCAAACCCATCCATGAACAATTCAACAAAGTAAAATATAAATTTCAGATTCATTCGACACTTAATATTACTTGAACCTACATATTTCTAATGCGATGGTCAAATGTTTATTAGAATGAACACAAGGCTGTTGGAATACTTATGACTCACTCAACCTCTCTAAAGCTGCCTCACTGTGCTAACTTATTCTTGCATTAATTTGCAGCTTGTTCAATCCACTAAATAAATACCTTGAAGAAATGCAAAAAAAAAGAAATACTAACCCTTCTGAAAGATAAATAATTTTTTCATAAAGTAAAAAAAGAAAAAGTTAGCAATGTTTAATTTAGCATACATTCAAGATAATAGACAATATATAACTTGTAATTTTTTATTTTATATATACTACTTATAAATATATGCAAGTTTACATGTACACATTGAAAAATATCCAACAACACAATTTACAATATCTAAGATGAACATATTTGTCTTACAAGATCTTTTGTAAATTACATTACAATACTATTTCTTATGTTTTTGATTAAGGGACCAAAGTGAAATAGTGATTCAAAATAGAAAAAGGACTTGCTTTAAAAAATACAATTAATGAAAATTTGAAAACCTTGCTCCAAAAAATTGTTTAAAAAAGAAAGTCCATCGTTAACAATTACAAATATTTAAAATGTTGAAAAACATGTTACAATCAAATAGAAGGGATTCCTTACATAATTTTCACAAAAAGTAAATGAAATTAAAAATAATAGAAAAATAAATGAAATCAAACACAATGTTCTTTTTCACCAAACAAATACCCTAAGAAGCCATTATTTCTCTATAAAAGCTAGTAAAATTCACTCCACAAATAAAAGCTCTTCCCCTCTATGCGAAACAATAATTTCACTCCACAAATAAAATCTCTTCCAAAAGAAATTGTGATGAAATTTCTAACATAACAAATTTGAGACAATTCCTTATAAATATAAATTTGTAAAATATGGATTGACATAATCTTTTCACATAGTACCTTTGTCATGATTGTTTTTTGAATACCTTCAATAACCCACACATTTTAACGTTTCATTTTTTCCATTTACATGCAATTTTAAGTGAAGGGAAGTTTCTGAATACATCCATAGAGAAGCTTGGTTAGGTATGTTCTATGACTGGCAGAGTTTGTGCCACATTGCAGCTACATGTAAAGCACATGGTTTTAAGTATTACAACTTTCTTTTACTCTACAGGTGGGAAAACAAAAATAAAAGTAGGTGAAGTAATTAAGTGGAATTCAAAATACAATTTAATTTTGCTATAGTTTAAAAGAAATCTTAAAAGACACGTTTAGAACCAAGAAACAGGGAAAGTAGTTTAGTTGTTATAATGAAATTTAGTAAAAACTTGTAGAAGTTGATTGAAGAAGCGTTGCCAGAATGGCTAGACAAATTTCTTTCATACAAAGATCTAAAGAAACTTGTATTTGAAAGTTATAGCTCCCGTAGTTCAAACAAAGGAAGCTTAGGTTGAAAGGCTCTCTCAAGGACCATGTAAGTGGCAAAGGATTGAAATGTTGGGAATGATTCATTCTTCCACTGATGGGGGAAGTGATGGTTTAGATCTCACATTTTTGAAGTACAAATTGACTATTGAGGAGACCGATTTCATTCAGTTGTTCAGCCTTGAGGTCAAAAATTTCAATCTCTTTTTCATGGAGAAGGATGAGGAATACATCATTCACTAAAAGGTATTTAAATTGCTTCTTTTCTCTACTAAATCTACATAAATATTCTCCTTTCCTTTTCCTAAGTGGCATGTTATTGGAATTTTAATATTTTAATGTGCAAAATAGGAGTTGTAGGACAAAATAGAGAGGGTGAAAGACATACTAACCCTCAATGGCCAAATACAAGTAGGAGATGATGAGTGTGCACAAGGACTTTATAAATTTCCATGGTGAAATGGTGCTTTTGGAAAATTACAACGTTTTGAATTACACATGTATATAATCAAGTTATGTGTTGATTTATTGGGAGTTAAAGTATTTTCCAAAACATTAGATTTTTTTTTGTGTTAACACCAACACAAATTCTTTATAAACTTTTGTAGTTAACTTTGTGGCTTTCTAAATACTTTACTGTAAATTGAAAATACAAGAGTGAAAACTTTAATTTACTGAACAAATATGTACCATTGCTTATACAAAAAGAAGCTCGACATATAAAATGACTGCTAGAATGGGAGGCCTCACCAAACAGAGGTGATGAATTTAATTGGCTATGTGGGTGTAGAAACCATGGAAGCTATGCCTAAGAAAACAACGAAAGATACTCAATGTGCTTGTGGGTACCTAAATTCTTGGTTGTTCTTGTTGTTAGTGACAACCAACAACATGAAGAATAGGAGAATAATGAAAAAAATTGGTTACTCTTCCATTGTGGCGAAAGTGAAGGTAAGGGGGTTGCAGACGAGATGGCTGGATATGAGCAGAATTTGGGGGAAAAATAATTCTATTAGAGACAAATAATTCTAATTCATAAGTCCAGATGGAGAGCATACATTGCAAGAATTTGGTTGAAGTCAAATGAAACCAAGTAGCATTTCTATATAACAAGGAAAGATTTACTAACAGTATAAATATTGCTGATAAACAATTGCAAATGTTTGCAAGAAAGTACCGTGGATTGTAAGAATTCATTTTGCTGGTATGCCCTATGCCTTGTCACCTCAAAATGCTTCCAATATTCATTGTGCTTAATAGTCTTTGTAGAAATCCATTTTTTTTATATTCACTCGGTTCATTCTTTTTGTAGAGGCATTGGGTGGTGATATGCAATCTTCTCTATAAATGCATTTACCAACAACAATAAATGGCATAGAAGCAATTTGATGAGCAAAAGAGACATCTAAACATAGCTAGAGTTAGATATTTCACCTGTGTAAATCCCTTTGAATAGATACATAGAAATGATTTTTTACCCGAGTAAACGGATGTGACATGTTGATCGAAAGTTCTAGAGACATTTTCTACCACTACTTGACTCAACCAATCTCAATTCATCCATGAAACAACACAAATTAATAGTATAGTAGTAGGATTAGTTTTTGTACATTCATAAACTCATGATATAGCCAGGGATCTATCTTCAATGAGCCTCAAATGAATGCATTTTTTGGGTTATGATTGTAAATTGTTATTAGTTATATAGGGGTCTTGGGGCAACTAAATTTTCTTGGTCCAATGATAGTCTTTGGGATGAAGACATCAAGTTTGATTTAACATTCCTAATTGCATTATTGTTCATTTTATGTGGTTTCAATTCCAATTAATGTATACTATTGGGAATAACCTCCCAATTCTAAGTTTAACTCAAAGTGTAGGAGAGATAACCACTCTCATAGAGTTGGAAAATATCCATTCATAGTCTTTTGATGATATTATTTCACTTACAAGATGACAAGCTTGGCATTGTGAGTGAGATTTTTCTCTAGGAAGTGGAGTAGCATTTTTGAGCACCAACAAAATGATTTCATTTTAAGGGGGAGACTTGTTGGAATAATTTAGTGGGCTACCAACTCAAGAATAAATTTGATGGGTTGATATTAATTTAAATACTATATTGGTGGCTACAATATTAAATCAAAATTGTGCCTTGGAGGTCCATGTACTTCAGGGATTTTCTCACTATTGTGAGGTGGCAACTCTACTATCAAAGAACTTATTTTTTAGTGTTGTTCATGTTTCATGAACATAGATTAGGTGAATATAGCTAAGTATTTGGTACCCCATTTTCTACCAATTCAATAATATTGTTTCTTTCTTAGTAAAGAAACAATTTTATTTTCTCCTATCTACCCTGCATAAGTAATTGTAACTAGCTATGATAACCTAAAATAGATGCATATACAATAAGGAAACTTAATCAAATATAAAAAAAAATAGAATTAATTATTTACAATTTACTTTTATCTATTAAATTAATTTTTTAAAATAAATCTCTTTGTATTTTTCACCGAAAAATAATATTAAGATTTTCAATTATCTTGTGTGGAGTTGGTAGACCTAGAACATCATTATTTTGTATTATTTAATTATTATTTTTCTTGTACATGCCCAAACCATGAAAGCAATAAAAATATATTTACTCATGCTTTCTTTGAAAAGAGCATCAAATTTATTAAAATTGAAGGCTTATGCTTGAATATTAAGAACTTACCTTCCTCAAAACTAGTCATGATAATTGAATTATATCACTTTACCTTTAAAATTATTACTCTTCAATTATCTAATAAGATGGAGTGACCTTGTTGTCGAATTTTGACCAATGAAAATAAGTTGATTTTTAGTTAAGGAATATTTAATATATTTTGAAGACTAAAATTTAGAATATTTGGTAGCTTATGTTACATTGTTCCTCTTCCTTATAATTTCATACTTATTTTCATTTAAAAAAAATTAGTCCACAACTTCTTGAAACTCCTCACATAAGTTATTTCAAAAATTCACGTGTTGAGTAACACTAATATCTAGAACCAAGGCATGATACCATATTTATTTCATTGAGATACAATTGACATAGTCTAATGTAGAAAGAATACAATGAACTTGAAAAGTATCATGTTGATGTGGATGTTAGTCACACATTACACAGATAAGATTCACAAAGAATTTTACTTCTCTTGAAAGAAAATAAAATTCTAAGATATAATTTAATCATCCCAAGGAACTATTAGTCGGGTCTTGATTATGCAATTTTTTTACTCAAGCTCATTGTGAAATTGCTTTCATAAAGAGACGTACTCACTCAAAATTGTAAGCAAGATTAGATTATGAAGATATGATTTAAATCACATAATCTACCTCAATTAATGTTCAATGTTCTTCAACCAAATTAAATGTATGAACACTTTATATCATCAAATTTATATTGCTTTGGTACTATGAACTTTTAGATTTTCAAATTTCAAAGAAAATAAAAAAGATAAGGATTGAGAGGGAGAAGGGTTAGAGATACTAGGTTCACAATGATTTTGTACAAATTTATTCTTCAAAATTGTAAAAAAAAATCATTTATTAGACTGTTCTTCACTAAGTCCTATCAAAATTACACACAAATGGTGCAAATATCCAAAGGAAAGCTTATCATTCGAGAGAAATGCTTAAAATGCACCTATATCTAGCATAGAACTTGATATTTCAAAGGAAAATTACAAGTGTACAGTCATATATGGTTTACCATAAGGAGTTACCTTTATTTGACATCATATTTGCAATCTTTGCAAGTATAAGAAAATAATTTCATTGTTCAAGCTACAGGAAGCCATAAAGTGAATAAGAATTGGAAATTCTCTAATTATATGCCTCGCAACTATCAACAATTTCAAGACCTAGTCTAATTTCCGTAAGGGATTTCAGATCACTCAGCTATTTTCTATAAAATGATTAATAGTGAGATCTTGGAGCTCTTTTGTTTTTGTTTATCTCTCTAAAATGAACACTTCTAGGCTATTTATAGAACATAACACTCATAAAATCAGTTATAAATGGTCAATGTTCAAGATAAATTAATGGTAGCAGATTAAACTCTTCACATGGATGTCAGAAACTACAAATGGTGCTTGGAATATTTTGTAGCATATCATCTCTTTAGCAAGCTATGCAAAATGGACTAGTAATTAAAATTTTAATTAGCTGCAATTTGAACTACCTTCAAAATAAATAGTTTAGCTTTATCAAATATCCTAGCCTTTATAAAATAAACTTGTAAAATTATAATTTGCAACTGTAGATTTAAACTTATAAATGTACATTAATGTTTCCAATGACTTAAAATAGGCTTATATATGTTTTAATCCTCCACATGAACTCCAAATAATAAAGTGTTTAGTTAGGAGTCGCATTCCTTTGAAAATGAGGTGTATTCACAATTTAAATATTCACTACCACTTCCTTTAGTTTAGTAAATTATTTCAAACAATTTTTGGGGTTTCTTCCTTATGCTTGAAGCTTTTCAGATTATTTTTAATTCTTAAATTTCATTAAGAATTAAAGGAGATATTGTTGTTTTACTAAAGCTACATTTTTTACTTATCTTGTTCGTTTCCTTGATGAATTTAAATTTGGGTAGTCACTTAAAATGCTTATAAATGTTATTTTAACCATGTGATAAAATGGGGCATTTTAAATGTTTTAAAAAAAATTTGTTAAAAATTGCCCCGTTGGAAAAATTTGGGAAATTTAGGTGCTACCAAGCATCTTGTTGGAATTTTTGGAATTTTTTGTGCTACTAGATGTCTTGTTGGAATATCCTATCGGAAAATTTTGAGAAATTTGGCTGCTATTAGATGTCATATTGGAAAATTTTGAGAATTTCGAGCACTATTGCATGTCCTGTTGGAAAATTTTAAGAATTTTGAGTGCTATTGCATATTTGAGGGGATTTCCAATGAACTTGCAGATTTGAAGGGATTTCCAAAGAAACTACACATTTGAGGGGATTTTCAACGAAATTGCACATTTGAAGGGATATTCCAATGAAACTACACATTTGAGGGGATTTTCAATGGAACTACATGTTTGAGGGGATTTTCAATGGAACTACATATTTGAGGGTATTTTTGGTAATACAATGTTACAAGTATGTTGCAGGTGTTGTCATTGATGTCAATAGTTGGTCATTGATGTCATCAATATGGGAAGTGTATGGAGATTGTTGGAGATTACTGGTGTTGTACATGGGGAGATTGTTGATATTGCAGATGTTATAGTTATGATGAGAAGGTGTTGTAGTGTTGTGTTGGTGTTGTTGATGTAGCTTGTTCACCCAGTTTTAAAGTGCTTTTGAGAAAAAAATGAATAAAATAGTGCAGTGTGACACGTGTGTCCTATGTTGTGCTCCATATTTATTCATGATCAAAGATATCCATGTGTAGTTTGAATGTGGTGGTCAAAGGTGTTAAGAGGTGTTATATCCAAATTTTTAGGTTCTAGATCGTACGATAGTGGGAGATGTCTTTGATAGTGTGTTTACCTATGAAGAAAGTTTTCTAGGAGAAATGGAATTGCTCCGCATTTCTCCACATTATTGTTTCCTATCTTGTGGATTTGGGAACATGCTTATATTGTCTATATTTATCTTCCCTTGGAGTTTATGGTGTTGAGTTTATTTACAAGTACAATTCTTATGTTAGAGTTCAATGGTAGTGAATCTTGATGCACAAGATGAAAGTATTCTTTATTTTAGGAGGCTGCGACAATATTGTAGTGTAGTATGTTGATGTTGGAATATTTTGGAATGTTGTGGAGTGTTGCTATGTGGTCCATGTAGTGTTTTCATACTTAGAGATATTAGTGTTAGTGTAGGTTTGGCCAACCTGGCATGCTAGGACTAATTAGATAGGAATTGGCATCTATTACACTTGGCCAATCTCAATTCATCCATGAAACCACAAAAATCAATAGTATAGGAGTAGATTAGTTTTTATAAATTCATATCATGATATAACTAGGGATCTCTCTTCTGTGAGCCTCAAATGAATGTATTTTTTGGGTTATGATTGTACATAGTTATTAGTTATATAGGGGTTTTGAGGTAGTGGTTTAATACCTATTAAGGTATACCTCTGGGAGTGCCATCCTGAGTCTAAGCTAAAATCAAAGTGTAGGAGAGATAACCACTCTTGTAGATTTTGTCATTAACCCTTCATAGTTTTTTGATGAGATGATTTCACTTACATGATGACAACCTTAGCCTTGTGAGTGAGATTTTGATTTAGGAAGTGGAGTAGCTTTTTTTAGCACCAACAAAATGATGTTGTTGGGGGAATACTTGTTGGAATAATTTTGTGGGATGCCAACTGAAGAAGACAATTGACATGTTGATATTAATTTAAAGACTATGCTAGTGGCTACAACCCAAAATTAGAATTATGCCTTGGAGGTCCATGTACTTCAAGTATTTCCTCACTATTTTGACGTGGAAACTCTACTATCAAATAATTAATTTTGTTGTTGTTCATATTTTATGAACAAATATTAGGTGACTACAACTAAGTAGTTGGTACCCCATTTTCTTCCAGTTCATTATGTGGTTTCTTTCTTTGTAAAGAAACAAATTTATTTTCTCCTCTCTCTACCTTGCATAAGTAATTATAAATAGCTATGATGACTTGGAATGAATACATATACCATAAGGATGCTTCATTAAATGTAACATATAATTCAAAACATAGGGAGTATAAGTGGATCAAATAAATTAGAATTAATCAATTACAATTTTCTTATCTATAATTTTTTAAAAAATGAATGTCTTTCTTTTTCTGCCAAAAAATAAGCTTTAGATTTTGAATTATCTTGGGGAGAGTTGGCATACCTACAACACCAAATTTATTTTATATTATTTAATTATTTTCATCATGTACATGCCCAAACCATGCACTCAATACAAATATCTATTGGCATACCTTCTTTGACAAGATGATAAAATTTATTAAAATTGAAGGCTTATGCTTGAACCTTAGAAACTTACCTTCCTCAAAATTAGTCATGATACTAGAATTATCATGTTCTATTATCAGTTTTCCTTTTAACCATTACTTTTACATTGTCTAACAAGATGGAGTGACCTTGTTGTCCAATTAGGACCAATGAAAATAAGTTAATTTTTGGTTAAGTAATACTTAATACATTTTGAAGATCAAAATATAGAATATTTGGTAGCATAAGTTAGATTGTTCCCCTTCCTTATAATTTCATAGTTATTTTAATTTAAATTAAAAATATTAGTCCACAACTTCATGAAACTCTTCAAAGATGACCTTTAAAAATTCATTTGTTGAGTAGCACTATTATCTAGAACCAATGCATGATACCATATTTATTATATTGAGATACAATTGGCAAATTCTAATGTGGATAGAATACAATCTAATTGCAAAGTATTACTAATTACTTTCTTGTAATTGTTCGATACAACTTTAAAATGTGGGAAGAAGAAATTTTGTAAAATAAACCATATATATAGAGAAAGAAAATCATCAATAGCTGCAATATCATGTTTGATTGGTCAAAATTTAATAGGTATGTATACTTAAAAATTCATAATTTTTTAATTCAAGATTGAATAGTTTTAACTATAATTGTGTGAATTCTAGTTCTAAATTAAAATCATACAATTTTTTAGATTTTTAAATGCTTCCCATGGTGTTTTGCATCATTGGATCTGATGAAATATTTCTCCTCCAATAAAACCTCTTATCAAGGAAAAGGATTTTAGATTTTTTATTTTCACTTTTCTATTAATTTTGTATCTTGAGATTTTATAGGCTGTTGATCTCCATCGCAAATTCCATACAATAAATCATTGAAAATGAGAGCATTTTCAGCACTTCTAATCTATTTTGATTAGGTTTCTTTCTTTATTAGAACTATATCAATTATGGATGGTATTTTTTAATGTATTTTACCCTTAAAATACTACAAATTTATGGATGATGAATCAAATTTTATTTAGACTTGATGGCTTAAATTTTATGATTCTGGAAAGTAATTTTTAGATTTGAAGAAAAAACATCATGAAGAAAAAAAGAAAATGTGCCTCCTAGAAATCAATAAATTAATTGGATAGAGATTACTTGAGTCTTTAACCAATATTTTGATTGTTGCAATGATTTTTTTCTATTGTTGATATTTATAACTTAAAATTAATGAAGGGACGGAAACTAAATGAGGGAAGACTACAAGAAATGAAGAGTAAAATTAATGACTGAGTTGGATGGGTTTGAAAAACATTGTAAATAATTTTTGTTGTTGTTATCCTTAAATTTAAACATATCCTAAATTTGAGTCTTTCAAGTTAAAACTCACAAGACAAAGTAAGGTAGTTGAAATTGTCCTCACAAACCACACAAATTTTTCTAGTTGTCTATGGAAACCTACTATCATCTAATCTTAACGACTTCAAATTATGACAATCTGAAAAAAAAAATGTTTCAGATATCAATTTTAAGTAATCCAAAAGTGAAACCCAATTGTTTTAAGCTGTCTAAGTCATTAAAGAATAAACCAATCATGTGACCATGTCTCATCAATGACTTGATTTTTCACACACTAGGAAAGTGAACAAGATATAAAAAAATTATCATGTTGATTTACACATGTAAAAATATTCAAGTCTAAATAATATTGTAGACAAGGAATTGAGATTTCTCATTTATGGTATGTAGTTTGCGCTTTCATATAATCACAAGTGAAATTCAAGAGCTCAACTTTGTGTTGCTCAATTAATAGGAAGGTAGAATTGTACTACAAATTTGTTTGTATTATGAAGCTTGAGGAGTTTGGAATAACATCACTGATAAAGAATCAAATTTTATGAACATGAATGCAATTCAAAATACAATGAAACATTAAATGAAAAATACATATAATAATTTCAAACATGGAACTCATATTGGAAAGGGATGCAAATTGCAAATGTGGTCTTGTTTCTTGCCATCCTGCAAAGATAAGCAAGTTGTAATGTAAGAAAAAAGAGACATGCATAAAGACATACTTCACAAAACATCCAAAATGACAGCTACCCAAAAAGCATGGACATACACAAAGTTTTGTCAAATGTTGTTATTAAAGTTTCCTTGTAAGACATGACTATAAATTGTTAGAGCATAGAAATGACTCATGAACTGCTAAACAATAGAAATGTGGCTTCATGGGATATATGAATAGTAGTATAGTAAAAAGAAGGGTTAGATATATTTAAACAAATGGAATTGGTAGATTGAAAACCTAGACACATTAAGATTTTTCAATAATCTATAGCCATTTTAAAAATGGGATATTTAAAACATGAGCACGTACTTTATATGTGCATATTATGACAAGTACTTGAATCATTTGAGAAATCACCTGAAGAATGTTAGTGTAGAATATTCTATCTAACATATTCTTCTAGATAAGTTTGCTAGTTCTTAGATTTTTAGGATAATGATTGTTTAGTTGTGCAATCTTGCATGGATTTGCATGTCTATTTTCTAGTTGGCAGTTTCCATTCTAGATGGTTCTTCTCGTTCTATATATATTGAACTCATCCTTAAGCATTTATCATGTTAATTAATATAATGCATTTATTTAGAATTTATTTTTCTTCTCAATTTTTGTAATTGTGAAATTTGTAACTCAACTACTATTCCTAAAAATTCTCACATGGTATTAGATAAGAGGTTTGTTTGAGTGAATTTTTTTTTTATACTGTAAGGCAGAAATCATAGAGGCAGATGTGAATATTGATCAATGCATGTACTCTTTCCTTTTTTCATGTATTAGGTTTGCATTTAATTTTTGATCTCTGCACATCATTTCCGTTCCAGATCATTTTTCAATCAACTTTTACTTCATATATTCTAGAGTTGTGCCAGTTTGCGAGTTTTCGAGTGTTCCTTGGCATTAGGTTTGTTGTTGCTTTATCATCATTCCAACTTGAGTCATTCAGTGACTCTAATATGGTTTCTAGCAAACAAAAAAAAAATCCTTGCTTTTCAGATTAAGGATTCTAGTGTTACTCCACAAGTGTGCTTCCAATACTTCTTTGTAGTAGATTATCTCATTATGTAGTGGGTTGTATGGCTTCACTTGTCATCCTTTGTGTGGATGGAGATTGTTTGGATTTGTGATGGATATCATTTTGTATATTTTGGTTAGGGATTTTTCCTACCAGGTTTCTCCTTTGCTCTTTGTAATTGGGTGTACCTAACATGGCCTTGTAGCTAGGACCCATTCATATTTTCATGCATCCATCCTTGCATTTTTTACATATCTCTCTTCCACCTAGCTACATTTAAGGGGGGGTATTAGTGTAGAATATTTTTCCTAACATATTCCTCTAGATAAGTTTGCTAGTTGTTAGATTTTTAGGATAATTATTTCTTACTTGTGTAATCTTGCATGGAGTTGCATGCCTATTTTCTAGTTGGTAGTTTCCATTCTAGATGGCTTTTCTCATGCTTTATATATTGAACTCATTCTTAAGCAATTATCAAGTTGATTAATAGAATGCATTTATTTAAAATTTATTTTTCTTCTAAATTTTTTCAATCATGTAATTTGTAACTCAACTAGTATTCCTAAAAATTCTCACAAATAAACATGGTGTTATGGAAAGCACTATGACAAGGTTGAGAAAGAATTATGTTGGATTTCAAAGAAAATATCATCTTAAGGTGTTACAACATATCTATTAAGAAGTCACGTTGCCTCATAAATCTTTAAAGCTCTCCATAATGCCCTCAAATATAATGGACCAACATTTGTTTTAAGTTTTTTTCATTTTTTTTTTCTATTTTTTAAAATCAATATCATGGCATATCCTTTTCAAATTATTAAAAGTTTATAAATTTAAGTGTGAGGGATTGCAACTTGACTACAACTTGGTCCACAATGTGGCAGAGAGTATAGGAGTTTCCCTAAGTATATGCATGTCTAAATATGGATGGTGTTAAAGTATTTGCTTCATGGTTTATAATTATTTTTTTTAATGGATATTGACTTCTTGGTTGTAAGAGATCCTTTGGATTCACAATGCAAGTGATCATTGAATGGTTACATCAATATTGACATGAACATCACCTTGCCTCACATAAGTGTAATCAAATGTTTTATTTTTTGAATTGATAATAAATAAAATTCAAATCCCTCTAGATGAAAGGAAACACATCATGAGACTTATAATATAATATGAAGATCTATCACTCAACAGTTTGACAAAGAGGCACAACCACTTACATTGTAATATGGTAAAAAGAGTCAGTATAAGGATTCAACAACATGTCTTGATGAAGAGTTGTATCTTGGGATTCTTGGAAGAGTGGCTTCAAATTTTTTATTGATAGTCTCTCATGGAAGTGGGTAAACCCACAAAACTAGTTTATAATTCTAGTGAGGAAGAAAAATTGCAAAAAGGCTCTCATAGAGAAAATTTTGATTTTTGGGGGTTTGAATGAATATTTGGTTCGAGCAAACCCAAAGGGGTTTCACTCGAAGCCCCCTTCAAGAGAACCTATTAAATGCTAGGTCCCACCATAGTTCACATTTCCCGGAATAAAAAAACAAAGTGAAACTTTGTGGAAATGGGGTTTGAGCAAACCTCCAAGGGGGGTTCACTTGAATCTGGGTACACTAAAACCCCCCTTTTCCCCCCTTCTCCCCTTCTGGCACCAAAAATATCTACAATTTTGTCATTCGAAGCTTGAGTTGAGGATGAAAATGGAGGAGAATTCAAAGACCCAACTGGATGATGGTAGTCCTTGGAATGAGTTATCCAACGAATATAGTTTTAATATGTTTTGGTCTTATTATGTATTTTTTTTTAGTTTGATTAAACATAGGTTTTTCATCAAAAATAAATCTCTCTATTCTGCACATGTGGAAAAATAGCATATTATCAATATAAAATTTTGAAAAATATGTGCGGGCTAGGTATTGATGTCCTTGATCCAGTAAAAAAAAATATTGAATTTCTATACATACAAAAAAAGCTATGTTATATATGGTCTGCCTATGTCTGAATTGTAATTGGTTTGACTTCAAAACTTGATTAAGGAAAAAATATTCAATAAAATACTATGAAACAAAATGAAAGGGCTAGATATCATAGTTACAAATCTAAATTCAAAAAAATAAGAATTTTATGCTTCATGGAAAAAAGGTTATGTTGTATATAGAACCAATATTGTGGGATCACCCGAGTAGTATAAAGAAGATAAAAATATTATGTATTTAATTGTTCTAGCTACTACACAAAGCTATATACCACAACCTTCATTTTTAACTATTTCAAGTATTTCAATATTAACAAAAGACAAGTAAAAAAAATGAATCTATTAGCTAAAAATATATAACAAAATAATGCATTTAGAGTAGCTCTAAAAATGAAGAGAATTACATTTATCTTGAGAATTGTAGGATTTGAGTTAATATTTATGTGGGAATTGTCATCTAATAGATACGTATGCATAATGTGATAGCATGGTGTTTCCAACTTGATGTTGTAGACATGTCATATGTAAATATGATCTCTCTAAACAAACATACAACTATTGTGATAGATTTGAGTTGAAATAGTAATTTATGATGAACATATGTCAAGTGATAAAAAAATATTATGGGAATGTGTGAGTATATGGCAGTCATGATAGAGTTACATATATGAATTTGATTTAAGATGGCAAGTGTTGTGTATGCTAGTGTTATATGGCTGTGTATATTCCTATGAGTGTAGAGCATGTTGGAGCTTAATTTTGTGTTGCCCATTTTCACTCCAATTCCCCTCATTGTGTATGCCAATGAAATATTATCCCTCATCGATAATTGGTATGAGAAATATCATTAGTGCCATAATGTTAAAATATATTTATGGCTTGCACGGTTTTCCGTTCCCTTTGTCTTGGTCAAGGAGAGAAACTCAATAATTAAAAATTGTCTAAGTCAAACTAGATCTAAAGCTCATGGAAGTTGGGTGGCTTGAAGGAAGGAAGGCAAGGTATGCATCAATCCAAATGCTTAATGCCTAACAAATGGCAAAGTTTGGCACAATAGATAATTTTTCTGAACCTCGATGACTTCACTATGCTTTATTAGTGGTTCTATAGTTTTTTAATGTTAAAACAAGGAAAACCTTGACAAGGATGCATTTGAAGCTAAGGTAATAGGAGATGGTGTCATTGGTGTTAGAATGTGTCCAACATTTCCCCTCAAGATTTGTGGCATGGTTTAATAGCCTCCCATTGGTCCATTAAATCTGGGATGGTAGCAATTTGTTAAATAGGTGTTCCTTTTGGGAAAAATTGCCAACTCAACTTCCAATAAGTGGAATCAGAGCTAGGTTACTAGTTTGAATCCCCTTGGTTAATGCTGAGGGGGAAATTGTTGGAATGTGTCTAGCATCTCCCCTCATGATTCATGACATAGTTTAACGGCCTCCCACTGGTCCTTATTTGGGATGGTAGTGGTTTCTTGAATTGGTGCATCTTTTGGGAAAAATGGCTAGCTCAACTTCCAATAATTAGTTCCTATTTGGTGCAAAATTATCAATAGAGTAAAGGAATAAAGGAAAATGCAGAAGTGTGCAGTGTTTGTTTGTAGTGTGTGAAGGTTGCACACATTTCATCCACCCACCCCACCTACTTGCAACTATGGTTTCTTCTCATGTAGCTACACGAAGTTAATGTGAATAGTCATCCTTCCATCCAAGACATCCTAGAACACACAAATATACTGAGGGGTGGGTGAATTAGTATATATCCCTTAAATTAATCCAATTGAATTTTAACAATAAAAAATTATTACTGTCTTAATCAGATAAAACATTTAATGCACATGCACACAACCACAACACCAAATTTACTTGGAAAACCCTACAAGGGAAAAACCATAGTGAGAGAGCTACTTGGAGCCACTATCCAAATCCAACCTCACAAAAATGAAACAAGATTTACAACATAGTTTTATGGCTTCAACCATCGGAAGTTTTCAAATCCCTACCAAATATAACACTTATAGAAGGAGGCTACAACATCAACATACAACACTTGATGAATTTAGATGATCAACTACCACCATAACACCCTTCGGCTCATTGTCATTTCTGTCTCACTACCTTTAGCACTTGAATTCTACTTTCAACTCACTACCTTCAACACTCCATTCACTCACCTTTTAGTTCATTTACTTCAGTAGTTCATTTACACACTTATGCTTTTAGCTCATTGCCTTTAGCACTTCAAATACTTCTTTTCACATTGTACACACATTCTTCTACCCTCATCTCATTGCTTTCAACATATATCACTTTTAACACATTGAATGCTCAACATACTATTGTACTACACCTTGATCACACATTTGATCCTTCATGTATATCTTCCACAAGCTTCAAAAAGTTCCTCCTCAAGTCAGGAAAACTAAAATGTGTAAACATGAAACACACAACATTCATAATGAGTTGGCTTCAAAACATCCATGAGGAAAGGAAATTGAATGCGGTCCAAACCAAGAGATAAGAAGGACCAATTTTACCTTTGCACATAATCACATGCTAGTGCACACAACAAAAACTTAGTGTAAACATTTCAATATACCAAGTCAGCATAACAAACACTCAACCCTCCAAATATTAATTCCAGTCCACAAGAAAAATTGGAGAGACCAAATAACATCATGTGGATCACATTACAAGAATTAAATGATATTCAAAAAAATTTCCATGCCCTTCTTTTATAACTTCATGCAACATTACGCTGGCGCAAGCAAACTGACATTGAACCAGTATCTCTTGAATATGCAGAAAACAGTCTTGAGATAGAACATTGAAAACTTGATTTGTGGTATAGCTCAACATTTGAAACTTGAAGAGAGAAAATAGATAGATATTTGGAACTCATCCTCCAAACTGCAAGAATGCAACATCAATAATGGAGAAATGCAGAGCATTTATCTAAACCTTCCTGACTGTGATAGTACACTCTTCACACTGCTAGCTCTGGAAATGTTTGTGATAACTCCTATGTTCTAAAAATAGGAACATACATACTTCACATTTATATCTGACTAAATTCCAATGCAGAGGAATGTGGAGCATTCTCTGGAGCATATAAACCAAACCATATATATATATATATATATAGGGAGAGAGAGAGAGAGAGAGAGAGAGAGAGAGAGAGAGAGAGATAAAATCCTCAATAGCTATAATATCATGTTTGATTGGTCAAAATTTAATAAGTATACTTAACATTCATATTTTTTAATTCAAGATTGAACAATTTTAACTATAATTGTGTGAATTCTAGTTTCAAATGAAAATTATTAAAAAAAATCCAAACTTTTAAATGCCTCCCATGGTGTTTTGCATCATTGAATCTAATGAAATATGTCTCCTGCAATGAAACCTCTTATCAAGGAAAATTCTTTTGCATTTTTCTGTTTTCAATATTATATTAATTTTGTATCTTGAGGTTCTATAGGTTGTTGATCTCCATCACAAATTCCATACAATAAATCTTTGAAAATGAGAGTATTTTCAACTCTTCTATCCATTTTGATTAGGTTTCTTTCTTGCTTAGAACTATAACAATTATGGATGGTATTTTATATATTTGATCCTTAAAATAGTACAAAGTTATGGATAATGACTCAAATTCTATTTGGACTTGATGGCTTAAATTTTCTGATTTTGGAAATTAATTTTTAGATTTGAAGAAAAAAACATCAAGAAAAAGAAGAAAATGCACCTCCTAGAAATCAATCACTTGATTGGATAGAGATTACTTGAGTCTTTAACCAATCTTTTGATTGTTGCAATGAATTTTTCTATTGTTGATATTTTTAATTTAAAATTAATGAAGGGAAGGAAAATAAATGATGGAAGACTACAAGACATAAAGAGTTAAATTAATGACTGAGTTGGATGGGTTTGAAAAACATTGCAAATTATTTTTGTTGTTGTTATGCACAAATTTAAACATATCCCAAATTTGAGTCTTTCAAGATAAAACTCACAAGCCAAAGTAAGGTAGTTGAAATTTTCTTCACATACCACAATTTTTTTTCTCGTTTTCTATGGAAACCTCCTATCATCTAATCTTAACCAATTCAAATTGTAACAATCGAAAGAAAAAATAACAATTATCTCGGATATCAATTTTAAGTATCAATAAATCAAACCCAATTGTTTTAAGTTGTCTAAACTAAACCATAAAAGAATAAACTAAACATGTCACCATGTCTCATTAATAAGACTTGATTAACCAAGTCACCATGTCTCATTAATGAGACTTGATTTTTCACACACTAGGAAAGTAAACAAGATATAAAAAAATGACCATGTTGATGCATACCTGCAAAAATATTCAAAGTCTAAATAATATTGTAGACAAGGAATTGAGATGTTTCATTAAGAATATTGTGAGAGGGGGAAGCAAATATTGGAAAAGGATACAAATTTCAAATGTGGTCCCATTTCCTGCCATCCCACAAAGATGTAATTTAAGAACAGAGAGACAGGCGTAAAGACCGACTTCACAAAACATCCTCGCTACCTACGCCAAAATGACAGCTACGAAACAAGCATGAACATACACAAAGTTTTGTCAGATATTGTTATTAAAGCTGCCTTGTAAGACATGACCACAAAATGTCAGAGCATACACACGGTTCATGAACTGCTAAACAGCAGAAATATGGCTTCATGGGATATACAAATAATAGTATAGTCAAAAAGTTTTAGAGATGTTTAAACAAATGCAATTGGTAGATGCAAAACCTAGACGCATTAACATTTGTCAATAATCTACAGCCATGTTCTAAAATGGGAGATTTAAAACATGAGCACGTACTTTATATGTGCATATTATGACAAGTACTTGAGCCGTTTGAGAAAACACCTGAAGAAACGTGGTGTTATGGAAAGCACTATGACAAGGTTGGGAAAGCGTTATGTTTGATTTCAAAGAAAATAACATCTTAAGGTGCTACAACATATCTGTTAAGAAGTCACGTTGCCTCTGAAATCTTTAAAGCTCTCCGTAATGCCCTCAAATATAATGGACCAACATTTGTTTTTAGTTTTTTTTCAAATTTTCTTTTGCTATTTTTTAAAATCAAATCATGGCATCTCCTTTTCAGATTATAAAAAGTTTGGCAACCTGACTGCAACTTGGTCCACAATGTGGCAGAGAGTATAGGAGTTTCTCTAAGTATTGACTTCTTGGTTGTAAGAGATGTTTTGGATGTACAATACAAGTGACCATTGAATGATTGCATCAATATTGATATGAACATTGCCTTGTCTCACATGAGCATAATCAAATGCTTTTTTTTTTAATTGATGATAAATACAATTGAAATCTCGTTAGATGAAAGGAAACAAATAATGAGACTTATAATATAATATGGAGATCATCACTCAACAGTTTGACAAAGCAGCACAACCACTTACATTGTAATACGGAAAAAAGAGTCAAGTATAAGGTTGCTAGAACATGTCTTGATGAAGAGTTGTATATTGGGATTCTTGGAAGAGTGGCTTCAACTTTCATATTGATAGACTCTTAAGGAAGTAGTATAAAGAAGATAAAAATATTATGTATCTAATTGTTCTTGCTAAAAGCTATATACCCCGGTCTTTATCTTTAACAATTTCAAATATTTCAATATTAATAAAAGACAAGACAAAAAAAATTAATGTATCGGCTAAAAATATATAAGAACATATTTGATGCATTTATAGTAGCTCTAAAAATGAGGAGAATTACATTTATCTTGGGAATTGTAGGATTTGAATTAATCTTTATGTGGGAAATGATCTTATAGATATATGTATGTAAAATGTGAGAGCATGGTGTTTCCAAACTAATCTTGTAGACATGTCATATTTAAATATATGATCTCTTGAAATGGACATATAGCTATAGCCATATATTTGAGTTAAAATAATAATCTATGATGAACATATGCCAAGTGATAAAAAATCATTGTGAGAATGATTGAGTCTATGACAGTCATGATAGAGTTACATATATGAATTTGATTTAAGATGGCAAGTGTTGAGTATGCTAGTGTTCTAGAGCTATGTATATTCCTATGAGTGTAGAGCATGTTGGAGCTTAATTTTGTGTTGGACTTTTTCACTCCAGTTCCCCTCAATGCCAATGAAATATTATCCCTTATCGATATTTGATATGAGAAATATCGTCAATGTCATCATGTCAAAATATATTTATGGCTTGCACAGTTTTCCCTTTCCTTTACCTTGGTCAAGTAGAGAATTTGAATAATAAAAAATTGGCTAAGTCAAACAAGATCCAAGGAACATGGAAGTTGGGTGGCTTGAAGGAAGGTAGGCAAGGTATGCATCAAGCCCATTGCTCAATGCCTAACAAAGGGAAAAGTTTGGCATGATAGACAATTTCCTAAACCTCAATGACCTCCCTATGCTTTGTTGGGGGTCCAATGTTGGAAACATTAATTGCTCCTGTGCCTCTTCCAGTTGTCACCTACCTGTTAGGAGCATTTGTTGCTAGTGTAGCTGGAAGATTTTTTTGGGGATTGCTTTCCCATCTTGCTCCTAACGTGCAACTTAGTTTGCAGAAGAATTAATTGTGGTAGGTCATTTTGAATTTGAGAGGTAATGTTTTTGAATAGGAAAAAATAATTAAATTTGGTTAGTTATGTCAGTTGGGATGAAGAGACTTTCTCTGTGCAGCAATATTCTGAGAAGAGGAATTTTTTTTGTGTGAGTTCTTTGTGTGATTCAGAGAAGCTCCAGAACAACAACAATTGTATTTTATTTGTATGTAAGAAGTGATTGCT
This sequence comes from Sequoia sempervirens, assembly GCA_007258455.2. Taxonomy (NCBI): domain Eukaryota; kingdom Viridiplantae; phylum Streptophyta; class Pinopsida; order Cupressales; family Cupressaceae; genus Sequoia; species Sequoia sempervirens. Next base: position 260,117,781 of record VDFB02193867.1, on the reverse strand, counting down.
CCTGAATAAGCTCTACATAGCTCCTAACAGTGAGCTCCAAGAAGCTCCTGAAAGTTATTTTTCTGTGTGAGCAGCTCCTAATTGCTCCCAATAGCTTGTAATCTATAGCTTAGAGTTTATTTTTTGAGTTTTTAAGTTTACCCTTGTATTGTCATTTCCAATTTATTGAATAGAAAACAAGATTGCATGTCTCCTAGCATTGTTTGTGCTTCCAAATTTTGTTTGGGCATTTCTAGTTGATTGGGAAATAGAGCAGTAGGTCTGTGTTGTTTTATGCATTCTAAAATTCTAACATGGTATCAGAGCCATAGGCCCCTTTTTTTTGTGAGTTAGGGCATTTTTTTTCCTGGGTATTAAGTTTTCTTGTTGGAGACATGGCTAGAGATGAAGGGAAGAGTTGGTAGCAGCCATCATCCTTAAATGGACAAAACTATGATGTTTGGACAAAGAAGATGAAGACTATAATGGTTGCAAATGATTTGTGGGAGTTTTTGATCAATGGGTTCAATGATGTAACTGATCTTGTAGCATATGCAGTTCTCACAAACAACCAAAAGACCCAGTTGAAGGATTTGAGGAGGAAGAATGATAAGGAATTGAGTTTAATAGAAGCAACCTTGACAAAGGCCATTTTTCCTAGAATAGCAGCAACTAACTATGCAAAGGAAGCTTGGGAAATCCTTTAGACTAGCTACAAAGGGACTAATAAGGTCAAATTGGTGAAGCTCTAGATGATTTAAAGAGAGTTTGAGACTCTTGAAATGAAGGATAGTGAATCCATCTCAGAGTTTCACACAAGACTCTCAGGTTTGATAAACCAGTTGAGGGTGAATGCAAAAGTCATGGACAACCAGAGGATTGTGGAGAAAATCCTTAAGAGTTTACCCACAAAGTTTGATGTAGTTGTTATTGCCATTGAAGAGGAAAAATATCTCTCGACATTGTCCGTTGATGAGTTGATGGGTTCTCTGCAACCCCATGAGCAGTGCATAAATAGGTCTACAAGTTCTTCACAAGAGAAAGCATTCAAAGCTCAAGCAAATGCAAGAGGTAGGGCGAGAGGTAGAAATATCTCTAGACATGGTAGAGGCAGATCTGGATGTGGAAATGTTGGAGGAGAAATCTCAAGACAAGTAAACAACCAAGAGGGAGCAAGTAGCTCTCAGACCAGCTCCCGACAAGGCAAGAAGAACAACAGTTTGAATCAGAAGAATGACAAAAGCAATGTTGAATGCTACTACTATCATAAATTTGGTCATTATGCAAGTGAGTGCTGGAAAAACATAAGAATCAGTCAAAAAATATTACAAATGTGGTTGATGTAAATGTGGTTGAAGGAAATCAATCCACAACCTTCATCATGTGCAACATTGGTTAAGAAGGCAGCCCCAAAGTCTGGTATTTAGATAGCGGTTGCAGCAACCACATGAGTGGTAATAAAAGTTTGTTTTCTTTCATTAATAATAATGTAAAGTTGGCGATAAGAATGGGGAAAAATGGTTTAGTTCTAGTTGTGGGCAAAGGATCTATCATGATCCACACCAAGCAAGGTGAAAAGAAGGAGATTTAGAATGTATTTCTTTCTCCTAGGTTAAAGCATAACCTCATGAGTGTTGGAAAACTGATCCAAAATGGATATAAAGTGTTGATGGAGAAGGGTCGATGCATTATTTATGATAAGAATGAGAGGACGAAAGTGTTTGTAGCTGTTCAAATGACAAATAACTAGATGTTTCTTTTGAAGATTGAGACATTTTTCTCATCTTAGTTTGTAGTTGCACCTCTCATGAATGAAAAATGTACAACAGTACAAGAAGTAGCCCTTAGGAGCACCATTCAAGACCCTTCCAAGCTATGGAATCTAAGGTATGGACACTTAGGCTATATTGGTTTGAGTATTTTGTCTTGAAGAAGGGTATGGTTGGAGGTTTACAAACCATAGTAGAGCCTAGTGGTAGATGTGAGGCTTGCATTTTAGGCAGCAACATAGGAAATCCTTTCAATTGGGAAACTCTACAAGGGAAAGAACACCATTGGAGCTGGTACATATTGATTTGGTAGTCCCTATGCAAACCATATCTATTGGTAAGAGCCAATATTTTATGACCTTTATTGATGATTACAGTCATAAGACATGAGTTTATTTTTTACAACATAAATATGAAGTTTTACACAAGTTTGTAGTGTTTAAAGCCTAGGATGAAAAAGAGAGTGGACATTTTATCAAGGTCCTAAGCTCAGATCGAGGGGGAGAGTATACCTCCAATTAGTTTGTACATTTTTGCAAGAAAAATGGCATCAAGAAGGAGCTAACAACTATTTATACTCCACAAAAAAATAGAGTGGTTGAGACAAAGAATAGGACCATCGTGGAGATGGCAAGGAGATTGCTAAAAGCAAAGGGACTCCTAACTGAATATTGGGGAGAGGCTATAGCAACAACTGCATACTTGATAAATAGAAGTCCAACAAAGGTGGTCCATGACAAAATCCCACAATTGGCATGGACAAAACACAATTGGACAGTTGAGCACTTAAGAGTGTTCAAGTGTGTGGCATATGCTCACGTGCCTAAAGAAAAGAGGTAGAAATTGGATGACAAGGGTGAGAAGTGTATTTTCACGGGCTATAGTGAAGAATCCAAAGCCTACAGGCTATATAATCTAGTCACCAAGAAAATTGTCATCAACAGAGACATGGAGTTCCTAGAGGATGAGTCATGGGATAGAGTGATAGTTTCTAACAACTTAGAACCACTCTCGACAACTCTTGAAGAAGAAGAAAAGGAACAAGAAGTGCAACAAGAAGAGCCCGTGGTCGCTCCTAATAGCTTTAGATGAACTTATGATAGCTCTCGATAGCTCTTGACAACTCCTAATGTAGGTAGATAGTCAGGAAGATAGTCACATAAATCTAGAGAATTGGCCATAGAGAGCTCTTGATGGCTTGTGACAGCTCCTAATGTAAGCAGATAGAAAGGAAAGTAGCCACAAATAGCCAGAGGATTGGCTCCTGAGAGCTCCTAATAGCTCCGGATAGGGTCTGTTCAGTAAAGAAATAGTAGTAGTGAAAGTTCAAACCCCACTCTCACCTCCCTAATGCCAAGAAAGACCAAGATTCTAAGGGAGATCTACCAAAGTGAAAGGTACAATGAAGAATTTTATGAGAGAGTGAATTTTGCATTATTTTCTTATAGTGATCTAGTTTATTTTGAGGATGTTGTGAAAGAGGAGAAATGGTGTGAGGCCGTGGATGAGGAGATAGATGCAATAGAGAGGAACAACACATGGGAGCTAATTGATTTTTCTCCCAAGCAAGTAATTGGAGTGAAATGGGTCTACAAGACCAAGTGCAATGTCGAAGGAAGAATAGAGTGGCACAAGGCACAATTGGTGGTTAAGGGGTAAAAACACAGTTTGGAAGAGAATATGACGATACATATTCCCTCATTGCAAGGATGGAGACTGTGCAGGAAGTCATGGCATTTGCAGCCCAACACAAGTGGAAGGTGTTTCAAAAGGATGTGAAGTCCGCCTTCCTAAATGGAGTGTTGAAAGAGGAAGTTTATGTGGAGTAGCCACTTAGATATGAAGTTTTGGGTCAAGAACACAAGGTGTATAGGCTGAAGAATGCCCTCTATGGGTTGAAGCTAGCTCCACGAGCGTGGTACAATAGGATTGACTCACATTTGATGAGCAATGGATTTAGCAAAAATGATGGTGAGCCCACTCTTTACATCAAGGCAACAAATGGTAAGATTTTGATTGTTTTCTTGTATGTAGATGATCTAGTTTTCACTAGGGATGATGATTTCCTCATTGTTGGTTTTAAAGAGGCCATGGAAAGAGAGTTTGAAATGATAGATTTAGGTCCCTTGAGGTATTTTCTAGGCATGTGGATCCAACCATGTTTAAAAGTTTGGTTGGAGGTTTGATGTATTTGACTACAACTAGGCCTAATATAATACAAAGTATGAGTTTTATTTCCAAATTTATGGAGACTCCAAGGGAAACCCATTGGCAAGCGGGTAAGAGAATCCTACGGTATGTGAATGGAACCAAAGGATATGGTATTTTGTACACAACATCAAATTAGTTTGGGATGGTTGGATATATAGACAATGATTGGGAATGAAGTTTGGATGATAAGAAGAGCACATCTGGATATGTGTTTCATTTGGGATCGGGAGTCATTTCATGGGCTTCCAAGAAACAACCCATAGTTTCCCTATCTATAGTAGAGGCTGAGTATATAGCAGCAAATGCAGCAACATGTCGAACTATTTGACTAAGAAGAATCTTGGCAAATTTAAGAGAAGAATAAGAGGATGGAACAAGAATATTTTTTGACAATGTTTCATCAATAGTCTTGATGAAAAATCTTATGTTTCATGGAAGAAGAAAGCACATTGAAATCAAGTATCATTTTACCAGAGAGTTAGTTGAAAATGGTGAAATCAAAATGGCATTTTGCAGGTCTGAGCAACAACTAGTAGACATATTCACCAAGCCTTTGAGCAAGGACATCTTTGAGCACCTAAGAACTAGGTTGGGTGTTGTTGATTTGGATCAAATTTGACCTTTTTTTGTTAGCTCAGGACAAAGGGGAAGTGTTGGAAACATTACTTGCTCTTGAGCCTCTTCCCATTTCCACCTACCTGTTAGGAGCATTTGTTACCAATGCAGCTGGAAAATTGTTTTGGGGATTGCTTTCCCATCTTGCTCCTGAAGTGTAGCTCAATTTGTAGAAAAATTAATTGTAGTAGATCATTTTGAATTTGAGAGGGAATTTTTTTGAATAGACAAAAAACAATTAAAGTCAGTTAGTTTTATTAGTTGGGATGAAGAGACTTTCTCTGTGCAACAATAGTCTGAGAAGAGGAATGTTTTTTGTGTGAGTTTTTTGTGTGATTCAGAGAAGCTCTTGAATAGTGGTAGTTGTATTTTATTTGTATGTGAGCAGTGATTTCTCCTAAAAGAGCTCTCTGTATCTCTTGACAGTGAGCTCCTAGAAGCTCCTGAAAGTTGTATGTCCATGTGAGCAGCTCCTGATTGCTCCCAACAACTTGTAATCTTTAGCTTAGAGTTTATTTTCTGAGTTTTTAAGCTTACCCTTGTAATGCCATTTCTAGCTTATTGAATATACAACAATATTGCATGCCTCCTTGCATTGTTTGTGCTTTTGTGTTTTGTTTGAGTATTCCCAGTTGATTGAGAAATAGAGCAACAGTTCTCTATGTTGTTTTGTGCATTCTAAAATTCTGACATCCAATACTTTTTAAATGTTAAAACAAGGAAACCCATTGATAATAATGTATTTGAAGCTAAGGCAAGGGGAGATGGTGTCACTAGTTCCTATTTGGTGAAAAATTATCAGTAGAGTAAGGGAATGAAGGAAAATGTAAAGGTGTGTAGTGTTTATTTGTAGTGTGTGAAGGTTGCACACATTTTTTCCATCCACCCCACCTTCTTGCAACTATGGTTTCTTCTCATGTAGCTACATGAAGTTAATGTGAATAATCCTCCTTCCATCTGAGACACTCATTTTGGGAGTGTTTTATCTTTGTATGTCAATGAGCTACAATACATAATTTTATAGTTTCGAACATGATGACATTGTAGTCATTTTTTACTATTTTAGGAAGGAGATTTTTTCTTCTTGGTGACCACTAGAGGATATCTAGGTGTAGAGTTTTGTATAGGTTTCAACTCATGCTTTGTCTAGTTGTAGTATTGTTATGGATTTGTGGGATTGTGAATAATAAGATGTATGTACATGTATATGATGCAATGAATGTCTCTATTGTTGTTTATATTTTTTTTGGAAAATATTTGATATTTGTGAAAGTTTTTCCTTGTCACATTTGCTAGCATTTGATAATGTGAAAATATTCTATAGTATTACATGCTTTGGAATAGTCATTTGTATTCATGTATTTTGTTTATGTGATGTTTTTTCTTTGATGACATATATGTCTAAATAATTTCTTTTATGCATCCTCAATTTGGTTTTATTTCCTATTACCTATGATTCTATAGCCTATTGGATAGGTATTAGTTTCTAGTCCACCTGGTCAATCTCAATTCATCCATCAAAGAAAAAAAATTAATAGTATAGAATAAGGATTAGTTTTTGTACATTCATAACCTCATGATATAGCCAAGGATCTATCTTCAATGAGCCTCAAATGAATGCATTTTTTTGGGTTATGATTGTAAATTGTTATCAGTTATGCAGAGGTCTTGGGGCAACTGATTTTTCTTGGTTTAGTGATATTCTTTGACCAATACATCAAGTTGGGCTTGACAATCTTTATTTCATTATTATTCATTTTATGTGATTTCAATACATTATGAGGTATACCCTTGGGAATGCCCTCCCAATTCTAAGTTGAACTGAAAGTGTGGGAGAGATAACCACTCTCATAGAGTTGGTAATTATCCATTCATATCCTTTTGATGAGATTATTTCACTTACAAGATGACAAGATTGTCCTTGTGAGTGATATTTTTCTCTAGGAAGTAGAGTAGCATTTTTTAGCACCAACAAAATGATTTCGTAGTAGGGGAAGACTTGTTGGAATAAGATAGTGGGTGAAGATAGTTGATGGGTTAATATTAATTTGAAGACTATGTTGGTGGCTACAAAAAAAGAAAAAATTGTGCCTTGGAGGTCCATTTACTTCAAGGATTTCCTCACTATTGGGAGGAGGCAACTCCACTATCAAAGAACTTATTTTGTTGTGGATGATGTTCATGTTTCAAGAACATAGAGTACGTGACTATAGCTAATTATTTGGTACCCCATTTTCTTCAAATTCAATCTGTGGTTTTATTCTTGGTAAAGAAACAAATTTATCTTCTCTCTCTACCTTTCACAAGTAATTGTAACTAGTTATAGTAACTTTAAACAGATGCATATATAATATGAAAAATTCATCAAATGTAAAAAAGAAATTAGAATTTAATCATTTACAATTTATTTTTATTTATAAAATTTAATTTTTAAAATATCTCTTTCTTTTTGGCCAAAAAATAATCTTAAAATTTGCAATTATCTTTGGTACAATTGGCAAAACTAGAACACTGATGGGCTCAATCATTGGCTAGTTTTCTTTTTTACTATTTTATGCTTTTTAAATCATTTATTCTACTAAGTTTCAAAGATATTACCAAGATTTTACATACCTTTTATATGCCTTTTACACACTTTTAAGCAATTTTAAGTATGTGGAAATGGAAATATGTTATTGTAGTGTCAAAAAAAGTAACCCTTTTTTACGCTTAGGTTGGGAATAAGTAATTAATGATAAAATGGACTTAATTATGCATTATTTAGGGTGTTGTAAAGTTTTTTATTACACTTTCACACTAATATAGGGCTTTATTAATTAATTAGGGTTAATCAGAGCTTAAGGGTGGGTGCAAAAAGATGGGGGGCCAAATTGTGGCCAAAATTTCAAAAATAATTTGATAGGCTATAACACAAGTGTGTTATAATGTGAGCACGTTATAATGCACTCATATTATAATGCACTCACATTATAATGCAAGCATGTTATAGCTTATTAAAAAAGAAGAAGCAAACAACATCGTTTCATTTTCACTGTGTTTTTTTGTTGTTCACAACCAAGAAACCCTGAATTTGCATGGTCATGTTTTGGAAGGAGCTAAAGTTGCAATTTCTTCATTTAATTTTTACAATTTCATCTCTAGGATGCCACCATGTCAATGGGGAGGTCAATCAAGCATTTTTTTTTTGTGAATTTATTGTTAAATAGGTAATTTTAGGTTTTATTTGATATTCATTTGTTTAATTTGTAGGAGATATTAATGAACCTCAAAACCCTCCTAAAAATACTCAACAACCACAACAACAAACTCCTCCACCAATTCCTCAACATCCTCCTGGAACTCATCAAGATTTAATGGGCGTAATTGAAAACAACAAAAAATAGATTGAGAAGTTAATCACAAGGTTGAAGGATCCTGCAAGTTCAATTGTGGAAAGAACACTTGGGACTTCACTTCAAGAAATGTTAACATATGTAGATGCAATCAACAAACAATTAAGTGGTTGGAAAGATAGGAGGCATGCATGGAGGAATTATTATGCAGATAAATTATCATATGGAGAAGTAAAAGATGAAAAAAATTATAAAATATGATTTGTGCTCACTATTCACTGACCCATGCAAAAATCAAAATCTTGACCTTAATTCCAAGAGGTTTCCTATCCATTGGTGCCACCATGAAGGGATTAGGAACAATTTTTGGGATAGGTGGTACATGGTTTTTGACTATCCACAACATGCAACAATTGTGAAGTCCCCCAATAATTTTTGAGGAACCTCTACTGTGAGTTCATCCTCCATAAAATCCAAAACTATTTTGATACGAAGGAATTTAAAGAGAGAGGTGGAGGGTTGACACAAGATAGACCTAGTGCATGAAAAGATCCTCAATGGAAAGGGGGACAAGCTCTTGCTAGGCCAACTCGTGAGCATGTCGTTATCCCTTTTGTTGTGAAGGAGAGTGTTGAGGTGGACAATTTGTAGTCTATCATCTCTTTGACCTAGAGTATCATCTAACATGCAAGTATTGTAGTACAAAACCATCCAGAGGATACTTTGAGGGGTAGGATTCCACCCAATTCTTGTCAGGTTTGTGAGTCAGCTTGTATATATGGGGGACAAGCTCTTGCTAGGCCAACTCGTGAGCATGTCGTTATCCCTTTTGTTGTGAAGGAGAGTGTTGAGGTGGACAATTTGTAGTCTATCATCTCTTTGACCTAGAGTATCATCTAACATGCAAGTATTGTAGTACAAAACCATCCAGAGGATACTTTGAGGGGTAGGATTCCACCCAATTCTTGTCAGGTTTGTGAGTCAGCTTGTATATATGACCCCACAAACACTCAAGACGATGGTGTGTAGGATACATCTACAACTATGGGGATGGTGATGGCAAGTGACATTTTGAATGATGATTTTAGCTTCAATACTCAAGTAAATGTTAACATGTTCATTGAATTTAATTTATTAAAATTCATTTTTGAAATGCAAGATTAACTAATTTAGTTTAATGATTGTAATAAAATTTCAGGGTCACAGTGTTGATACTGGATACACTGACCCTCCACCTATTTATTACTCCACTACATCTACTGCTGAGGTGTGTAACTAGTAAACAATTATAAATTCATTACATGTGAATAGCAATATTATATGAATGGTATTAATATCTAATTTTGGATGTTGAATAGGCTAATATTGGATGTTTCGTGGGAACTCCTCCGAGTGCCAGTGGAGTTGGACAAACCTTCATGTAGGTAATAGAATAAAGAGTTTAACTAATAAATTGTACTTAATAGATTTGTGTATTTTATATTCATATCGTTGATTACATTGCATTGCACATCTTTCAAACTCAAATAATTAGTTCACATTGCATAACTAATAACTATATTTTGATAGATGACAAACTTTCAATTACAATATAGTTGTTTAGAAAGTCAATATAAGTAGTGATACAATTACTTCACATAGCATTTAAGTAATAAGTAGGAGCAGCTGCCAATTGCATTTGCTTGTCATGGCATTCCATGAGACCACTTTTTATTGAGGTATTTTTTCAAATAGTTTACTACCTTTTCTATGCTATGGATGATTGGAAGAAATATATGAAAGAACAATAGTAAGCAATAGCATAGACAAGGAAATGAGTTGTTTGAAAAAATGCTTGAAAGAATTGTGGTCTCTTGGTGATGTTCATCACCATGAGATCTAATTTCTTTGAGGAATTTTTTTTAAACAACTCACCACCTTTTCTATGCTCCCACATTTTCCATACATTTCTACCAAAGCATTTTAGGAAACAGTTCACTTCCTCATTGCTATGGCTAAAAGCCTAAAAAAGGCACTTTCCAACAAACTATGGATTCTTGGAAAAAAATCTATCAAAGCATAATAGTAAGTAATATCATAGACAAGGAAGTGAGTGGTTTGAAAAAATTCCTCAAAGAAATATGGTCTCATGGTGATGGAATACCATTCCATCACCATGAGATCACATTTCTTTGATGCATTTTTTCAAAAATCTCACCACCTTTTCAATGCTACCATATTTTCCATACATGTCTACCAAAGCATTTTATCAACCAGTTCACTTCTTTGCTACTATGGCTAAAATCCTAAAAAAGGTGCTTTCCAAAAAACTATGGATGCTTGGAAAAATCTATCAAAGCATAATAGTAAGCAATAGCATAGACAAGACAGTGAATAGTTTTAAAAAATACCTCGAAAAAATGTGGTCTCATGGTGATGGAATGCCATTCCATCACCGTGAGACCACATTTATTTGAGACATTTTTTCAAACAACTCACTACCTTTTCTTCACTACCACATTTTCCATACATGTCCACCAAAGCATTTTATCAAACCGTTCACTTCCTTGCTGCTATGCCTAAAATCCTAAAAAGGGTGCTTTCTAATAAACTATGGATGCTTGGAAAAAATCTATGAAATCATAATAGTAAGCAATAGCATAGACAAGGCAACGAGTAGTTTGAAAATTTTCCTCAAAGAAATGTGGTCTCATGGTGATGGAACTCCATTCCATCACCATGAGACCACATTTCATTGAGGCATTTTTTCAAACAACTCACAGCCTTGTCTATGCTACCATATTTTCCATACATGTTTGCCAAAGCATTTTATCAAATAGTTTACTTGCTGATATAGCTATAAGCCTAAAAAAGGTGCTTTCCAACAAAATATGGATGCTTGGAAAAAATCTATCAAAGCATAATAGTAAGCAATAACATAGACAAGGCAATGAGTAGTTTGAAAAAATTCCTCATAGAAATGTGGTTTCATGGTGATTGAATTCCATTCCATCACCATAAGACCACATTTCTTTGAGACATTTTTTCAAAAAAACACAAGGCCTTTTCTATGCTACCACATTTTCCATACATGTCTACCAAATCATTGTATCAAACCATCCACTTCCTTGCTGCTATGGCTAAAATTCTATAAAAGGTGCTTTCCAACAAACTATGGATGCTTGGAAAAAATCTATCATAGCATAATAGTAAGCAATAGCATAGACAAGGAAATGAGTAGTTTGAAAAAATTTCTTGAAAAAATGTGGTCTCATGGTGATGGAATTCCATTCCATCACCATGAGTCCACATTTCTTTGAGACATTTTTTCAAACTACTCACTGCCTTAAGAATAGAAACCAAGCCTTAAGCCAAAATTCCCCTCGAAATTATTTTCAAGGTCCTCATCCTCATCTTCAATTTACCAATCCATGGAACCTTCCACCTTTTATTCCACTTTTTCATATCCCCACTCCTCCCTCTTCATGTCATGATTTCCCTCCATCTCATAAGCAATCCCACACTATACCATCCACCCCATCCCAACATAATACCATAGAGAAGGAAATGAATTGTTTAAAAAAAATCCTCAAAGTAATGTGGTTTCATGCTGATGAAATGCCATTATCACCATGAAACCACATTTATTTGAGGCATTTTTTTCAAATATTTCATTTCCTTCTCTATGCTACCATAGTTTTCATACATGTCTACCAAAGCATTTCATCAAATTGTTTGACATATTGCTGCTATGGATTAAAGCCTAAAACAAGTACTTTTGAATAAGGTATGGATAGGGAAAATACTAAGAATGATAGTAAGAAATATATAGTTCAATAAGTACTCAAAGTTTTGTTCATTATCTCATACATTATAAGCCATGACATGCATCACTATTGTAGTTTTCATGATTGAATAATTTGTTGTTTTATTTTCAAATGTTGCAAGTGGAAACACCTCCAAATGGTGATAGGGAAATGGAGCTTGGTGTTTCTACTACTATAGACTCCTTGATGCCTCTCATGGGGGTATGTTAATTATTACTAAATATAAATTTACATTCATTGTTATAGCTATTAGTTGTAGTGTAGTAAAATGCAAACCCTTGCATTTTAACACTTGTTTGGGCCCCCCTTGCTTTATTTATTCTTCTCTATGGCTTAATTCGTCCTATTTTATATCCACAAGCCCTATGAATGACATATTTTCTAGTTAATCCTAACATTATCCAATGTATAAATGTTAATTTAATGACTCCATCGGTGTGTCCCTAATTTTTGGGTTGGGACTAAAGCACCACCTAGGGCATCCTAGTCCCCTAAGGCTCTCAGGACCCTGATTTTGGAATCTCTGGATTGGGCCCCTTTTTGGTGTCTATGTTCCAAGTTTTTAGGACTTGAGACTAAGATTCCACCTAGGGTGTCTTAGTCCTCCTTGAGTCATTTTCGAGATTTAATTTCAAATTATGGTGAGATTTGGCCTCCTTTATTCAATGAATTCATATGTTGGCTTGGTGTGATATAATTTCAGGATATTAAGCAAAGATAAGTATAAATACATGGTTCCTTGATTCATTTCAAACCAAGTCTTTTGTGAGATCTTTTATCATAGTATAATTGAGTTCACAAGAGCATTCAAGAGTAGATTCATCAAACATTTGAACCATTTTTCAGATTCAAGCATCATATAAAAGTGTTTTCTTGCATCATGTGTATTGTTGTGCTAACATTTGTGATGTAGGGTTTTGATTCAAGCTAGCAATTAAAGCATTATCTATCAAGAATTCAAGATCCATATCCATTGCAGTCATTACACAAAAGTTTGCAGACTTCATAAGGGTTTGGTGAGTTGTATCATTGCATGTTGTTCATTCAAAATTTCCTTCATTAGTTCTATTTCATTTCAAGGTTTAATTACCAACAAGGGGTTTTACTAGGGAAAACCCCCATTCACTAACAAACAACAAGTTTTTCCCATCTTGCACATTTGTGATTGTAGATCTAGGTTGTGGACTTGAAGATCACTTGGAGTGCAAAGTTGCAAAAGTTGTAAAGTTGCATTACAAAGTTTTCATCTTTACAGAAACTCATTTGTAGGCCTTATTCAAAAGTTTCAAAACATGATATTGAAAGGGAAGCTTGTGCAAACCTTGGAGCTCAAGATCATGTTCAGAGTTTGCAAAAATTTAGAATGAGAATAATACGCCATCTTGGGTGTCTTAGTCCTCCTCAGCTCAATTTTTAGAGATTTTTAGAGAACTAGTTTAGAGATTCAGAGACGTTGCATTTGCCCCAAAAAATAACAGCGGGACTAATAGGCCATCTTGGGCGTCTTAGTCCTCCACAAAATATTTTGGCAGCCTCTTTACATTTCTAGAATCCTCATGACATCTCCATATTTCCCAGATGCACACATACCATCTCCTTGTTGCATAATTTTATCATTTGCATCTTTCATTTAGCTTGCATTGTTAGTTTTAGGTCATTTTGCATATCACAACGTGTTTTCAAAAAATTTCTTTTCCAAGCATTTGCTTGGTGGTGAACCCCTTAGAACTTAAGAAACCCTTCCTAGGACCCTCCTAATTGAGAATTGTCTCACCGAGAGGTTGTTAGTCAATCTGATTAGGACTCTTAGGGAGTTAGTGAATGGTTGAATGGGAAAAATGTGATATCCCCAAAAGATATCCATTTTCCTTTTCATCATTTTGGTCAACCCGATGCTTTTTTTTTTCTAATTTGGAGTCTTTGAAGTCCTTAGATATAGATAGCATTCATTCATGCATTGCATCTTGTATTAGTGAAAGTGCATCTAGGTATCTTGCATCTTGCATTAGTGAAATTGCATTTAGGGTTTCCTATATTTGCATCAAGGAAAAGTGTATATAGGTTGCATATTTACTTTATTGCATCACTTCATTTCATTGAAAAATTAATAAGTGCATTGTTCTTCATCTTCATTGCATTTTTATTGCATTCAAAATTGAAAAATTACATTCAATTGCTTGTTTCTAGCTACTTTTTCTTGCACTTATTTGCACATTTTCCTATTTTTGAGCATTAGCATACTACATAGGAAATATGTAAACACTTTTGACATTCCAAAATTCCCTATTTTTCTGCAAAAACCATATGCTAGGACTAAAACACCTTCCTGGCATCTTAGTCCCTCTCAGGATTTTTACTTCAAAAATCCCTCTCTACTGTTTGTTGTCTGTTTTAGCCTCTAGAACTTCAAAATCTCATCAAGAGGACCAAGATGCCCTTCCTAGCATCTTAGTCCCTGTTGACTTTGACTCTCAGGTTTTCAGGATCTGAAATTTCTTTTCTATGTTTCTATGGGTTGCTTTTTGTTTCTATTTTAGTTTCCATATTTTTTTATTATTCCATTTTCTTTCATTTCAAGTGCATTTGTTCAATCTTGCATCATAGATATGTGCTTTGGAAAATTTTGGATATCCTCTAAATATTTGGTAGATATATCCAATTGTGCCTTTGTTAATGACCCTAATGAAATTGAACTCATGCTCACTCAACTCCTAATGCATGTCCTCCTCATGATATAGATATCATTGGAGAAGATGATGACAACATGAATTAGTTCATAAATGATTGTCTTGATAACCTTGAAGCTATTGAATCCTTCTATCATTCCATGAAACAACCAGATCCTCCCACAGTACCACCCCTTGAGACTTTTGGTTACTTACATCCTAAAACTGAAGTGAAATTTGAACCTAAGTTGCCTACAACAGGTGAACCTAGTTCCTCTAAACAAGAAAAAACTCATCCCTTGTATGATAACAAAGTAAGAAACACTACAATCAACCTAGAAGAAACACATGGAAAAGGATTCACCATCTTGAGAAAACAAGGATGTGACACAAGAAGTGAACATGGAATTCATCAACTCTTAGAGAAAAAACCAACTGATGACAACACAAAAGGATTAGGATACCAAGATCGCTCTTCTAACGAAAAGCCTCCTACAGAATATCTAACACTCTAAAGTGATGGTATGGTGATCTTGGATTCTTCCCCTGACTTAAATATCCTTCTCCCTCAAGAACAACCAATATATCATAACAATAACAAGAATAAAGATAGGATAATCTCAGGACCTCCTTCCCTAACCCCATCTATAGAAGTTGGTGAATCTAGCAAACACAAAAGACCATATAAATTATAAAATTTGCAACCTCTTTTTCCACCACTTGAAAGTGAAAGAAAATTACAAATCCTTCTCAACCAAGGGTTAATATTATTACCACCTATGAACTGACTTGAGTTATATCCTAAAGATGCAAAAGTGCCACATTGTTAATATCATTGAATCCTTGGACATAGTACTGATGAATGTCATGCATTAAGAGGAATATTGAGAAATTATCACTTTGATGGAAATACTTGCTCTCTAGTGATAACATAGCATATTTTCCACCCATTTTTTCATGTAATGGTTGTAGAATACTCAATTCTCACTATTACATGACCTTTCCCATCACCTATGTCGACCCATTCTCATCTTGCACTAAGTGGGGAAAAAAATTTGTTTGCCTTGTCCTAGTAAGGAATTTAGTTGTTGTCCCTTTGGTTCGTTATCTACTTTTTTCTTATACAAAATGAGATTGGGGAGGTGGATGACTTACTTTAGGTTGACTCACCTATTCCTTACTATTCCTTTTTATTTTCTTTTTGTTTTCCTACATGTGTGTAATGTGATCCCCTATGATTTTTTGCTTGATGTTTCTATCTCTATGTGTGTTCCTCTATTTGTACCTTCATTATTCTATATGTCGTACACTTTCTCCTTTTGATTAATCTTTTATCTTTTCCTTTAATTTTTATTTCTTTTGTTTTCCTTTTGGGGATGACGCAAGGCATCAGACATTCATGTTTCCTTCATATTGACCCAAAATATTTTTCATTATCTTTTTTTTCCTTTCATTTTCCTTTTCATTTTTCTTGTGTTTTCCGTTTGGGGAAGACGCAAGGTGTCGAGACACCCTATGTCTCTTCCATGTTGACCCAAAAGGATCTTTCTTTTCTTTGTTTTCGCTCTCTTTGTGGCATTCTTCCAGTTCTGTTTATTTGGGGAATGATGACAATTCCCTGATCTCTAGTATCATTGTAGCAAAGAAGATACTGACCCCAAATCCATGTATCCCTTATGTCTTTGGTGTTTTCATTTTGGGGGAAACCCCTTTCTTTTCCTTTTCTCTTGCATGACATAGCTTTACTTGGAAACATATGACTTGGCATAGGGATTTCCAAGTTGGCTCTTATGTCTTCCTTCTTGATTGCATTTTTCTACTTTAAAGTAATTGCTCACAACATGGTGTTAGCAATTCCTTTAAAATGGGGGCATATATTGGCATTATTTTGGCATGATTTCATTTGCATTTTTTTTCCTTTTCATGTTCCTTGATGTGATTTTCTTTCTTTATGTGATGTTTTTTTTCCTCTTGGTGGTGTCTTTCGATTTGAATTCCTCTGAGCGCATGATATTTCCTTGTCCTCTCTTGGAAAAATTAGATACAATGTTCCCTAGGATGAGACCTAGCACTTTTCCTCTCTTGGAAACAAGATGAGACCCTTTTGCGCTTGTCCTCTCTTAGAAGCATTGGGTATGATGTTCCCTAGGATGAGATCTTGTATTTATCCTCTCTTGGAGATGTTAAGCATAATATCCCCTAAGATTAAGACCTCGCCTGAACTAAGAAAAATCCCTTTGAACATCCCTCTTTCTTGTTGCATTTTCTTTTCCTTTTTTGTCCTTAGTAAATTCATGGAGGTATGGCTTTGATATGGACTACCTTGGGGCTCACCTAGTGAAAACCTAGCTTCACTAGCCCATGTGAGCATGCATTTCTTGTCCTTATTAAATTCATGGAGGTATGGATTTGATATGGACCACCTTGGGGATCACCTAGTGAACACCTAGCCTCACTAGCCTGTGTGAGCATGTGTTTTATGCCTTATTAAAGTCATGGAGGTATGGCTTTAACATGGTCCCTTGGGGTTCACCTAGTGGACACCTATCTCCCTCTAGCCCTTGTGAGAGTGCATTTTGTTTTCAGAGTGGACAAGAAATTCCACTTGTAAACCTATTTTTGGACAAACATCCTAGACCTAGTCCACCATGTTGAACGACCAATCGAAGTTTGATCCACTACAATTTTTCCTTTTCCTTTTTTAGTTGACTTTTTCTTACCTTTGATGGCGTATGTTTGCTATTTGGTAATGGCTTCATATATCATACACAAGCGTGTTACTTTGTGATTATGTTGGTTTTTCCATAGGATCTTGATCCTGGGGGCTTGGCCACCCTCTTGATTATTGTCATCCTATCTTTTTAACATTTGTACATTTGAACCCCTCTTGATTGTATGGTTGGCTACTCTAGTGCAATTTTGAAGAAAGTTCATCCTCTCACTAAAGTGGGGGCTAAATATAGTATAGTAAAATGCATACCCTTTCATTTTCACACTTGTTTCGACCCATCTTGCTTTATTTATGCTTCTCTATGACTTAATTGGTCCTATTTTATGTCCAAAATCCCTAAGAATGACATTTTTCTAGTTAATATTGAAATTCTCCAATGTATAAATGTTAATTTAATGACTCCATCTATGTGTCCCTGATTTTTGGGTTGGGACTAAAATTCCACCTAGGGCTTCTTAGTCCCCCAAGGCTCTCAGGACCCTAATTTTTCCATCTCTGGATTGGGCCCCTTTTTGGTGTATGTGCCCCAAGTTTTTAGGACTTGGGACTAAGACTCCACCTAGGGCATCTTATTCCCCCTTGAGTCATTTTCAAGATTTAATTTTAAATTCTGGCTAGATTTAGCCTCCTTTATTCAATGAATTCATATATTGGCTTGGTGTGATATAAATTCAGGATAGTAAGCATAGATAAGTATAAATACAAGGTTCCTTGATTCATTTCAAACCAAGTATTTTGTGAGATATTTTATCATAGCATAATTGAGTTCACAAGAGCATTCAAGAGCAGATTCATCAAACATTTGAAGTCATTTTCAGATTCAAGCATCATATCAAAGTGTTTTCTTGCATCATGTGTGTTGTTGTGCTAACATTTGTGATGTAGGGTTTTGATTGAAGCAAGCAATTCAAACATTATCTATCAAGCATTCAAGATCCATATCCATTATAGCCATTAGATACAAGTTTGCAGAATTCATAAGGGTTTGGTGAGTTGTAGCATTGCATGTTGTTCATTCACCATTTCCTTCATTATTTCTATTTCATTTCAAGGTTTAATTACCAATAAGGGATTTGACCAAGGAAAACCCCCATTCACTAACAAACAACAAGTTTTTCCCTTCTTGCACATATGTGATTGTAGATCTAGGTTGTGGACTTGAAGACCAATTGGAGTGCAAAGTTGCAAAAGTTGTAAAGTTGCATTACAAAGTTGTCATCTTCATGGAAACTCATTTGCAGGCCTTATTCAGAAGTTTCATAACCTAAGACTAGAAGGGAAGCTTGTGCAGACCTTGGAGCTCAAGATCCTATTCAGAGTTTATAGAAATTCAGAATGGGACTAATATGCCATATTGGGAATCGTAGTCCTCATAGGGTCAATTTTTAGATTTTTTCAGAGATTTGGTTATGAGATCCAAAGACTCCGTATTTTCCCTGAAAAGCAACATCTAGACTAATATGGCATCTTGGGAATCTTAGTCATCCATAGCATATTTTGGTAGCCTCTTTGCATTTCTAGAGTCCTCACAACATCTCCAAATTTCCTAGGTGCACACATACCATATCCCTATTGCATAATTTCATCATTTGTATCTTTCATTTGGCTTGCATTGTTAGTTTTAGCTCATTTTGCATATGACAACGTGTTTTCAAACATCTTCTTTTCGAAGCATTTGCTTGGTGGTGAACCCCTTAGAACTTAAGAAACCATTCCTAGAACCATCCTAATTGAGAATTGGCTCACCTTGAGAGGTTGTTAGTCAATCCAATTATGATCCTGAGAACATTAGTGAATGGTTGAATGAGAAAAGTGTGATATCCCAAAAAGGGATCCATTTCCCCCTTCATCATTAGTTAGTGAAAAATCAAACCATTATTGATTCATAGTTTAATTTCTCTTTGTGTGGTTTCTACAAGGCTTTAGTACTCCACAACATGGGCATGCGAATATTTCCCTCAAGGAGAGTGATTGTCTAGTGGTGATAAGTGATTATTTTGTTAAATATATCATTTTTTATAATGTAATTTCTATATATTAATGTCTTTACTTGTTATTGTAACAAATAAATCTTGACCAGGAACTAAACCCTAGGAGGAGCACCAGGAGTACTCCTCAACCTCAGAATAAATGAGTGATAAACTTATCAGCTTTCGGTTGGCAAGCCAAGGGCAAGAGTTTATTTCGAGAGCCTGAAGGGCATTAAATTTTGATTCCAAGGCCCTTTGTTGTATGCCTATGTGGTATATTTGGACATATTTTGTATTGAATATGTTTGACATTGTATGCCTATATGGCATTCTTGTAGCCTATATGGCTATTTTTTATATATTTTATACTTATATCGACATATATTGATGTATGCCTACATGGCTATTTGGTTAATACAAATATTTTTTTATCGATGGTGTCCATATTTGCATTATAAATCCACAGTTCAATAGATATAAGTTATGTGCATTCAAGTGTATACTCTAAAACTTACGTGTATAATTTGTGAGTTATGTGTATTTGAATGTATACTTTGCGACTTACATGTTTTCATGCGTATACCTTGTATTCATGCATATGCTTTGTATTAATACGTATACTATGTATTTATGTGTATACTTCAAGGCTTACATGTATTTGAGTACTTGTGCTTCACTTATTCACATGTATGCTTGACTTATTCATGTGTATACTTATTAACTGGTTAGCCATATCATTGCTCATTACTATCCTTCATAGTTTGTCTTGAATATTTATTGATCGATGCTAAACAACTTTATTAGTTGATGTTAAACAACTTCAACATTTCCAAAAATGATTCATCAATGATGTATCATTTACTTATGCGCTAATTCAATATGGAATTCAAGGAAGAATTTAAAATAGATAAAGCTAGGAGGAGAGGGAAGATAAATATTTATAGTGTAACCTATTGTACCTTCTCTATACAAACCTCTAATGGCTCTTACATGATTTTCTATTATGTTCTCTACTTTTCATATCCAATTTTCATAGGTGGATCATCACTTCCCTCAATTTTTTTCCTCATCCTATTCTAGGTCGTCACCTCTACTTGTGGTATTCTAAAATAAGCTCTAGTTTGTGGTGGGAACGCACTAAGATTCAATTTCTTCTAGGATGTCAAAGCTAGTTGAATGTAGCTCATAGTGATTCAACATGTTTGGGTGAGAAAGAGGACCATTTCTAGCATAAATTTACCCATCCAGACACATTGGAATAGTCTATTTTGTCATATGAGTTGCAGAATGAAAGTTTCACCACTTTGTAACTTTACACTGCTTGCATTTAAAAAAACATTCCTCAATTGAAAAGTCATCACCACAAGAAAATGACTTTGAGATAGAAAAAAATGAGATAGATTATTTTAGAGAGGCCCAACATGATCCTAGAGCCTCTGACGAAGAGTTTGTAAGTGTCATGATTTCCAAGTAACAAACCGTCAAAGATTGCTGCCCTTCTGCAATTTGGACTCTTAAGGGATTACACCGCATGAATGTAGCTTAGATCAAATTAGGGTATTTTGATGTAAAATAGGACCATGCATAGTGTAAACGTACCCATCTAGATGCATTGGAACAGTTCGTTTGGTCACACAAGTTGCAGAATGAAAGTTGCACCACTTTGCAACTTTACACTGCTCGCATTTGACAACTTTTTCCTCAACTAAAAATTCATTACCATGGGAGAAAACCATTGAGATAGAAAAAAATAAGAGAGGTTATTTTAGAGGGGCCCAACATGATCTTGTAGCCTTAGATGGAGAGTTATTAAAAATCATGGTTTCTGAGTAATAGCTCATC
Source organism: Sequoia sempervirens (assembly GCA_007258455.2). NCBI lineage: Eukaryota > Viridiplantae > Streptophyta > Pinopsida > Cupressales > Cupressaceae > Sequoia > Sequoia sempervirens. The sequence continues at coordinate 260,096,860 of VDFB02193867.1, read as the reverse complement.
GAGGATTGCAACCATTTTGCACTTTAGACACTTAAGGGATCAAGCTGATTGAACGTAGCTCAGAGTGATTCAATGTGTTTGGGTGTGAAAGAGGACCATTTATACCATAAAAATACCCATCCATATGCATTGGAATAGTCTATTTAGTTAAATGAGTTGTAGAACAAAAGTTTCACCACTTTCCAAATTTACACTACTTGCATTTGACAACTTTTTCGTCAACTAAAATGTCGTCACAATAGGAAAAAACCTCCAAGATAGTAAAAAAAAGAAGAGGTTATTCTAGAGGGGTCTAATGTGATCCTTAGCCTCAAATGGAGAGTTTGTGAGCATCACGGTTTTTGAGAAATAGCTTGTCAAAAATTACAAACATTTTACACTTTGGACTCTTAAGTGATCGAGCTAGTTGAACATAGCTCAGAGTGATTCAGTGTGTTTGTGTGTGAAAGAGGACCATTCCTAGTGTAAACGTACCTATCTGGATGCATTGGAATAGTCCATTTGGTCACACGAGTTGTAGAACAAAAGTTGCACCACATTGCAACTTTACATTATTTGCATTCGACACTTTTTCCACCAAGTGAAAACTGGACACCATGGGGAAAGAACTCTGAGATAACAAAAATTGAGAGAGATTATTGTAGAGGGTCCCAACATGATCCCATGTCTTCAGACAAATGGTTTTTAAGCATCACGATTTCTAAGTAATAGCCTATCAAAGATTGCAGTCATTTTGCACTTTGGACTCTTAAGGGATCAAGTTGGTTGAATGTAGCTGAAAGTGATTCAGTGTATTTGGGTGTGAAAGAGGACCATTCCTAGTGTAAGAATACCCATCTAGACATGTTGGAATAGTCTGTTTGATCACACAAGTTGCATAACAAGATTTGCACCACTTTGTAACTTTACATTGCTTGCATTTGACACTTTTTCCATCAAGTGAAAACTGAACACCACGTGAAAATAACTTTGAGATAACAAAAACCAAGAGAGTTTATTTTAGAGATTCCCTTCAAGATCCCAATTGCTCAGAAGGAATTCCCATAATAGACATGGACTCCGGGTAACATTCCATCAAATATTTATGCCCTTTTGCAATTTGGACTATTAAGGGATTACGCTGCATGAATGACAAATGTTTGAGGGCAGCAATAAATTTCAAAATTTGAGTAAATAGCATTACAAATTTTGAGGGTAGAAATAAATAGGCACTAGGGAACTAGATCCCAAACCTAATTACAAATTTTTGAGGGAAGCCATAAATTTTTTAGTTGGAAAACATGTGTGAAGAACTTGTGGGGTACTTGAGATAATCATTAGTTTGATTTGTTTTAATAAATGAAGTTTTTATAATAAGTTATTCAATTGGTGCTAGTTATAATAGGGAGAGAATAAAATAAGAAAAATAATGATTGGTAACCATCAATGGGTATTACACTCACTATATTAATAATATGATTATAATAAAATGAGATTTATTTGGCAGACCTAATTCTTATGTGTGTAATTGTCTAATATGCTTCATACACCAATATGACACCCAAGTGCTTGTACTTGTAGGCACAATGCTTTCTCAAAACTATCAAGTGGTAATACAAAATCATGAGAAAAAAATAAACCTTTGTGAATTCCAACACCCCCACTTAAATCAAATATTGAATCAATGTGCCCTATTTTCATGCACATAAGCTTGGCTTATAAGATTCTCTTACAATAACCAAAAATGGTATTCAAGGATGCCTTAGATACTCCATTCTCATAGATCTTTTACATTTTCACTCATACATTCAAGATGCTCTTATAATTTCTACATCATAGGTGCTCATGATGAGGTTAACTTCAAATGAATAACTTGAAATTCCCTCGCTAAGCTTGACACACACTTTTATAATGACTACATGATAGGTGGTCATGATGAGGTTAAATTCAAATGAATAATTTAGTACCATTTTGTTATGCCCTGCATAACCACCCCATTTTATTTTGGAACAAAATGGGTCCCCCTTTTTTTTGTTTGTTCATCTTTGGTTGTTTGGTTGGGTCTTAGGAGTTGTTTGTATTGCTCCTAAGTCTTTCTCTCTTTTTCTCTCCTGGAGGCGGGGTTAGAAACAAAACTGAACATAAAAATCTTTCAAGGTTTCTAGTTCGGATCTCGTTCCGACTCCGACTCCATCTTATTTTTTGTTTTTCCTTCTTTGTATGTTGGTTGTTTTCAACAACTCTTGGGTTGGTTCATCTCTTGAATTGTTGGTCATTTCCCTACATTTTATTTTATTTCCAAGCGGAAGTGGAACTAGGATTGGAACTTAAATTGGAAGTTTCAAAATTCCAGATTGCATCCCCATTCAGACTCCGACTCCGCTCATTTGATTTGTCTTGTCGTTCTTGGTTGTTTGGGCTGGGTCCAATTTTTTCTCTTGTCCCGCTTCCCTTTGTTCTTGTGTCTTGTTCCTCCCTTCTTGGTTAGGACTAGACTCAAACTCGGAATCAAACTTTGAACTTTGTAAAAGTTCCATTTCAGTTTTGGCTCTGCCCCCATCTTCTTGTGTCTTCTTTTGGTCATTGTCCTCTTTGTAGGGACAAGAATAGGGTTGGAAATTGAGTAAGGAACTTTGTGTAGGTTTATTTATCTTGTCTCTGACCCGGATCTGCATCCACCCTACCTTTTAATTTTCAGTGGACTTGACTTAGCTATTTGTTCACATCATTGGATCCATCCCCGAACTACCACATTTATGGCATTAAATGTATCCTCTTCGCACATGCAAATTAATTTTTAAAGATTTAATTATGTTTAAAATAGATCATTATAATTATTATTCGAAGCGTTTAAGAAAAGCATTCCAGGAAAGTCTCGAGAGGATTGATTTCATCGCGGAGGTGAGTTGCGGAGCGAATCTTGGCTACATTTTGGTCAGTCCTGAGGAGCATTTTGAGGTAGGTTTCTTTTCTTTTTTGTCTCCTGTTTGTTCTTTCAGGTGTTTTATTTTGGTGTATTCGTAGGAGGGATTTTTCTCTATGAATTTCCTCGCTTTTTTGTGTTTTTCTTTCCTTGTTTTGTTTCTTTTGGCTTTTCTTTTCTTTCTCGTTCTATTTTTGGTTTGTTTTTGGTTTGTCATTTTGTTTTGTTGTTTGTTCCAATGTCACTTTCGTGATAGGTTCATTTTATCATGCCCTAGTTATTAACTAGGGTTTTGGTTTTTGTAGGGGTTTCCATGCTTAAGTGATGAGATTCATTTTGAAACCCCTTTTCTTGTCTTCCCACATCAACTCTGTGTTTTCCATGTGGTATTTTCATTATGCCCTTTTTTTTAGAATCAACGTGTCGAGAAAATTGGGGTTTTTCTCGACAACCTTTGTCAAATGGTCTTTTCTAGGGTTTAAATTGCCTTTTGTACGGTGGACCTATTAGAGGAGTTAAACTATGTTATTCCTGGTTTCCTTTAGAGCTCATGTAACCCAGGGGTTAAACTTCATGTGACTACCTTTTTTTGAAATACCCTTCATTTCACATCTTGAATTGGCAGAAGTGGACTGGAACTCTTCTCGAGGTGGTTATTTTTTGTGATTAGATCTTGAAACTATTCCTCTCTCCCTCATTATGATGGTGTCTCTTTATACTTGTTCTTGATAGGAACCGGGGCTGGGGTTGAAGTTGAATTTGGGAATTAAAAAATAGTTCTAGTTCAGTTCCCATTCTGATCCTAATTTTGATATTGTTTTCGTTCATGTCCTATTCCGATCTCGACCCCACCATATGATAAGGGATGTCTTTTATGCGTAATACTTCTATGGTCCTGCCTCCGATAAAGGAAAAATTTGACTAAGTAAATATTATCTTATGAGGGTAGAGAAGCGTATTATATGTTTGACTAACTTGGATGTTTTGTTCATCTAATATAGAAATTTGTTGTAGGAATCAAGAAATGTCAGGGGCATCAGATGAGGCTTCCCAAAGAATCCAACCAGGTGAAACTTCATGGCAATGAGTTAGACCAAAGAAGATCAAGGTGGAACTGCTTCCATATACTTTGAGATGCAAACATAGGGAATTTTCCCTCATAGCTAGCAAAGTTGATTCCGACTGGGTTGATATTACTGACACCAATTTGCGCCCTTTTAACTATGGATAATTGCATGAGGAGATATTCACCAAGGAGGAGGTCACAGGAAGGACAAAGGATTGTACAATAAGGGCTAGCACATTTTTCACTTTTCCCTTTATCTGTCCACTGTCCGGAGTTGATTCTTCCAACAGCTGGAGCATATAATCATGTTATTAGGTAATGTGTGGATGTATTTAGAGTAATTTCATTATTGAATTAACACCTCAAATGATAAAATTCACGTTTAATGTACCTGATCCTGAGAATCCTAGGCATTTGAATGAGCCAGAAGCTTTGAAACTTTATAGTGATAATAAGGAAAAGAGTAGATCTCACATGAATAAGACTTGGATGAGGGTGGAGAAGAAGTCTCTTACCTAGCTCCTAGACCAGCCTAAGAGGGAAAACTTTAGTAAAGATATTGCAGACATAATCATGTTCCTTTCTAGGGTGTTTGGAAAAAGGGATGCTTCACTATTTAAGGAATGGATGTTTCCTTTCATCCAAACTATCTTGGATGGAAGGAAACAATTTGACTGGCCCATGGTGGTATAAGACAACATTCACAATCAAATGATAAGAGAGAGAGAAACTAAGTGTTTCTTTATGACCTCCTATGTAGTTTATGCAGCTACCCGAATAGGGATTTTTCCTGGACTTCAAATAGTGGGTATATTGGGGGAAGCCCAAGGACAAAAGAAAGTGTGGGAGTATTATAGCCAGCTCACCTTGTAGGCATCAAAGCAACATTATAGAAGGGTAAATGATTCCTTTATTTATGTCATTCTTAACAAGCTTAATGGTGATGCGGGATATAGGCTTCATAGGGAGACACTGGCCTTTGTGAATAAGTAGGGACATTAGTTTATCTAGTACCCCACATTTATCTATTTCAGATTAGTAGGCTTTGATCATCACCCCCATTTGCTGCCTAGATGTTATGGAGATAGGATCATTTTAATGGATTTTATTTATCAAGCCTTGGTTGTTAATTAAAAGTTTGGCACCAAACACAAGACTAGTTAACATAAGTTTTCAATGAGGCTGGGAGTTTTTAGCTGTCCACACATTGCGGAAGCTAAGGCTATTTTTGATGAATTAGTTTATTTAAAGTTGGGCTTGTACACTATGAGGAAGCATTATTACCCCAAGAACAAGTTGTGGGATTTTCTTCCCAGTCTATTTGATAAGCACTTCAATATGTTGGAGGATTTTTGGGAAGACTTGCAGGATGAATATGACCTTAGGAAAAAGAATTATGAAAGGATACCTATCCCACTCATGGTTGAGTTTGAGATAAAGGAAGACATTCTAGAAACTTTGTCTGATGTTGGGGTAGTTTTGGATCCTGAGTATAATGTAGACAACATTGGCACTAAAGATCTTGATCCAGTAGATTGGAATGTTGAAGAGACAATTGACATAAAGCAAATTGCAAGACCGGTGCTGGATAGGAGTATTCAATGGGTGAGTTTGAGGGTTAACCAGTGTGAGGCTCAATCATCTAAGAAGAGAAAAGATATAGGTACCACCCAAGGATATAAGAGGACAAAGAGTAAGATGGCACCTAAGGAAACCTTAGAATTTATGCCTTCTAATGCACAAGAGGAGGTGGTACCTCAAGACCTCTCAGAGGTGCAGGAAGGTGAATCAATTATGGAGGTGGGGGATTCTACATTTGTTGCAGGGGAGGTATCTACTCATCCCTATAATACACAACAACTAGGTCAAGAATCACCAAAGGGAGTCCTCCATGATGAAGTAGGGTTCTTAAAAGAAATGGAGGCTAAAATTGAGATACATGATATAGAAATAGATTCAGAGAAGACTACATCTGATAAAGGGAATCATGTCATAATATCTCTTGATATGATAGATGATGCAGGGACCAAACAAATATTGACTGAGGAAGACTAGTGGAAACACTTTGAAGTTTCTAAAAGAGAAGTTGATGCCAAGGCACAAGCTGAGGCATTAGCTAAGCAACAAGAGGAGGAAGCCAAGGAACAATCTGACTTGGTGATCAAGCCGAAGGAGTTGGAAGATAAGATCAAGGCTGATGAATTAGCTCAACAACAACAACAAAAGGAGTAGGAGTTCAAGATATAGGAAGAGAGAGATAAGTTGATGTTGTAGCAGAAGATTCATAACCTTGAAGAGGAAAAGTACTAGTAGAGAAGAGAGAAAGAATCTCTTGAAGCTAAGATCAAGGCACAAGAAGAGGCTCATAGGAAAAATGATGAACAAGAACGTTCAGAAAGGGAAAAAGAGGTTGTTGAGATTGCTGAATATGAAAAGAGTCCAAAGAGGCATGGGACTATGTTGAAGAGCTGAAGAAGCAGCGAGATCAAAAGTTGAAGGATAAGGAGGAGGCAGAAAAGTTAGCACAGTAGAAGGCACAAAGTGATCAGTAAAATGTGTAGGAAGTTGATTCTCAATCAGGGCTTACAATGTTACAACCTTTGTCTTCCAATACTGTTGCTTCTTCTTCAACCCAGGAAGCCACTACTCATGTTGCTCCTACGTGGTTAAAGCTAGACTTAGAAAGAAAAAAAAAAATTCAACCACAACCATTGAACTAGGAGGAGATGATGAAAGAAATTGGGAAGGAGAAACCTAAAAAGAAGGCCCAGGTTCTTCACTCTACCAAGATCACTGATGTTGGAGAGATTGTTGCTAAATGTGCCATACTTGTAATGGACAAGAGCCGTGCTGATATGCAAATCACTGATTATTAGTTGGGGACGGTAAATTTGGAAAGGTCTCCAAGAAACCAACAAATAAATTTGATTGATATTGTGGCCTCTTCAACTAAATCCCAGATGATCAAAGATAAAGAAAGGAAGGGCTTAAGGCTCAATTGGATCAACTACATAGATTTTTGAAAGATGTTTCAACTCCCATTTTCCAACAAGCTGCTCTTCCTGAATCCCCATTTTTGTTAACAAAGAAGGAAGCAAATGATTTGGTCCAAATGAAAGGAAAGGTAGGAATCATGGAAAAATGTTTGGAAAAGATCAACTAGGAAGTTGATGATGTTCTCATTGAAGGTCTTAAAATTCATAAAGTTGCTCTTGAATTGGTAGAGGATCTAGATCAACATGCCAAGGATCTAGATAAGCAAGATGATAAATAAAAAGAATGTGTTAAGAAGCTTGATGATATTGGTAAGGTGCCTAAGTCCACCTTGCTTGAATATTCAATTCTTGAGCATGATAATGCAGATTTTGTGGAAAAAATTGTGAGCATAATAAGGTATAAGTCTAAGACTATTCATGTGCATCATGAAGAAGTTCAAGAAATGAGCAAATATTTGAATCAATAGATGGTTGAATATGAGGAAATTGTGGCCATTTTAATTAACCTGGATTCCTTAGGAAAAGAAGGCATGTCTTTGGATAAGCTAAGGGAAAGATGGAGGGGTATGTCTGAGGAAATTATGCAAAAGGGAGACGATGGGGAGAATCTATTATTGGATCAATTTATGGATATCGGGGAGGAGACAAGGATTGCTAGAAGGGAATTAGTCAAGTTAAAGGAGATATAGATGTTGGTTTTTGCTGAATTTGAAAGGATCAGATTTGAAGATGATTGGTTGGATGGACCTAATTCAGGTACTCTTCAACAAGTACTCTCTAGTTATAATGAGTACATCCTTGAGCATTTAGTGCAAAAATGAATTGACTCTTTTCACCACATGCAATATCTTCTTTTCTCCTCTTTTTGTGGGGTTTTGACATAAGCTGAACTCTGAGTTTGATTTGTTGGTTTCACCTTCTTCTTGGAATATCAAATTTTTGGTACAATAGAGTAATTAGCCTTGGAACAAGGGTTCATCAGTCCACTTCTGTGTTCATTTCCAGCTCCATTATTTGTGGATCTAGATTAATAATTGAGAGAAACTTGTTCATGTGGCACCTACATGTATTATTAGTTTCTATTTTGTAAAGGTTGGCTAATTGAAGAAAGATCAACCACTTGATGATAGAAGATAGAGATTAGATCTAGGATTCCTATGTTTTGTAGAGATACTCTGAAAGTTCAGTTAAACTTGGTTATTTTATAGTTTTCATACATTTTCATGTTATTGTTTGAAGTTTGGATCTATTTTGATAAGGTTAATGGTACATAATCAATCCATACGCCAATGATTTTGTTGTGCTTAAGTGTTTCTTATTTGATGAAAGTCAATAGAAGGAACTGGATTCAAGATTATATCATTGGGTTATCTGTGGATGAAGTTGATATCATGTTCATTTGATCCGTGTTTAATGATGAGTGAGTGATTTGTTTGAAGCAAGTTTAGTAAATGTTGATGGTATTTGAATTAGAACTATGGATGTATGTAGTAGCATAGTTTATTCTATGGATTGCATCTTGTTGTGGTTGTGGTTAGGTGGAATAAACACTCATTATTGATACACATGTCTGGATATGTAAGAAATTTACTCATGTTTCTTTTGATTTGAAGCTATGATTCATCTTTTTCTTTTATTTAAACCCCCCCAACAGAGATTAATTGATGTTATGTAGTCTTGTTCCTTATTACCAGTAAAGCCCTCTTGAATATTATAGTTATATCGACCATTGAGTGACATCAGCATAATTGAGAACCAATTACCAAGACCTTGGGAGTTAGGTCACCATGTGTTATCTTTCTCTTTTAGGAGAAATAGAATAGTAATATTTTATTTAATGTTGTTTTTTTGTTTTGAACCTCAATAGATCTGGCACTGTAAGGAGGGCTTGAGGAACAAGCTGGCTCGCATTGGGTCATTTTCACAAGATAGGTACGAGAGAGTTCTTAGATCTTTTTAGAACCCTGAACCACTCATTGAACTCCAAACCCCTATCAGGTATAGACCCTAGGCTCGTAGAGTCTTGATCCAACCATTATTACCACCGCTCACCCCACTTGTTTTTCCACCAAATCCACCTATACCACCTCACCGGCCACCTTCACCCATTCCACAACCTACTCAACCAGTATCACCACCAAGACCTATGGATTACTTTTTCAATAATCCCTCACCATTAGGGACTATCCCTAGGGGGATACATGATCTCCCCAAGAACCCAGAGAGGTTCTTTCCTAAGTACATGCATTGAGAATCAAGAAGTGTTGAGGAGCACATACAAGCATTGAAGGATGCCTATATCCACGCTCAGGTGGCTCATTAGGATGTTGTGTATAGATTGTTTCCCTATTCATTGGGAGACATGGTGTACAATTGGTACCTAAATTTACCCCAAGGGTCTATTCTAAGTTGGACAAACATGGAAAATGCTTTTATCAATCAGTTTAGGGTTTATTTAGACCCTGCTATTCTTTACCACCAGTTTTCCACAATAAGAAAAGAACACCATGAACCACTACCTTTATTCGACACCAGGTTTCAAAGAATGTACCAAAGGTTGCAAGATCCTTACCTAGTTGCTAAGAACATTGCCATTTTGGCATACTTAAGGGCTGTGGACCCTTTGATTGGCTTATTCTTGGAAAGAACATATAATGCTAACAAAACTGACTCTTTGGATAAAGTATATCATATGGCCATCCAATTGCAACAACAAATAAGTTTGCAATCCTAGAGTCTAGGAGGAGTTCTTCCTCTTATAGGATACCAAATTCCCAGTCCACCCCCTTTATTGAACACGGTCCCATGGATTTCCTATTCCCAATACAAACCTATATCTGAGTTCCAAGCTTCACCTCCCTTACCATTTTTTAACAATGGTCCCCAAGACTCCTCCCACTAAAATAAAAATTACCAAAATCAAGTTGGAGGATCAAATTTTGTTAATCAACCCTCTGCAGTGAAGACTGTAGAAAGTGAAAAAGACTCTCCAACTAACCAATGAGATGGAGACTCTAAAAAATATAGTATCTCAGATGTCTAATGACATGGCTTAACTTAGATAGAATCCCCCTTAGAACCAAAACCAAGGTTTTTAGAATCAGGGAGGATATTCTAATCAGGGTGGTTATCCTAACCAAAATCTTAACTAGAACTATAACACCAACCAAAATGCCAATTGGAATTTCCAGAACCAAAACTGCTCTAATCAAAACTATCATAATAAAAATAGAGGATACAATCAAAGGTCTAACAACAATAGGCCATGGAATACTAGACCCAATAATAGAGGAATTTCCCACAATTATCAAGTGGGAGATGAAAAGTTGCACATTTCCAATGTGGCAGACCTCAACCTTATGACCAATTGGTTTAGAATACATGATACTGCGGTCCATTTTGAGGTAAATTTCCCAGAGATGGAAAAGATGGTTAAAATAGTCCAAGCCAATGCTCCATTTCAAGGTGCATCTAACAAATCTGGTGGATCAATGGATACTACCATGGCATATGATATCTTTGAGGAAGAACTTCCATTTCCCAACCAAGAAGACAATGAAATAGTAGAAGATGTGTACGATGCCCAAGCCTTCCAAACCAAGGGAGGCCATTTCCTTAGAAATCATAACAGAGGGCCATTCACGACCTCTACCCCTCCTAATAACATGGTCCCGCCAAATCAGAATGCGGATAATAATCCACCACCCCCAAAGGGACCATCAAATTCTCAAAACAAAGGTAATCTACCTTCAATTCCTAAATATCAAGTTGGGAATGATTCAGAATTTGATTTCATTATAGAGATGCAAAGGAAGAAGACTTCAATATATTTCTTTGATGTTTTGAAATGGTGCCCTACTCAAAAGGAAATTTTTTTGAAAGCCTTGGGGGAAGTAGAAAGGTCAAAAGGAAGAGAAAAGGTGACTCCCACTAACGAGATGAATGCAACACTCTATAAAGGTAAGATTGGTACTCCACCTTTCTTGTTAAGTTTAAGAATTTTTGGAAAGAATTTACACAACTATCTGCCAGATTCTAGGGCGTTGGGAAATGTCATGCCATTTTCAATTTGTAGGAAGTTAGGTCTGAGTCCACTCCAGACAAATAAAAATGTTATATAGTTAGACAAAATAGAAGTCAATGTGGTAGGAGAGCTTAAAAATATCCATGTACAAATTGAATCTGATCCAAGGATCCAAACTTATGTGGATATTGAAGTTGCAAATATCCTAGAAACCTATGGTATGCTCTTAAGTAGAGGCCTAATGAAAAGTATTGGGGGATATTTTTCTTTGGATTTCTCACACATGTGGCTGCCCTGGAAAGGGATAGCAAGCCAGATCAGAATTGAAAGTGATCCTAGGCTCAAACACATGATCACCGAGTATGATTCCCCTAATGAGGTAGCCTATTTCAAAACCGATATAGGAGTTTACAAGCAGGAGGAAATCATGATTTTTTTTCTACTTCATTCTAATGACCCACCCCTTCCAGAGCAAAATGACCCAATGATTACTATTAATCATCAAATCCTAATAAAAAAATTGCAATAGGATAGGCTGGTACTGGGAGAGGAGGTTGATATGTGGAGTTTGTTGCTTCCCAATTGGTGTAGGGTCCATTACCAGAATCATTCTAAGTTAACTTGTCAACCCTGTGTAGATATCTTAAAACATGTTTCCCAAGTAGAAGAAACTTGTGAATGTAAACCTCAAGACTCCACCAATGAATTTCCATTTGAATTAAATGATGAAACCATCCTTACGAGAGCTAGTCTTTCTCAAAGGGAATCTCTTCTCAACTCAAGTAGACTTGGGTTCTATGCTTTGAACTACAACTAGAGACTGAGGAATCTCAGTCTTTGCCAATTACACCCACCCTGAAAATGCTTCCAATGCCTAGGGAATTGGTGAAAAAGGTACTAAATCATGACCTGAACCAAGAGGAGGTTTAGGAATCAATTCCTAAAAAAAATTTGAATTCAGGAGAACCTTCTAGTGAACCGTGCCCCTAATTACCTTCAAATACTGATGATCAACACTAGTCTAAGCCACCACATACTTCTGGAAAGCAAAAAACTATAGGCCAAAAAAAGAAAGAGATCCTAGCCCCAGTTCAATTATGGATTCTAAAATTTGATGGCTCTAAGTCCAAATCAAGAAGTGGAGTAGGGATAGAATTAACCAATCTAAAGGGGAAGACTTACTTTGCTTCCTATAGGCTATAGTTTGGTTGCACAAACAATGTGGCAGAGTATGAAGCACTTGCTAGGGGCCTAATGTTTTCCCATCAGAAGAAGGTCACATATCTTATGGTGATGGGGGATTCTCAAGTAATTATCAAATAGGTTCGCAACCAATATACTTTCCATAATAAAAGATTGGCTGCCTACAAAAATAGAGTTTGGAATTTGATTGAGGACTTTGACGCCTTTAGAATCACTTTGATTCCTAGGGAACAAAATCATATTGTAGATGCTTTGGCAGTCATTGCTAGTACTTTGGAGCCTATGTAGGACTCCAAATTGAAAATATTTTCAGTTAAACTAGTTTCAATCCCAGCATTCCTCAATAATGTCTAGAATTTTTAGGTCTTCAATGACGACCAACACATACTTACCTTCTTGGCAAGTTCAAATGTCTTTGAAGGATAGATTATAGATGAATCAGATAGAGATCAGGGAGAATGGGACCCTGAAGGTTGTGACACTGAAGGAGTAATGAATTTGAAAAGTAACAGCATTCCCAATGGGATGGTAGCTTTAGAAAGAATATTTGATTCGGATCCTCAGGCTCAAGAGAGGGTGCCAACACAAAGTGAAGGAGGAAAGTACGAGTCTATTAATTTGGCTGATTCGGGTCCCAAAAGAAATGTTCTTATAGGCAAGACCTACCCTGAGGAGATTAGAAATGAAATAATTAAGGTGTGCAAAGAAGATATTGCAGAAATTGCCTGGAGTTATGAAGATTTAAAGACTTTTGAAACCTCTATGATCACACACACAATACCTTTGAAGTCAGAAGCCAAGCCCTTTCATCAAAAGTAGCTCCCAGTCAACGCTTTGATCGAGACATTAATACAGAAGGAACTGCAAAAAATTTTATTAGCAAGAATCATCTTCCCAGTAAGGAACTCCACATGGGTTGCCAATCTAGTTCCAATACATAAGAAAAGGGAGGAGATCAGGCTATGTGTTGACTTCAGGAACCTAAACAAAGCCTTAGAGAAGGATAACTATCAACTTCCTTCTCTTGATGAGGTATTACAAACTGCCAACAAATCTTAGATGATGTCATTCTTAGATGGTTATTCTAGGTACAACCAAGTGCTTGTCAGCCACGAGGACAAGATGAAGACTGCCTTCACTACTAAGTGGGGAACATTTTCCTATCAACCCATGCCATTTTGCCTCATCAACACTGGAGCTACCTTTCAGCATGCAATGGATGTGGTTTTTAAGTATTTGATAGGTAAGTGTATTATTATATATGTGGATAACTTGACAATTTTTTCCAAGAAGAGAAAGGACCATGTTGCTGACTTAGCAAAGGTCCTTAGGAGATGTATCAGCTATGGAGTATCTCTAAATCCCAAGAAATGTGTCTTTGGAGTTTCTGAAGGGAAACTTCTAGGGCATGTGATGTCAGAAAAGGGGATATCCATAAATCTTGATAGAGTTGAGGCCATTTTGAAATTGACGATGCCAGGAAGTAAAAAGGAGATGAGGTCCTTCTTTGGGAGGATTAATTTTGTAAGGAATTTCATAACAGGGTTTGCAGAAATTGTTAAACCCCTCAACGAGATGATGAAGAAAGATTCTAAAATAGAATGGAGTAATGAGGCTAAATCTGCATTCTCACAAATTAAGCAATCAATATTTGAGGCACCGTCTTGACCAACACAGATTACCTAAAGCCCTTTTATATGTATTCATTTGCATCTGATCATTCATGTGTAGTAGTCCTAACACAACCCAGAGGTGAAGGAGTTGAAAGGCCAATTCCCTTCATGAGCTCACCATTCAAGAATGTAGAAGTCAGGTACCTGCCCCTGGAAAAATAGGCCTTTGCATTGGTACGAGCAGTTAAAAAGTTCAGGAATTACATTTTGAGAAGCCAAGTTATTGCTATAGTGCCTGATCCAGCGGTTAAGTCTCTCCTTATGCAAAGTGAATTAGGAAGAAGAAGAGGAAAATGGATGGCTATCCTACAAGAATATGATTTAGAGATCCATCCAATGAAACTTGTTCGAGGAAAAGGTTTATCAAAGGCCTTGGAAGATGTTGACAAGAATATTACCTGTCAACAATATACTGTGCACTCATTCACCAAAGATCCATGGTATAGTAACTTGATTTTATTCCTTCTCAATAATAGATGCCCAGGAGGAATGAATGCTACCCAGAGGAGGGCACTAAGGATGATGAGTGCTCATTAGATTCTCAAAGGAGGGGCTCTATACAGAATAAATTACGAGGGGGTTTACCCACGCTGTCTAGATCAACAAGAAGCTAAGCATGCTATGGTTGAATTTCATGGTAGGAACGGTACCTGAAATGGATCTATAGATTCTTTGGCCCATCAAATCCTTAGATTAGGATATTATTAGCCCCATGTGTTCAAGGATGCACATCAACACATCAGGACATGTCATACATGCCAGACCTCTGCATCAAAGGAGTGTAATCCGACAATGCCTCTATAACCAGTATATGAGGTAAGACCATTTGCCCAATGGGCACTAGATTTTGTGGGGGTAATTAATCCAAATTCTTCTGCAGGAGAAAAATTCATCCTAACAACTATGAACTATTGCACCCATTTGACTGAGGCTCAACCATGCAAGAACAACACCACTGAGGTGGTTATCAAATTTCTTACTGAAAATATTATTACTAGGTTTGGAGTATCGTTCACCCTGGTATGTGATAATGGATTTTCCTTTTCATCTACTAAATTCATACAATGGGCCTATGAACATAAAATCATTTTGAAATATTCCTCTAATTATTATCCTCAAGGAAATGGTGTAGCAGAATCTACTAAAAAGAATCTGCTAGAAGTGATAAAGAAATTACTTGAAAGTAATCCTAGGGACTGGCATACCTAGTTGAGATTTTCCTTATGGAAAAATCAAACCCGTATTAAGGTTGCTCTAGGAAATTCCCCTTTTAAATTAGTTTATGCCCAAGATCCGGTTTTCCCCATACACTTACAGATAGCTGTTCTCAAGTTTATGTAAGAATTTTATACAAAAGATGATTTCATTGAGTTAAGATTAAATAATCTTTTAAACATGGAAGAACAGAGAGACACTACTCTATAGTAGTTCTTCAAGCATTAGGCTATTGTCAAACGTTGGTTTGAAAAAAGAGCTAAGATTAAGACATTCAAAATCTTAGATCTGGTGTTGTTGTGGGATAAGGCTAAGGAGAAATAGGGTGATCACTAGAAATTTAATAGACTTTGGCTAGGTCTGTATCAAGTAGCTGAGATCTTGGGTGAGAACACTTTTTGCTTGACCACCTTGATGGGAGAACCTGTTCCATTGTCATTCAATGGATAGTTTCTCAAGCATTACTTTATATCGTAAAGGTTTGAGTTTTGAATTAATTGTATATATGTATTTTGTGTAATTATTGGTTGTTTGTTTTTGTTGGTTGTTTGTTTGTTGGTTCTTTCTTTCTCTTTGTTTCCTTTTTGTTTTGTGTCTATTTTTTTTTTCTTCTTTGGGGATCCTCTTTTCTTTCCATCTTGAAGTATGGGGGTTGTTATTCAAAGTATGTTGTAGGCACTAGGAGAGAAATTAGTTTAGGTATTTTCAGGCATATCTGTCGAAAGATTTTTTTCTAAAGCTCATGTCTTATGGTCATTTTAGCATGAGTCTGAAAGCTAGTAGGAGTAAGGTATATTGTAGACAACCTCATGAACTATGATTGAAATCTATCACAAAATAGATAAAACATCTCACTATAAAGTGCCTATTCATCTCAGGGTGATTATATCTTCGATTCAAGTGAAAAATTTGTTTCCCCAAAATTGTCATAGGATCCACTATAGTTCTCAACCCATATCTCAGACTATTAATGTCTGACTAATGAGAAGTTTAAAAAAAAAGAATTTTCACAAGTGAAGCCTGTAAAAGAAAGAGAAAAGAGAAATACTAAAATAAATGCAAACTCAATACTAAATGGGTAATTCAAGTATCTCTATCGTGGCTATGGATGCTTGACTGGCAGCAGAGCAATACCCAGGATTCCATTGCACGACAATCGAAGGACTCAACCTATGTAGCTTGGATCTTAGATATAGTTTTTTAGGTCTGGAAAAGCTCAAATAAAGAAGGATGCACCATAAACATGCACACACTCAGATTCAAGAGTAGTTTATGTTGATTTCACATTTGAGATTCTAGCTCAACTTTACTTAAATACTCTAGTCACACTTAAGTTAACATGTTTCAAAAATCACAAGTTTTTGGGTGATTGAATTCTTCAGTATCTTAAAAATGGGTGGACCATTTTCCTAGCCGAGCCGCCATTTGTCATGCCTTGCATAGCCACCCAATTTTATTTTGGAACAAAATGGGTCCCCCTTTTTTTGTTTTGTTCGTCTTTGGTTGTTTTGTTGGGTCTTAGGAGTTGTTTGTTTTGCTCCTATGTCTTTCTCTCTTTTTCTCTATCGGAGGTGGGGCCAAAAATAAAACTGAACATGGAACTCTTTCAAGGTTTCTAGTTCAGATCTCATTCTGACTCCAACTCCATCTTCTCTTTTGTTTTTCCTTCTTTGGATGTTGGTTATTTTCAACAACTCTTGAATTTTTGGTCATTTTCTTACATTTTGTTTTTTTGTCGAGTGGAAGCGGAACTGGGATTGGAACTTAAGTTGGAAGTTTCAAAATTCTAGATTGTGTCCCCGTTTCGACTCTGACTCTGCTCGTTTGCTTTGTCTAGTTGTTCTTGGTTGTTTGGGTTGGGTCTGGTTTTAACTCCAGTCCCACTTTCCTTTGTGCTTGTGTCTCTTTCCTCACTTCTTGGTCGGGATTGGACTCAAACCTGGAATCAAACTTCAAAATTTGTAAAAGTTCCATTTCGGTTTTGGCTCTACCCCTATCGTCTTATGTCTTATTTTGGTTGTTTTCCTCTTTGTTGGGACCAAAACGGGGTTGGAAACTGAGTAAGAAACTTTGTGTAAGTTTCTTCATCTTGTCTCTGACCTAGATCTGCATCTGCCCTACCTTTTTGTTTTCATTGGACTTGACTTAACTATTTGTTCACATCATTGGATCCATCCCCAAACTACCGCATTTATGGCATTAAATGCAGCCTCTTTGCATGTGCGAATTAATTTTTAAATTTTTAATCATGTTTAAACTAGATCATTATAATTATTATTCGAAGCATTTAAGCAAACCATGTTAGCAACCAACATCAGACATGCAAACCAAAATAACCTTCCACAGAAGAGAAAAAAAAAAGAAAAAGAAAGCTATTGCAAAAGATGTGCAAAATAATATTATTCAGGAAATAATAATTACATGAGAATGATTTTATTTATAAAAGAAAAGTATGCATAACCCTAATCTTATCTTGAGCAACAAGATAGCTCAACAAGATAAGGATGACAATAATTAACCTAGGAATTAAAATATTACCTAAGTAAACATATGCAAGTGTAATTAAATATTGTCTACACTAACACCCCCCATAAGTGCAACTTAGGGAGACTAAAAAAACATGCACCTAGAACTAAGATGAATGCAAGAAATCATGAATGGGTCCCGAAAACAAGGCTAGATCAGGTACCCATGTACAAATGCAATGATGAGGTAGAGAAGGAAAACCCAGTGGGACAAAACCCCCCTACAATGAGATGACTACTGCAAAGAAGCACTGGAAGAACACTGTAGAGTAACACTGGAACCACAATCCAACAAGCAAGGAAAGATACTTCTGTCTACAAGAAACCAAAGCAGAATCATAATAATGCGACAACAGACCCGATGCTATGAAACACTGGAAAACTCACAAACTAGAATAACCCTAGAATCTGTGAAGCAACAGTAGATGACATGATGATAAAATCTGGAAACCGTGTATCTCGATGTTGATGCCAAACTGAGACTAAAACTCTTCCATGGGAACAAGTACCATAAAGACTCTGGAACATTAACCATAAAAACATGGCCCTCAAACTGAGAAAGATCTAAACCAATGCGGATCAATAACCATAAACTACCAATCTAAAGTGTGAACTGATGTGAATCTGATATGTGTCAAGCTAGAGCAAGATGTGGCCAAAAGAAACTAAAAAACTAGATATAACCCATGCAAGTTGCCATTAAAAAAAGATGGAGATCAAAGTGTATGCACACTCTAATCAGATTATTATGCAAGAAACCCCCCTAATGGAACTTTATCTCAGTTCATTATTACAATAACCCAACAATTGTAAAATGAGAGAATGCTAAACATGCATAAACAAAAAATAAAATGATGTGGTACTGAAATGAAGTGCAAATATTCAATTTTTACCCTTCCAACTGCTAAAACATCCAAGTAATCTCCAAAATACCCATTGGGACAAATCTGGAATAATGATCAACCTAGGATGGATATAGAAAAAATTGAATGGACAACAACATAGAGCTCCTCAATACATTTCCAATGCTGCAAAGAAGGCGAAAATTAGAGATCATGGAAAAAATTTAGGAGCTCGGAAGCCATAAATGAACATCTGACTTCAAATAGAAAAAAAATGCAGCTAAACGAAAAAAATAGTGAAAAATAAACTGCACCACATGAAAGTGCTTGAAACTAGCTTTTTGGTGATATCTCGTTTGCCTGATTTTGATACCATATGCCCAAGTTATGCCAAAAAGAAAAAAACTGTTCTTTGAAGGAAACCTAGGGTTAGGAGGGGGCAAAGAAGGCCGGCTGTACGATGACAACATCATTTCACGAGCTTAAATTTGATGGCCTGGGGGCTGTTAGGGCAAAAAAGTACCCCCTACAATTTTTTTTGACAATCGTCAGATGCTTGTAACATGCCAGAATATTCCAGATCCTCTACTCAGAATCCCTAGGGAATATTCCTGTGGAATCTAAAGATTTTGTTGTTGGTTTCTGGGTAGAAGGTCCACCGGTGGGTTGCATGCACCGACAGTTTCAAGGAAGAGGCTGCCAATGGGCGGCAGACCTAGGTCGTCGTTAGCTCGTGACTGTCAACCTTTGGGAGGAGCCACTGGTGGGTGATGGCCGGTGCGTGGCTCTAGGCAGGTATGAAGGCCTGTGAAAAAACTAATGTAGGGAGGTACGACGGCGTCAAGGTACTGTACCCTGTGCTCCAAAAGCGCCCACCCTCTGTGTGCACCTTTTTTTTAATTCTTTTTGCTTTGATTTTTCAAAAAAACAATTGATTTTTATAAAATTTCTATAAAATATTTTTTAAAGAAAAACAAAAAAGATTGAACCTTGAAAAATAATTTCCTTGGATCACGTGCATAGGGGTGGTACAAAGGTTGTACGGGCAAAAAAAAATTTCCTCACAAATAGCCGACACCGAATATAGGCATATTATATGTCAATTTTCGTCTCTCGAACACTCTGGATCTAATGGTGAGGTCCGATCTGCCTGAAAATGCACCAGAAGCTTCACAACTCCCAGATCTGACAAATCTTCAAACCCTCATAACTCTGGCATAAAATGTCAGATTTAGGCGAAACAAAAGTTGATCTTGACTTTTTCGATAGCCCTGGACTTGAAAATGAGCTCAGATTTCCTCCAACATGTGTTGAAAGTGTCCATGAAATAGCACCCAAATAGAGAGACAATCTCAAGGTATGAAACCCTCAAGGAATCTCAAACTAACTCTGCAATGATTTTCTCAAAAAACTGAGAAGGGGCTGCATATCAAGGCTCTGATACCATGTTAGCAACCAAGATCAGACATGCAAACCAAAAAAAACCTTCCACAGAAGAGAGAATCAGAAAAAGAAAAGCTATTGCAAAAGATGGGAAAAATAATATTATTCAAGAAATCATAATTACATGAGAATGATTTGCTTTATCAAAGCAAAGTATGCATAACCCTAATCTTATCTTCTACAACAAGATAGCTCAACAAGATAAGGATGACAATAATTAACCTAGGAATTAAAATATTACCTAATTAAACTTATGCAAGTGTAATTAAATATTAATTACACTAACAAACCATGGCCAGGAAAGTCTCGAAGGATTGATTTGATTGCGGAGGCGAGTTGTGGAGCAAATCTTGGCTACATTCTAGTCAGTCCTGAGGAGCATTTTGAGGTAGGTCTCTTTGCTTTTTCATCTCCCATTTGTTCTTTCAGGTGTTTTGTTTTGGCGTATTCACAGGAGGGTTTTTTTTCTATGAATTTCTTCGCTTGTTTGTGTTTTTCTTTCCTTGTTTTTTTTTCTTTTGGCCTTTCTTTTCTGTCATGTTCCGTTTTTGGTTTGTTTTTTTATTTGTCATTTTGTTCTTTTGTCGCTTTCATAACAGGTTTGTTTTTTCATGCTCTAGTTCTTAACTAGGGTTTCGGTTTTTGTAGGGGTTTCCATGCTTAAGTAATGAGATTTGTTTTGAAACCCCTCTTCTTGTCTTCCTGCGTCGACTCTATGTTTTCCATGTGGGATTTTCCTTATGCCCTTTTGTTTTAGAATCGGCGTGTCGGGAAAACTGGGGTTTTGCTCGACAACCTTTTCCAAATGGTCTTTTCTAGGGTTTAAATTTCCTTTTGTACAATGGAGTTGTTAGAGGAGTTAAACTATGCTATTTTTGGTTTCCCTTAGAGCTCATGTAACCCAGGGGTTAAACTTCATGTGACTACCTTTTTTTGAAATACCCTTTGTTTCACATCTTGAATTGGTGGAAGCAGACTTGGGAAGGAACTCTTCTCGAGGTGGTTATCTTTTGTGATTAGATCTTCAATCTATTCCTCTCCCGCTCATTATAATGTTGTCTCTTTATACTTTTTATTGATAGCAACCGGGGCGAGGGTGGAAGTTGAATTTGGGAACTAACAAATAGTTCTGGTTTGGTTCCCTTTCTGGTCCCGATTCTGATCTTGCTTTGGTTCCTGTCCTGTTTCGATCCCGGCCCCACCATATGATAAGGGATGTATTTTATGCCTAATACTTCTACGGTTATGCCTCCGATAAAGGAAGAATTTGACTAAGTAAATATTATCTTAGGAGGGTAGAGAAGGGTATTATATGTTTGACTAACTTGGATGTTTTGTTCATCTAATATAGAAATTTACAACAAGAATCAAGAAATGTTGGGGGCATCAAATGAGGCTTCCCAAAGAAGCCAACCAAGTGAAACTTCATGGGAAGGAGTTAGACCAAAGAATATCAAGGTGGAACAACTTCCATATACTTTGAGATGCAAACATAGGGAATTTTCCCTCACATCTAGGAAAGTTGATTCTGACTGGGATGACATTACTGACACCAATTTGGGCCCTTTTAACTATGGAGAATTGTATGAGGAGACATTCACTGAGGAGTGGGTCATAGGAAGGACAAAAAAGATTGTTCAATCAGGGCTGGCACATGTTTCACTTTTCCCTCTATCTGTCCAGTGTCCGGAGTTGATTCTTGCAATAGTTGGAGCATATAATCCTACTACTAGGAAATGTGTGGATGTAAAGTGTAATTTCATTATTGAATTAACACTTGAAATGATCAAATTCCTATTTAATGTACTTGATCCCAAGAATCCTAGGAAATTGAATGAGGGAAAAGCTTTGAAGCTTTACAATGATAATAAGGAAAATAATAGATCTCACATGAATAATACTTGGATGAGGGTGGAGAAGAAGTCTCTTACCAAGCTCGCAAACCAGCCTAAGAGGGAAAAATTTAGTAAAGAGATTGCAGACATAATCATGTTCCTTTCTAGGGTGTTTGGAAAAAGGGATGCTTCACTATTTAAGGAATGGATGTTTTCTTTCATCCAAACTATCTTGGATGGAAGGAAACAATTTGACTGGCCAATGGTGGTATCAGACATTATTCACAATCAAATGATAAGAGTGAGAGAAACCAAGTGTTTCTTTATGACCTCCTATGTATTCTATGTAGCTGCCTGAATAAGGATTTTTCCTGGACTTCAAATAGTGGGTATATTGGGGGAAGCCCAAGGATAGAATAAATTGTGGGAGCATTATAGTTAGCTCACCTTGTAGGCATTAGAGCAACATTATAGAAGGGTAAATGATTCATTTTTGTATGTCATTATTAACAAGCTTGATGGTGATGCGGGATATAGGCTTAGCAAGGAGGCAATGGATTTTGTGAATGAGTGGGGACATTGGTTTATCTAGTACCCAAAATTTATCTATTTCAGATTAGCAAGCTTTGATCGTCACCCCCATTTGCTGCCTAGATGTTGTGGTGATAGGATCATTTTAATAGAGTTTATTTATCAAGCCTTGGCTGTTAATTACAAATTTGGCACCAAACACAAGACTGGTTTCCATAAGTTTCCAATGAGGTTGGGAGTTTTTAGCTGTCCACACATTGTGGTAGCTAAGGCTATTTTTGATGAATTAGTTTATTTAAATTTGGGCTTGTACACTATGATGAAGCATTATGACACCAAGGACATGTTGCAGGCTTTGCTTCCCAGTCTCTTTGATAAGCACTTCAATCTGTTGGAGGATTTTTGTGAAGACTTGTAGGATGAATATGACCTTAGGAAAATGAATTATGAAAGGATACCTATCCCACTCATGGTTGAGTTTGGGATAAAGGAAGAAATTCTAGAAACTTTTCCTGATGATTGGGTAGTTTTGGATCCTGGGTATAATGCATACAACATTGGCACTAAAGATCTTGATCCAGTAAACTAGAATGCTAAAGAGACAATTGACATAGAGCAGATTGCAAGACCATTGCTAGATAGGAGTATTCATTGGGTGTGTTTCAGGGGTAACCAATCTAAGGCTCAATCATCCAAGAAGAGGAAAGCTATAGGTACCACCCAAGGATAAAAGAGGATGAAGAGAAATATGGCACCTAAGGAACCCTTAGAATTTATCCCTTCTAATGCACAAGAGGAGGTGGTCCCTCAAGACCTCCCAGAGGTACAGGAAGGTGAAACAATTGCAGAGGTGGGGGCTTCTACATCTGTTGCAGGGGAGGTATCTACTTAGCCCTCTGATACACAACAACTAGGTTAAGAATCACCAAATGGATTCCTCCATGATGAAGTAGAGGTCTTAAAATAAATGGAGGCCAAAATTGAGATACATGATATAAAAATAGATTCAGAAAAGACTCCATCTAATAAAGGGCATCATGTGTTAACATTTCTTGATATGGTAGATGATGCAGGGACCAAACACATATTGACTGTGAAAGATCAGTGGAAACTCTTTGAAGATGCTAAAATAAAAGTTGATGCCAAGGAAAAAGATGAGACATTAGCTAAGCAACAAGAGGAGGAAGCCAAGGCACAATCTGACTTGGAAATCAAGCAGAAGGATTTGGAAGATAAGATCAAGGCTGATGAATTAGCTCAACAACAACAACAAAGGGAGTAGGAGCTCAAGATATAGGAAGAGAGAGATAAGTTGATGTTGTAGCAAAAGATTCATAACCTTGAAGAGGAAAAGGCCTAGCATAGAAGAGAGAAAGAAGCTCTTGAAGCTAAGCTCAAGGCACAAGAAGAGGCTCATAGGAAAAAGGAAGAACAAGAATGTTCAGAAAGTGAAAAAGAGGCTACTGAGATTGTTGAATATGAAAAGAAGTCCAAAGAGGCACGAGACTATCTTGAAGAGCTGAAGAAGACATGAGATCAAATTTTGAAGGATAATGAGGAGGCAAAAAAGTTAGCATGGGAGAAGGCACAAAGTGATCAACAAAATGTGTAGGAAGTTTATTCTCAACTAGTGCTTACAATGTTACAACCTGTCTTCCACTACTATTACTTCTTCTTCAGCCTAGGTAGCCACTACTCATATTGCTCTTACTTGGTTAAAGTTGGACTTGGAAACAAAACAAATTTTTCAACCACAACCATTGAACTTGGAGGAGATGATGAAAGAAATTGGGAAGGAGAAACCTAAAAAGATGGCTCGGGTTCTTCACTCTACCAAGCTCACTGATGTTGGAGAGATTATTGTTGAATGTGCCATACCTATGATGGAAAAGAGTCATGATAATATTCAAATCATTGATTATTAGTTGGGGATGGTAAATCTGGGAAGGCCTACAAGAAACTAGCAAATGAATTTGATTGATATTGTGGCCTTTTCAACTAAATCCTGGATGATCAAAGATAAAGAAAGGAAGGATGAGCTTAAGGCTCAATTGGATCAACTACATATATTTTTGAAAGATGTTTCAACTCCCATTTCCCAACAAGCTGCTCTTCCTGAATCCCCAGTTTTGTTAACAAAGAAGGAAGTAGATGATTTGGTTCAAATGAAAGGCAAGGTAGGAATGATGGAAAAATGGTTGGAAAAACTCAACCAGGAAGTTGATGATGTTCTTGTTGAAGGTTTTAAAATTCATAAGGTTACTCTTGAATTGGTAGAGGATCTAGATCAACATGACAAGGATCTAGATAAGTAGGATGATGAATGCAAAGAATGTGTTAAGAATCTTGATGATATTGGTAAGGTGCCTAAGTCCACCTTTCTTGAATATTCAATTCTCAAGCATGATAATGCAGATCTTGTGGAAAAAACTGTGAGCATAATAAGGTATAAGTGTAAGACTATTCATGGGCATCAAGAAGAAGTTCAAGAAATGAGCAAAGATTTGAATCAACAGATGGTTGAATTGGAGGGAATTGTGGCCATTATAATTAACCTATATTCCTTAGGAAAAGAATGCATGTCTTTGTATAAGCTATGGGAAAGATGGAGGGGTGGGTTTGAGGAAATTATGCAAAAGGGAGACAAAAGGGAGAATCTATTATTGGGTCAATTCATGGATATCAGGGAGGATACAAGGACTGCTAGAAGGGAATTATTCAAGTTAAAGGAGATACAAAAGTTGGTTTCTACTGAATTTGAATGGATTAGATATGAAGATGATGGGTTGGATGGGCCTGATTTGGGTACTCTTCAAAAAGTACTCTCCAATTATAACGAGTACATCCTTGAGCATTTATTGCAAAAATGAACTGAATCTTTTCACCACACACAATATCTTCTTTTCTCCTCTTTTTGTGTGGTTTTAACATAAGCTCAACTTTGATTTTGATCCGTTGCTTTCACCTTCTTCTTGGAATATCATATTCACCTTCTTATTGGAATATCATATTTTTGTTACAACAAAGTAATCAGCCTTGGAACAAGGGTTCATCGGTCT
Organism: Sequoia sempervirens; assembly: GCA_007258455.2. Lineage (NCBI taxonomy): Eukaryota > Viridiplantae > Streptophyta > Pinopsida > Cupressales > Cupressaceae > Sequoia > Sequoia sempervirens. The sequence continues at coordinate 260,071,546 of VDFB02193867.1, read as the reverse complement.
ACTTATGTGTTTAGTTCTAGCTCCATTAATTGTGGATCAAGCTTGATAATTGAGAGAAACTTTTGCATGTGGCACCTATATGTATTATTAGGTTCTATTTTGTAAAGGTCAGCTAATTGAAGAAAGATCAGCCATCTGATGATAGAAGAGGGAGATTAGATCTAGGATTCCTATTTTTTTAAGAGAGATACTTTGAAAGTTCAATTAAACTTGGTCATTTTACAGTTTTCATACATTTTTATGTTATTGTTTGAAGTTTGGATCTATTTTGATTAGGTTAATGGTAAATAATCAATCCATACACCAATGCTTTTTTTGTGCTTAAGTGTTTCTTATTTGATGAAAGTCAATAGAAGGAACCAGATTCAAGATTATATCATTGGGTTATCTATGGATGAAGTTGTTATCATGTTCATTTGATTTGTGTTTAACGATGAGTGAGGGATTTGTTTGAAGCAATTTTAGTAAATTTTGATTGTATTTGAATTAGCACTATGGATGTATGCAGTAGCATAGTTTATTATGTGGATTGCATCTTGCTGTGGTTGTGGTTATGGTTAGGTGGAATAAACACTCATTATTGATATGCATGTTTGGATATGTAAGAATTTTACTCATGTTTCTTTTGATTTGAAGCTTTGATTCATCTTTTTATTTTATTTAACCCCCCCCCAACGTAGATTAATTGATGTTATGCAGTCCTGTTCCTTATTACCAACAAAGGCCCCTTGAACATTATAGTTATATTGAGCACTGAGTGAAATCAACATAATTGTGAACCAATTACTAGGACCTTGGGAGTTAGGTCACCGTGTGTTATCTTTCTCTTTCAGGAGAAATATTATAGTAATATTGTGTTTAATGTTGTTGTGTTGTTTTGACCCTCAACAAATCTGCTAGTCTTGGATTTGGCATATACTTTATAACTTCATTTGGGTTTACTAGCTCACACCTAATCAACAAAAAGAGATTATAAATATTAATAATCACATAATTACTTAATCAATTCAAGTAAACATTTGATATGTCAATAATATAAAAATTATGTGCTCAATTATACAATATCTTATAACTTATCACTTGTCAATCTAGTCCATTGAATATCTTAAAAAGTAAATTTTATATGAATATCAAGCATACCTCCCATCTATCAGGATTAAACTTTAGAGGGTCCTTGAAGTGACGAGCATGAACATGAATAGAATGTAACCCAAATATTACTTTCCAACAATTTGGAAACTTGTACCTTTTATAAAAACAACACAATTTAATCTTTCACTTAGTTTACTAATCTATTGAGAAAATCCTGCATCAACTTTTTTACCATATTTTTGAGAAAAAATAAAATACCATTGAACTCTGTATCCTTTTCCATTGTTCTAAACATAAAGTGTGCTACATTTGAAATTATCCTTTATTGGTTTATTCCTTGTTCATTTCCTCATACACAACCTTGAGCCCCATTTCTATGAGGCACTTTTTCAAACTGCCCCTACCTTGTCAACCCTACTACATTGACAAGCTAGTGACATCACTAGCTTTTCAATGCTCACAAGGATTTTTGGATCCAATGCCTTAAAGAAATCTGGTCATGTAGCATTCCATGGTTGCAAGATAGGCTCAAAATGGAAGCATGGACAAGGCATGCAATTTTTTTGACAATAATGTTTTGGTAGACATGTATGAAAAATGTGGTACCTTTGACAAGCTAGTGAGCTCACTAGCTTGTCAATGTGGTAGGGTTGACAAGGTAGGTGTTTTTTGAAAAAATGCCTCACAAAAATGTGGTCTCGCGGTGATGTATAGGTTAAAAAGGTAGGATCTATTCAAAAAAATTCCTAACCATATTTCTATGAGGCATTTTTTTTAACAATCCCAACCTTGTAATCCTCCTATGTATTAAGCAACGAATGCTCACACATTTGTAACTCCTTCAATTGAATTGCATCACAGATGAGTTTATCATCATCCCAACAACACAACCCAATCATAATATCATGTCTCAAGGTTTTGAAAACAAGGCTTACCAACATCCACAAGTCCATTGTCCACATTCAAATCATATCATTTAGAAAAGGCATCAACATCCCAAACAATGTTTTCCACTCCAGGTTAATAAACAAGATTATCAAAACTCATCTTGTTATCACACAAAAAATCCTAAAGTGCAAGTTCATATGACTCAAAATATTTATTTGCAATAAATTCCTCTAAGTGAGTGTTCAAAACACATTCACTATTGTAAAAAGTATCACACTCAACATTACTTCCTACTACATCAACATGAATATCTGAAGCATACTGCTCATGAGAAAGACTATAAGTTGCAAATCCAAAAAAATGGTCCTCATATGCATCCATGTGATTGACACAATCACATTCTTCAAGTGAAAACTCATCATAAAGAGCTTCATTAGTTGTACCAATATTTGTCTCTTCATTTTCACTTTCATGTACAACTACATCTATGCTATCATTATGCAAACATTTAGTAATAACTTCAAAATCAAAAAAAGGAATGGAATAAGGTAAATGATCAAACAAGAAAGTATTTCATTGTTCACCACTCACATCACCAATGCATACATGCTCTGTACAATCAACTATTTGTACTGATTCATTCAATAAATCTCTTGCATGCATACCCTTTTCTTTGTCCACATTGCTGCAATAATTAGCAGGGTCATATCCTTGACTGCCAAATTACAAATCATCATTTATTTATTTGTTGTAACTTTTCATGCATGGTTCCTCTAACTAAAAATCATTGCGCATTTTGTCATTTGCATCTGATATACTACCACTCTCAAAAGTATTCCATAAATTAGCAAACTCCTTTATCTCACCACTATGAAAACTTGCATCAATGCTACACTCAACACATGTAGAATTGACATGACCAATTGTACCATAACTCCACTGATGACATATCTCCTCTTCAAAACTTATATTCAATTCAAATCCATCATCATGCAATTGTGAGGTTTCAAAAATATTATCATCATTTTCTTTGTTGAAACACTTTCCATTCAAAGAAAATATTTTTGCTTCTTCCTCTTGAAAAGATTCACAGTTACTAAGGTTGCAAGTAGAATTGCAATCATCATGATGACCATGATAAGAATACTTTTCAGCTGGTTGTTGTAGACACGTAAAATATACTGATTGTAAGGAAAGCAATGGTGTGGAAGCAACTTTCCTAACGTCAAAACCACAGGGAAGTAGAACACAATACTTTTAATTTTCAAATTACAATCCAATTAAGACACACATGAAAGATTTACAGAAACAAAAAAATACTCAATGAAAAATTAACACCAGATTTATGTGGGAAACCCTTTCAGGAAAAAAACCACCACACCAAGTCACATCTCTTTGTATTTCAGTAATCAACAAATTACATACAATGTAGAGATACAACTCTCTAGTATCAATTTTACAATTTCTTCATCCACTGTTCTTCCTGTTACAAAAATTCTCTCTCTAATTCTTAATCTCTATCTTCAACTCAGAATGCTATCCTTTAAATATTACCACATTCTGATTTTTGTCCTCTGTTCATCCTTATCTGCCATTACCCATCATAGAAAGTTTCCATCCCATTGCATAGTTTTCCTTGCATATAGTTTAGCTCTTGCGTCACAGCTATTGCAAAAATCTAACCATCAACCATTTGAAATTTGCTTCCTCTGATTGGTCCATGAGACGCCACATAGGAAATTTAAATGTTCAATGAAACATTCAACTGAGTTCGCATGTCGATGAGACACAATAAGTGTCTCACCGATGCTCAATGGCTTCATATCAATATCAACATAAGTCCCAATAGTCAGCAAGACGTTATAACGAAAGCCACAAGTCATATCGAAACCATTGAAATCCAATGCATTCCTATTGGCAAGAGATTTCTCATCGGTACAATTCGTACCGATGCTCACAAGTCACATCGATTTCAACTTTGCCATCGGAAAGACTTTTCCGTTCACCAAGAGGTTTCGCCGAGTCTTGTCAAGTTTCACCAAAGCACCTGACAGTCGGCAAGACATTCATCTTTCGACAAGACTTCACTCCAAGCAAACATGTCTTACCGAGTCGGCAAGACTTTTTTCTTTCGCCGAGACCTCACATCGAGCAACCAAGTCCTACCGAGTTGGCAAGAATTTTGACCTTCGCCAAGACCTTTCACCAAGCACTCATGTCTTACCGAGTTGGCAAGACATTTGACCTTCGCTAAGACCTTTCACCGAGTGAATATGTCATATTGAAGACTATCGGCGAGACTCTCCAAGTTTCCAAGACTTCACACCGAAGTCTTTTGTCACCACGAAGGCACCAAGCGTATACTCATCGGAAAGACTTTACATAGTCACTGAGAGGTCTTCCTGAGACCTTTGTGTTACCCCGATGACCATATGCTATCGATGTCAGTGAGACATTTTGTATCGGAAAGACTACATACCGACAACCCAAGTATCTCCGATAGTTGCGAGTGAATAATAATCGGTGAGAGGAACAACAGTTGGCAAGAGATCTTTCCGAGTCTCCATGTCATAGCGATAGGTCTATTCGGCAAGACCGAAACCAAGTCACATCGACTAGGGCATTTCAACAAGATTCAGAATAGCTAGTCAGCCAGACATCAATAATGTCACAGCGACTTTTCCCTTTAGGAGTTACATGCCAGTAAGGATTGAGGCACCTATTCCAACAATCTCCCACTTGATGAAGATCTTACTGACACCTCCAGAGCATAATCAAACTACTAAAATTCATCAGCCAAGAGGCCCATTGAACTGGCACACCACTTGTATTTGTCTATGCTCACAGGCTTCGTGAATGCATCTGCAACATTCTCCAAAGTATCCACTTTCTCCAAAGAGACCTTCGCATCCTCCACCATATCCCATACAAAATGATACTGTACATCTATATGTTTCATCCTAGCATGGAAAGTAGGATTTTTCACCAAACATATAGCACTCTGACTATCATAGTAAATTTATAATATTTCCTGCATCAAAACCAATGTTAGAACACAAATGTTTTAACTAGATTGCTTCTTTACAGGCATGTGTAGCTGCCATGTATTCTACCTCTATAGTGGACAAGGCGACTACAACCTGCCGCTTGCTCATCCAACTCATTGCACCACCATTCATCATGAAAATATATCCACTGGTGGATCTCCTGCTGTCAATGTCCCCTGCCCAATCAGAATCCAAATAACCTCGAATGTTGAGAGTCTTCTGTGATTCAACCAAGTTACCATGGTAACACAAAGCATAGTCTGAAGTGCCCTTCAGATATCTAAACACTCTCTTCACAGGATTCCAATGTGTCCTTCTAGGATTAGCCATAAAATGACTAAGAACTCCCACTGCTTGGGCAATGTCTGGCCTTGTACAGACCATTGCATGCATAATGCTACTAACCGCACTAGCATAGAACACACTGGTCATGTCCTCCATCTCAGTAGGGGACATTGGACATTCTTCAACAGATAGCTTCGTTCCCTGCATAACTGGAACAACTAGCTGCTTGCAATCAATCATGCAAAATCTCTCTAGAACAATCTTGATATACTTACTCTGACTAAGCCAAAGTTTTCTATTCTTCCTATCCTTGGTTATTTCCATTCCTAGAATATACCCTACTACACCAAGATCTTTCATTTCAAACTTTGCAGACAATTGAGACTTAAGATCAGAAATCATTAGCTTACTATTTCCTATGAACAACATATCATCAACATAGAGAGCAATAATAAGAACTTGATCACTTTCAACTTTGTAATACACACAATGATCATATTTTGATTTTACAAATCCCAATGACTAAACAAACATGTCAAACTTTTGGTACCACATTCTAGGAGACTGTTTTAATCCATACAAAGATTTCTTCAACTTGCAAACTAGTCTTTCTTTACCTTTTTCTACAAAGTGCTCCGGCTGGGACATATAAATTTCTTCTTCAAGATCACCATGAAGAAATGTTGTCTTCACATCGATCTATTCAATCTCTAGGTCATAAGTTGATGCAAGTGACAAAAAAATCTAATAGATGTCAGCTTAGCTACATGAGAAAAGATTTCTCCATAATCAATTCCCTCTACCTGGGAATAACCTTTTGCAACCAGCCTCACTTTATATTTTTCTACACTGCCATCCAGACCAATTTTCTTTTTAAACACCCATTTGCAGCCCATAGCTTTTTTTCCTTTAGGCAATGGCACCAAACTCCAGGTATCATTCTTTTCTAATGATGCCATTTCTTTATTCATGGCTTCCAACCAATAGTTTGAATCAGACATTTTAAATGCCTCTTTCATAGTCCTAGGTTCATCAGTGCTAGAAATTAAAGCATAGGCACAAGTAGACTCTATCAAAGAAAACCCATACCTATTAGGTCACTTTCTTTCATGAGTTGACCTCCTCATAGGCTGAGGCTGAGGTGGTTCTTCATCTTCTTCAGAACTTTCAGAGCTACTTGAGCTTTCCTCAGTATCAGGTAGATTTTGATTTTTCAATTCCTCTTTATTTGCTGTCAGAGGAATTTCTGCTACATCCTTTTCATTTTTTGATTTCTTCTCTTACTTCAGATCCAATGTAGAAGGCTTCAGCTCATGAAAGATAATGCTTCTTCTATACAAAACCTTCTCAGTCTCAGGATTCCAAAGCTTGTATCCTTTTATGCCAGCACTATATCCAATAAAAATACAATTTACAGCTTTATTTTCCAACTTAGATCTTTTTTCAAATGGCACATATGCATATGCCTCATAGGAAAAGACACAAATATGTCTCAGAGAGGGCTTCTTTCTAGACCATTCTTCCAAAGGCATCTTCTCAACAAGAGCAGAGTTAGGAGAATGATTTACCAAGTAACATATTGTAGAGACTACTTCAGCCCAGAACTTATCCTCCAAGCCAACACTGCTCAGCATACTTCATGCTCTTTCCATTACTGTCCTATTGAACCTTTTAGCAAATCCATTTTGATGTGGAGTGTAAGGTGTATTATTATGTTTTTTAATCCCATGATCTTTACAATACCTTTCAAATTCATCTGAACAAAACTCACCACCATTGTTAGTCCTTAAACATTTTATTTTTCTACTAGTCTGATTTTCTACAATATTTTTAAATTCCTTAAATCGACTGAACACTTCTGATTTACTTTTAAGAAAATATACAAATGCTCTTCTTGAATAATCATCAATAAACGACACATAGTAACTTGATTTAGACAAAAAAGGAACATTTACTAGACCAAACACATCAGAATGTATATAATCAAGCAAACCAGAAGATTTGTGAGGACCGGAGTACGAAGAAACACAGTGTTGTTTACCATATATACAATGTTCACAAAACTCAAATTTGAGGTTACAATCTTCAAGCCCCTCAACTAGGTTTTTATTTTTCAAGGTTTTTAAACCTTTCTCACCAATGTGGCCTAGCCTATGATGCCAGAGCATTATCTTTTCTGCTAGAAGTTTAACCTCCATGGAGTTTACACCATCAGGAACGTTTCCCTCCTTTCCTCCATGAGTAGCTTTTTGTGACTTCACAGAGACACTATTGCATTGAATAGGTTGTGCATCCAGCTTGTACAAGGTACCAATACGAGCACCCCTAGCTAGCACCATAGAGCCTCTAGTCATCTTGCAGCCATTTCTAGAGAACATGACATGCACCCTAATATCATTCAGCTTGCTTACAGAAAGTAAATTACAAGCTAGACCTGGTATATGCATCACATCATTGATTCCCTTCACTCTTCCATCAGGGAATTGAATTCTAACTCTTCCACGGCCAACAATTTCTAAATATGAATCACTTGCCAAGTACACCTTTCCACCATTGTATTCTTCATACTTCGTGAACTAGTCTCTATGAGATGTCATGTGGAAAGATTCTCCAGAATCAATCAGCCAAACATCATCAGATGCCCACGTAGCCAAAGCTACAATGAAGGTGTTTGCATCACTCTGAGAAGAATCATTATCAGAAGAGGTCTTCTTCTTCTTCTTCTTCTCCTCCTAGCAATCCTTTTAGACATGACTAGGTTTCCCACAATTCTAGCATTTAACCTTGGACTTCTTGCCAAGAGACTTTGATCTCCCTTCTAATTTCAATATGGATTTCTTGTCCTTCTTCTTTCCCTTCTCCTTTGATCTACCTCTAGTAGCCAGAGCCTCCTTTTCCATCTCAAAAGATTTTCTTCTCATCTCTTCTGACAACAAAGAAGCAACAACATGTTCCATCTTTAAAGTGGATGTCGTACTCCCAATAGCCATCACCAGATGATCCCAAGAATCTGGCAATGAACATAGCAGTAGCATGCAGCGATCTTCATCTTCAATCTTCACACCAACAGATGTTAACTGAGTAATCAACATGTTGAATGCATTCAAATGATCAGTAATAGATCCTCCCTCCTGCATTCTCAAAGAGTACAGCTTCTTCCTCAAGAACAATTTGTTCACCAAGGACTTGCCTTGATAAATAGATTCCAGTCTTTTCCACAAGGAAGATGCAGTCTTTTCTTCATGCATGTTCAGAAGAACAAAGTCTGCCAAATAGAGCCTTATCAGCCCCTTAGGCTTTCTATCTACAAGATCCCAATCCCTTTGCTTCATGCCTTCAGGAATTGTTCCAGACACAACAAGCCACAGATCATGATCCACTAATAGATCTTCCATTTTGAGTTTCCACAACTCAAAATTACTACCTTTGAATTTCTCTATTTCCATCTTCCCAGATGTGCTCGCCATCTTAATTTGTAATTAAACTATCAGACCTCTACCAAAATCCCACTGAAAAAGAATTAACAAAAAAAACCCAACCCTCTCACAAGGATAACACAACTGGCTAGGCTCTTATACCACTTGTAAGGAAAGAAATGGTGCGGAAGCAACTTTCCTAACGTCAAAACCATAGGGAAGTAGAAGATAGTACTTTTAATTTTCAAATTACAATCCAATTAAGACACACATGAAAGATTTATAGAAACAAAAAAATACTCAATGACAAATTAACACCAAATTTATGTGGGAAACCCTTTCGGGAAAAAACCCACCACACCAAGTCGAATCTCTTTGTATTTCAATAATCAAAAAATTACATACAATGCAGAGACACAACTCTCTGGTATCAGTTTTACAGTTTCTTCATTCACTGTTCTTCTTGTTACAGAAATGCTCTCTCTGATTCTCAATCTCTATCTTCAACTTAGAATGCTATCCTTTAAATATTACCACATTTTGATTTTTGTCCTATGTTCATCCTTATCTGCCATTACCCATCGTAGAAAGTTTCCATTCCATTGCAGATCTTTCCTGGCATACAGTTCAGCTCCAGCACCGTAGCTGTTGCAAAAATCTAACTATCAATCATTTGAAATTCGCTTCCTCTGATTGGTCCGTGAGACACCACATAGGAAAGTCAAACGGTCAATGAAACATTCAACTGAGTTCAAATGTCAGTGAGACACAAGAAGTGTCTCATCGATGCTCAATGGCTTCATATCGATATCAGTGTAGGTCCCAATAGTTGGCAAGACGTTATAACGAAAGCCACAAGTCATACTGAAACCACCGACATCCAATGCATTCCTATCGGCAAGAGATTTATCATCAGCAAGACTCATACCGATGCTCACAAGTCACATCAATTTCAACTTTACCATGGGCAAGACTTTTCCGTTCACCAAGAGATTTCGCCGAGTCTCCTCAAATTTCATCGAAGCACCTAACAATCGGCAAGACATTCGTCTTTTGCCAAGACTTCACTCTAAGCAAACATGTATTACCGATTTGGCAAGACTTTTTTCTTTCGCCGAGACCTCACATCGAGCAACCAAGTCTTACTGAGTTGACAAGAATTTTGACCTTCACTAAGACCTTTCACTGAGCGCTCATGTCTTACCGAGTTGGCAAGACATTTGACCTTCGCCAAGACCTTTCACCGTGCGAATATGTCATATCGAAGACTATCGGCGAGAATCTCCAAGCCACCAAGACTTCACACTAAAGTCTTTTGTCACCATGAAGACACCAAGCGCATACTCATCAGCAAGACTTTACATAGTCGTTGAGAGGTCTTCCCGAGACCTTTGTGTTACCCCAATGACCATATGCTATCGGTGTCGGTGAGACATTTCGTATCGGTAAGACTACATACCGACAACCCAAGTCTCCCTGATAGCTACGAGTGAATAACAATTGGTGAGAGAAACAACAGTCGGCGAGAGATCTTGCCGAGTCTCCATGTCATAGTGATAGGTCTATTCAGCAAGACCGAAACCAAGTCACATCGACTAGGGCATTTCAACAAGATTCAGAACAACTAGTCGGCCAGACATCAATAATGTCACAGCGACTTTTCCCTTCAGGAGTTACATGCCAGTAAGGATTGAGGCACCTATTCCAACACTGATTGACACTGTGCATCTAATCCCGACTTACTAACATCGTTCCTTCTTGAATCATCCCTTGGTCTAACTATTTAATCAAATTCCCCTATTTGATTAAATTCATCAATATTCGTCTCTTAATTAAATAAATCATTTTATCTAATGAAGTCAATCTCTGTTATTAATTAAATCAATCCATCTGATCTAATTATCTCTATTTAATTAAATAATCAATTTATTTTATTGAATCTCTAAAGTCTATCCATTAAATTAAATAAATTAAAACCTTATTTGATTTAATCTAACACCATCCCTTTTAATTAAATAAATGAAAGTCCTTATTTAATTAAATCTCTTATCATATTCCTCTCTTATTTGATTTAAATATATCCATAAATTTGAGTCAAATAGGTCACATCATCTAACCTCTCTCATTAAATTAATTAACCCTTGATTAATTTAATCTCATGTCATGTCCCATCCTCTAGATAATGCAATTTGCACATGAAAATAGATTTAATTCATTTATTAAATCTCTATTTTCCTCACAAGGCATCTTTTGGAATATTCTCTCAATTTGAATTCAAAAATTCCAAGTCAACATGTACATCCAACAAGGCAATAAATTCATCTTACATGTCCTTTGCCTTGAGCCAAGTGGCATTTATTTCATTTTCCCTTCCCTCCTACTTGTCATTTCAACAAATTTGAATTTCAAAATTATGCATTTATTGGCACAAACCCCAAATCTTGCACATCCATCATCCATTCATAGCTTGACAAGTGGCATCATATCATTGAATGAATGTTAGTCCCAGATTGGTCAAATTTGGACATTCATCCATCTTGAAATTCTATAAATAAAGAGCTCATATCTTCATTTCATCATCCACAATTTAGGAAAAGTTACCATGCTCAAATATCTCTTAAATTTCATCCATTATCATTGAGTCATAGCTAAGTTTTTGCAGATTTTAGCTTGGAGTTCTCATTCTTCTGCAACAAAGTGGATCAATCTCTTCAACATTCAAAGCTTGCATCATAGGAATTGGGAAAGGGCCAATTTTCACATAAAATTGGCACCAATTCCCCCATGGGATGATAAGTTTTCACATCTAATTAGGATTTAATCTTTATTTTGTCATTTTCATTGTGTTCTTCACTATTTTCTTTCCTAGTTTGAGGTTGTAAATGGATTTCATGGGGAATCCTTGTTTTGGCTTGCAATATCTAACTTGAGGTGTTTATTCTCTTTGTTTTATTGGTATATAAATGTGGATATTGGAGTAAACGCCAATATCACGCTGTTGATTCTGACAAGATGGATCCGAAAGGGGACTCTTACCATATGGGTCAATCTCCATGAATGGAAAGTCCTTATTAAAACCCATGTGCTAGAATTTTCCAAAATCCTTTAATCTATTTGTTGGTGCAAGAATAGTCGTTCTCAAGCCACCCCACACTTTTACGGTCTTCTAGTAGAAATGGAAAACATTCCATGGGAGTTTCATGGGTGTTGATGCTTGGCTGCCCTGTATAAGTGAGTGTCGTGGAGGGGAGCCAGTGGGGTCAAGCATCTAACCATTCGCTAGAGATAAGTGTAGTTGGACTTGTCCAAGTGGGAATCCAACAAATATTGTCTTACACATCCATAGGATTTTTCTTATTCTTGGGTTACAAAATGCATTTCTTGATCGAAAACACCATGGAACAAACACTTGAACCTCATCCAAATTTCAAACCCCTTTTGAAGACAAATACAATTGAATCAATCCATATGTTATTGCTTTCCCTTGGGATTCACATCCTTAGAGGTTTCTAAACATTGGATTATATCTCAATTTGTCTCCTTAAGTAAACAATAGGAAAACCCTTGCCTTAAGTTCATTGAATTTCCACATAACATATCTTGTGGGGTTTGAAGAAATTAAGACATTGGAAATCTTAGTTTGAAAACCTAATCAAAGAAAGTGTTTTTTGGTAAAATGAAGAGATTAAGCAAAGCTAAGAAAAATAAACTTTCATATGTGTTGAAGACTCACAATCCCAAAACAAAAATCATTGGTTGAAAATCCAAAAATGAATGTTCAAATGAAATCATTTCTTGGTCACAAAGGTCTTTAGGAAGAATTTGCATGCTCTTCAATACCTAGGTCTAGACAAACAAAGCAAATCAAAATATTTTTCATCCATCCTCCAAAACATCAAAACAACATCATCTCATCATCACCGTTTGGAAAATCTTAAAATCATCCTTAATACTAGAATTTTTGGAAAAATCAAAATCATCGAAAACATTGAGACTAAATCCTTGAAAACATTATCAAAAACACCTTTGGCTAGGCATGTGTAGATACATCCTTTTGCATATGCTTAGTCAAAGTTATCCAAATCATCTTGTCTAGCTTAGTATATGTTGATGAATCCTTCTTCATATACTTAGTGAAATGATCATCTTGTTTGAATAGGTCTGGGTAGATGCATCCTTCTCCTGACACATATTCAAATCATCCTCCTTTGAACAAAGCTATCCCTTAGATCATCATCCAACATCTTAGGGTCTTTTTGTTCAAAATCAAAATCAAAATCAAAATCAAAATCAAAATCAAGGACGAAATCTCAAATACAAAAACAAATCAAAACCAAAATCCGCAAAGTACTAAAAGCCTAGTGTCTCATTCAAGATTTATCAAAAGCCAAAAACATCCATATCATTGCCTTTGATCCTTAAGGCATCCTAAAAAAAAACTTTCTACTTTGGGGCATAAAATAATGATCGATCCAAAGGATCAAGAGATTCATCTCCCATATTCTCAAAGATTGATCCTTGTTTTATGGTTCTAACTAGATCTCAATACAAGAAGAGTATGGAAGCCAACAAAGAAACACCCGCTTCAAGTGATCTTAGCCAAACAAATGCATAAATGAATCCCACCAAATCAAGTAATCCTTTGTTCCTCTCATCATCACAAAATCTGCAAGAAGAAAACCAAGGAGAGGACCTTACTTTTGGAATGTCTCATGAGGAAATGACTGAAATGCTCCAAAATCCGGACAACCATAGGATCATCAACATCATGATGAGACTTAACCCGTCATTATACATGCTTGAGTAGGCAAAACAAGGGGCCAAGTTACCTTCGGATTTTGATGTGAGTACCATAGTAGAGGCATCTTTTCTGCCAATTTCATCCACCGTCCCCATCTCATCTACACCCCCATCTCAAAACATCACGCAAAACATTCCACAAATCACAACATCGTTTGCTCCAACTCAAACCAATGTTAATAAGGGAAGTGCATTTCTCAATGCAATTCAAACACACCCCCTTGTTAATAGTCAAAATTTGGATGCAAACGCCACCTTGGAACAAAGCATACCCCAGAACCCATTACACAAAAATGTTCCTCTCACATTCTACCATGATCCACCATCATCATTTTTTCACGCAACACCTCAAACACCTCTTCTCGTAAATTCACAAGAAGAGGGAGATATGTTCAGATCAGGAGGCATATTCGACACCACGACATTCTCGCAACAAATCACACCCCTTACATTTCCAACTCTCCTACCATTGCCATTATCATCCACACCACTCCTTGGTTTAGGGCTTCCTCCCCTACCAAGTATCAATCAAACCTATATCGCAACCATCAATCGAAGCACTATGCCAAATGCTCAAAACTTGTCGTTGATATCGCAACAAAAAACGACAAACACACAAGCAATTGCAACACCATCAAACACCCCCTTAACATCACAAAGCATGGTCTCCCAAGGACCAATCACATCAAGGGAACCATCCATCATGCAAAACATCAACACCACCCTCACAAACACTATTCCAAATCCACCACCACCTCCACCATCACCAACTTCCACGACATCAAGCCAATATGACACAACATTGCAAGTTGGTTTCCAAAGAGGATACCAACAAGTTCAGAAACTAAAAGCCTAACAACTAGCCACTCAGCAAGTCGTCCAAGAAGCCCAATCCACCTTACAAGCGCAACAAGCCCAAGCATTATTGCAACAACAACAACAACAAGCCGCCCAAGCTACACAAGTCGTACAAGCATTGCAAGCACAAAGGGCCACTCAAGCACAATTTTTATTGCAACAACAAGTAGCACAAGCAGAAGTCACACAAGTACAAGCTCAAGTGCAAGCTCAATATCAAGCACAACAAGTGCAAGCACAAGCACAACTTCTTGCACAAGCAGCGCAATTGCAAGCATATCAGCAAGCAATAAAGCAATATCAAGAGGAGCAAGAAGCAATAGAATTGGCAGCCCAACAAAAAGTGTTGTTGGAACAGCAGCAAGCACAACAACAAGTATTGTTGGAACAACAACGAGCGCAACAACAAGCACAAATCTTAGCGCAGCAATAGAAAGATCAACAACAAGCATTGTTCATACAAAAGTAGTTGGAAGTCTACCTTGCTCGGCAGAAGATACAGATACCATCGAACAACACGTCGAACAACACACTGACCAACCCACCCATCCAACCCATGATTGAAACACGCCATAACACTTTCATCCCACCCCCTGATCCACAAAATGATGTGATGACACAACTTAGGTTGCTCTCGTAACAAGTGCTCGACCTTCAATCAAAGCGAACAACCAAAATGCCAAGCAACTTGTGTCCCTATCCATTTGATAGGAGCTTGATAATGAAACCATTCCCCAAGGGATTTGAAATCCCAAAATTTGACAAATACTGAAGGATGGGAAACTCTGAAGATCACATCAGGGAATTCTAGGTTCATTGCATGGAAGTCGCATATGATGATACTTACCTGATGGGGCTATTTACTAGGAGCTTGGTAGGCCATGCTATAGAATGGTTCTCTCTCTTACGTTCAAGTATTAGAACATTCTAGGAAATTAGGGACGCATTCATTAAAAATTATGCATCCAACATTGCAATGGATGTTAGTCTCGAAGAACTCTCAGCTCTAAAACAAGGAAATGGTGAATGATTCACTTCATTCCTACAATGATGGCAATCCAAGACCAATTAGAGCAAGTGGACCATGCTAGAAGAACAACAAGTTTGCACCATCATAGCCAACCTTGAAGTCCACTTGGCATTTCATCTCAAGGTTTAGGGCATCACCACATATGATCAATTGATCTCCAAGGAACTTAGTATCGAAAGAGCCCTTATGACTCAACCTGCAGAATCAACATCATACCACGAACAACAAAACAACCACCCATCATCCAATTACAATGATAAACCTTGTACATGGTTAAGGAAAAAAAACATTACTAATGATGGTGTCGTTGATGCGAAGGTAGTCATTAGTGCCCCACGCCAACATACACCTGCACCACAAATCCAAATTCAATGCCAAAACCACCATCAAACAACACACCAACCCAACAATAATCCAACCATCAATAATGTCAATGACCAAAGGGGACCACCCCAATGCAAAAGTTATCCAAAATGAAAATACACCATTTTGGGGGAACCCCTTGAGGACATAATGAAAAAGTTGATCGACGAAAAACTCATCAAGCCTCCTATATTCGAGAATTACCAAGAACCCGATGTCAAACCTCCTTGGTATAACGAGAATCAACTTTTACAATTTCATAAAATCAAAGGCCACACCACAAACAGCTACATGAGACTCAAAAATATCATCCAAGATCTCATCGATAAGAAAATCATAAACGTGGAACAACCTACGGGAAATCAGGATCTTAAAATTTACACAAATCTGATGCCGAATGATGGTAACAAAGGGAATAAAAATGATAAAGGGAAGGGCAATGTAAATCATGTGTATGAAACAGTTGTCGCCTCCCTAAATGAAGACTGCATGGTCATCACCATCAAGGGCGCCCATGCCGAAGATTGTGGAGTCACCACAAGAGGCGGCAAAGTCACCATCATAGGATCATCCCAACCAAATAGAGTCCCTGCATCTAGATCTGTTCCTAATGGCTACAATTTCTTAGATCAACTCAACATAACACCAACACACATCTCCATCATGGAGTTGTTAAAAATATCATCCGCCCATACGAAGATCCATGAAGAGGCATTGGCCTCATTCACTGTCCCTACAGATCTTGATGTGGAGGAATTCCAAGCTATGGTCGTAAATATCATAACACCAAATATCCTTACATTTTCTGACCAAGATTTCCCTACCCAACCATCTCACAACCGTGCACTTCACTTGGAAGCCATTATACATAAGAGCAAAATCAGAAGGGTCTTGGTGGATGGAGGTGTGGGTTTGAACATCTATTCTCTTAGGCTCATCAAGCAGTTGAAAATATCAGAAGATTCCATCGACAAAGGAAAGGGAATCATGATAAGAGCATATGATGACCAAGAATGATTGTCTCAAGGCACGATTAAACTCTGTATTCAAGTAGGGCTGACTCTCATAAAAACCACTTGTCAGGTCTTGGACCTCGACTTGCCATATAATATCCTCCTGGGTCGTCCATGGATCCATGCGATGAAATCTATACAATCAACCTTCCACCAATGTGTGAAGTTTACACATAATGGACAAGAGGTTACTATCCATGGAGATCCCGAACCTTTCTCATATTGCAAAAATCTTGAAGCAAAGTATTAAAAAATCCCCCAAGTGCCAAAAAATGATGAGGGACCATCCACACCATACATCGACCCCGCCACTCTCACGTCCACTTTTGCGACATAGACACTCGCCACTCCCACCATCCCCACCATCTCTGACATCAAGCTCATCATATAGGATGATGGTTGTGGAACCTACAAGCTCGCTAACAATGCTTTTGTGATAGGAGAGTTACCACAATCTCCTAGATCACGCAGACTTCTACAAGAAAACAAAGCCTCGACATCACAAATGTTTCCTGAAGACTATCCCGAATTCACAAGATGGGGAGACCTTGGCCAGGAGGTTACTGAAGCAGATCCATCTCACATGTTATATCAAGATGAAAGACCAACAACTAATTTACCAATGGATGAAACAAGCAAGGCCCTACAAATGATACTCACAATGGGCTACGACATAAACCAAAGACTGGGACAAAATGACAATGGGCTCATAATACCTATCATGCCAGAGATGCGACCCATAACAAATCTTGGCCTTGGATGTACCCCTCTGAGAATAACCATACGTGGCCGAAGTCCTATGGTTAGAACGGTTAATATTTTTCCTCAGCCAATACTAGCAGAAGTACGCTCACCAATATCCATAGGTGGAGACATACATAACTTTATAATAGAGGCCTATATTAGTAGCGATGACAAGGATACCATGACCAATCTACCTAGGTTATTTGGGGACACCACCCTGTGTATGATTAGCACACTCTCCTTTGAAATAGACCATCAAAATCATGAGATCTATTTAGTCTACCTCCAACTCATCGACTACGACCAACGAGGACCACCAATTCTTGATACATTTGAAAATGATGAGGCACTCTCAGAATTCATGGGATTGAGGGATACTATTCCAGATGGAGATCATAAAGTAGGATTTATAATGGATTTGGACACACATGCCTATTATGGGGAACCGATTAAATCCTTCAGTCACAAAAGTGAGAAACTAAGAATCATATCTAAGTCCTTGAGTGAGAACCACACTGTGGCACTCTCTAACAAGAAAATAGTAAAAAGAAAGGACGTATCCAATGGTGAAAACCTCTCTGAGGCACCCGAGGATGAAGGATTCAATATTCCTTTAAGAGCTATTCATCAGGAGAAGTCAACAGTCTTGGCCGAAAATGAAATCCTATCAACCTAGGAATAGAGGAGACCCTGCATATCATATTTTATGCAGAATCACTACTTTCAGAAGAGCAAGAACTCCTAGCAGCATTCCTAAAAGAAAGACAAATAAACTTCACATGGATTTATGCTGACATGCTAGGGCTTGATCCAGAGACTGTGGTTCATCACTTAGCAGTGTATCCAGAAGCAAAATCGGTCAAACAAAAGCTTCAAAAAATGCATCCTCAAATCGTCTTATTGGTCAAAATGGAGCTCAAAATGTTGTTAGATGTAGGATTTATCCGATCAATTGATTATCCAGAATGGGTGTCAAATTTGGTACCTGTTTCAAAACCTGATGGAGGCATTAGAATCTGCACAGACTTCAGAGATTTGAACAAAGCATGTCCAAAGGATGATTTCCCACTTCCCAACATCGACACGATAGTAGACATGACAGTAGGACATGAGATGCTATCACTAATGGATGGATTTTCAGGATACAACCAGATCATGATAGCAAAAGAAGATCAACATAAGATGACTTTCACTTGTCCATGGGGGACTTACTACTGGAACATGATGCCATTCGGCCTGAAGAACGCAGGAGCAACATACCAAAGGGCCATGACATTGATATTCCATGACATGATCCATAAAACTGTCGAAGACTATGTCGACGACATTCTAGCTACGTCAAGAAAAAGACAAGATCACATAGCAACCCTCAGCGCTATCTTTGACAGACTGGAGGAATACAAAGTTAGGCTAAATCCCAAGAAGTGTGTCTTCGGCGTACAATTAGGTAAATTGCTAGGATACATAGTGTCCATGAGGGGTATTGAGGTGGATCTGGAAAAAGTGAAAGCAATCCTCGAGATGGAAGCACCAAAGACATGAAAACAATTGAGAGGCCTCCAAGGCAGACTTCAATCCATTTGATGATTCATAGCACAACTGGTGGACAAGCAGAATCCATATTCTCACCTACTTCACAAGGGGGTAGCGTACAAATGGGATATAAAGTGCGAAGATGCATTTAAAAAAATCAAGGAATACCTATTGACACCACCAGTCTTAATGCCACCCATTCCAAGAAAGCCATTGATCTTATATGTATCAGCAACAGCAACAGCCCTTGGAGCTCTCCTAGCTTAGCATGATGAAAATGGAACAGAGAGGGCTCTCTACTATATCAGCAAGACAATGGTCAGTCATGAGCTGAAATATTCATTCATTGAGAAAGCATGCCTCACAGTAGTGCTTGCATCACAAAAATTCAAACATTACATGTTGGCACACAAGATAAAGCTCATCGCCAAAATTGACCCCCTCAAGTATTTATTATCAAAGGCAATGCTCATAGGAGGAATGGAAAAATGGGTAATGATATTATCAGAATATGACATCGAGTATGTAGAGTGGAAAGCCATCAAGGGAAAAGTTATTGCAGATCAACTAGTAGAGGCACCTATTTATTCTGAGAATCCTCTTGTCTCAGAGTTTCCAGATGAATCTATTTTCAACATCAACGTAGCTGACCACTGGAAACTATACTTCGACGGCTCATACACACAACATGGATCAAGAGATGGTGTCTTCTTCATCAGCCCACAAGGGGACTACATACCAAGGTCATACAAATTGGCATTTCCTTGCACCAACAATA
Source organism: Sequoia sempervirens (assembly GCA_007258455.2). Taxonomy (NCBI): domain Eukaryota; kingdom Viridiplantae; phylum Streptophyta; class Pinopsida; order Cupressales; family Cupressaceae; genus Sequoia; species Sequoia sempervirens. Next base: position 260,051,699 of record VDFB02193867.1, on the reverse strand, counting down.
TTGCGGAATACGAAGCTTTGACTATAGGTCTCAGGATAGCAGTGCAATGGAATATCATAGCTCTCAAAGTCTACAGAGACTCTTAGTTGATCATAAACCAAGTCAATAATGAATATCATACCAAGGATGATAATCTCACTCCATACAAGAAATTGGTGGAGACTCTCAAAGAATATTTTATTGAAATAACATTTGAACAAATTCCTAGAACCAACAACAGAGTAGCAGATGCCATGGCAACAATTGGATCCTTGCTAAATATCCCCAATAATGTTCCAAAATATAAATTCTTGATTGAGCAGCTTCTCGTTCTCGCATTCGAGGTACCGGAATTAGAATTCGTGTGTGAAATCATTGGTCCAGGTGATCCTTGGTATCATGACATCTACACATATCTTCGAATAGGAGTCATACCAGCTGACCTACCATCAAACCTGAAATGAACCTTTGTTAAAAAGGCATCCAGATTTGTCATCCTAGGTGATACCTTATACCGCAGAAGCATAGAAGGTACCTTGCTATGCTGCCTAAATGCTAAGGAGGCATTAACCACTCTAACCAAAGTACATAATGGTATCTGTGGTTCACACTCGAGTGGAATGACCATAGCCAAGAAACTGCTGAGGATGGGGTATTATTGGCCCACAATGGAAAGAGAATCACATGATCATGCTAGAAAGTGTCTACAATGTCAGTAGCATGGGGACCTTATCCATGCACCACATCAAGAGCTTCATCCTATTATCACACCATGGCCCTTTTTGCAATGGGGACTCGATCTCATTGGGAAAATCACACCCACCTCATCCAATGGCCACAAATTCATCATAACTGCAACTGAGTACTTCACTAAGTGGGTGGAAGCCATACCCATGACGTATATAACTAGGAAGCAGATTTCAAAGTTCATTCTGAACTGTCTCATATGCTGCTATGGTGTCCCACAAGCCATTATCTCAGATAATGGGACACCATTCAAGAATTAGGATGTCTGTGACTTGTGCGAGAAATTCAAAATCCAACATTGCTTCTCCACCCCGTACTATCCCCAAGGCAATGGCCAAGCAGAAGCTACAAACAAAACCATTTTGAAAAACCTCAAGAAAACGGTCAATGACGCAGGTCGTGACTGGCATCTACAGGGCTTATCGAACTAGCATCCGCACACCCACCGATGCCACCCCCTTCTCCTTGGTCTATGGATTAGAAGTCGTACTCCCCATTGAGATCGAGGTCCCATCCCTTAGGATATCACTACGAAACCTCATCACGGATGAAGAATACAGATTATCAAGACTAAATGAGCTGGAGTTATTGGATGAGAGATGAATAGATGCTTTAAATCATTTACAAGTCTATCAGAATAGACTCAAAAGGAGCTATAATAAGAAAATCAAAAGGACTTTCCAAGTCGGAGAGCTGGTCTTAAAAGAGAATTAGAAGAATGTCCCAAACCCAAGCAGCAAAGGAAAGTTTGAACCCAATTGGTTGGGACCGTTCATCATAACAGCAAGTTATAAGTCAAGGGCATATCAGTTATCAAAACCCAAAGGGGAACCTCTGCAGGAGCCCATGAATAGCTCCCATCTCAAAAAGTTTTATGTCTAAATCTTTCAAGGTATAGAACCAAAAAATCCAAAAAAATAGAAAATGTCCTAAAAAAATGGTTACTTCGGCGAAAACCTGGAAAACAAGCGTCTTGGTGACAAGAAAAAAAAAAGAGCAAAAAATCTAAAAAAAATAGAAAAAGGATCAAAAAATCATCCTCTAGTGAAAACCACCTCGGTGGCACTTTGGGCAAGTACCTTGGTGAAAACCTCGCAAATAGGTGCCTTGCGTAAATAAGCACTTTCCATCCACCAGGATCTTTATGACTTGTTCTACATCATCCCTCCATTTCGCTTCCATCATCCATCACATTCAGGTGTCCATCCATCACTCATCCACTCGCATCCGCACTATAGCTTGGTCCTGTTTTCATATCATGATCCCTCTTAGTACTACTTGGCCCATCCTTAAGGTTAGTTTGTCCTGCCTTCATCAGGGTAGTCTATTACATCCCGTTGGGGGCATATTCTTATCAGATCGGATTCGTGTATGATCTTAAAGTCCTCAAATCAAAAAATCAAAAAAAATCAAAAAAATCAAAAAATCTAAAGGCATAAAAAACATATCAAAATCCCAAAACAAGTCAAAAAGTTTGTCAAAAAGTAAAAAATAGAGTTTCCTTGTCAAACTACGTCGTCTCTGAGCTTGAACGTAGGCAAGGTTGATCTTTGATCATCCCCGGAGACATTTAGGTTAGTCCTATAGGAGTCTATCATAATAAACTGACATCTGATCATGTATATCATCATCTGTAAATTGGTCAGGTCATCAATCGAGTTACGTGGTCTCTGTGTATATAACATAGGAAGGGCTCATCTGTTGATCAGCCCTCGAGACCCCTAGGATAGGTCTTTAGGTTAGTCTCTTTATCATAATCTCAAAAAATCCCAAAAACATTGGAAAATCAAAAAATCAAAACATTTGCAAAATCTCAAAAAATACCAAAAACTGTCTCAAAACATTGCAAGACATCAAAAATATCCAAATATCTAAAAAATCCATCCACCTCATCTCGCTTGCACCTGCAATAAGACCACTCATAATAAACTAATCGTCATCATCAACCTTTGGTGAAATAGTTAGAAACAAGTCTAGCAGATTACAAGTAGAACTCCAAATGTCAAGTCTTAAGTCTAAGTCAGTGCGTAAGCAAGTTGGTCCTCTCTTCGTATTGGTAACTTATTATCCAATCAGTCCCATATCAATCATCCCTTAGAGCACTTTGGATAAATGAAATGGCATGCCGCCATCCACTAACATGTCCTAGGATGAATCCTTCCTACAATGGGCATTATCTATTGGCAATAAGTTTCGGTAATCATCCTTAGAAAACACATCATCTTTCCTCTAGCGGTATTGAAGAGAATTAATTTGTTTGTTTACTTGGTCTTTATCTTCTGACTTATCTTATTTGCACTCATTCCAAGGAAGTCTCGATGATATCCTAAAAAAGAGGATTTAGAGAAATAGGAATGGGGCAACGATCATTATCTTTTGTCTGCTTGCTTGTTGGATGTTCTTGTAATACTTGTTGACTAATGCAAGGATAGGTTTACCTTTCTGTGTTTTGGTTTGAGGTGTCTAAAACTTCTGAAGTGCATCCTAGCAAGGTTTTTGTATGTCAGGTGTGAACAAGAATACTCCTATATGCTTGTTAAGTCAAAGTTCATCTCACTGGGTACAACGCCATCCTAGTTTTCTATACCTTGATGCATTATACCATGTGCGTTATCAAACATAAGAAAATTTGGCCCTTTGAAAATCCCATTTCCTCGGCAAGTAATCATCATCATCATCACCATCATCATTTGCATTTGCATCATCTTGTGTCTTGTTGAAATGACTTCTTCTTTTCTTACTAACCACACTAACAAGGTACTATGACAGTCGATCATTATCGCCATCATCGTCATTGATCCTGCATCCACAAATCATAAGCACATTGCATAAACATATCATATAGGAAACACACGCATTGCATTTTTATCATCATATAAATAGGTTATCATAAACATTCTTCATAAATAGGTGCATCCATGTCATTGCATTTCACCCATTACATTGCATCTCATGGCATTATATCAATCATTGCATAAACATTCAGTTACATTTCATAACTATTTCATATTACCATCTATCATATAAATCATCGCATAACATCTACATAAGCATTTCATAATCATTTTTCACATAATCAATAGGTATATAAGAATTTAATTCATTAGGCATACATACTTGCATAACATCATGACATCATCTCACCACTTTACGTTCACATTACATTATGCATCAACATATCACTTTGCATTAACATATCATTGCATCACATACATCATCATTTATTACATTTAGGGTAATAACATTTGTTATTCTAGGAATATCATAAAACCATCTCATTTGTAGCATATTACGACCATCACATTTTCATATTTCATCATCCATATCATCTCATAAATGACATCATAAAACATTCATTGCATAAATCATTTCACATCGGCATAAACGTACAAAATTCATATACACACCCATTCATTAACATTTCATAGCCACAATTTATATATCATTTCGCATGTGCACAATGGATCATATCATTTCACATATCAGACCATCACATTTACATTATCATAAATAGATCATCACATTTGCATATCATAGGTTAACTTAATATAGATCTGTTAGGCATAATCATAACACATACATCATTAGAAATAAATGCATCCATAAGGACATCATTACAAAGCATATAGAAATAAACCATCCATCCATAAAAGAGAACACAGTACATGGCATCAAAATTGGCTCATATATATATCATCAATAATGTCACTGTCATAGTACAAATAATAAATCAGATCACTGTACATATGTGTCAATCGGTACAAAATTCCCATCGAGCTATCAAAAATGAGCCCATAAGGCACAAAAAGTATGTATCATCTCGATCAAGCTCGATCTCGGTGGATGCTACCCTTGCCCCTATCACCATGACCCTCTGGTGGTCTCTGGCTAGCCCGTTCTGCATACTCTGGGACCCACTCTACTCTGGGCATGGTATCATGATAAGCCTATCAGTAGTACTCGGCCTCTCGAATAGCATCCCTATGGGATCACACTGGCATTGTACCCTAGGAGAAGGAGGCTGTCATACTCTCTATTTCTTGTCTGCGGCCTAGATCTGTAGCTTCTTGTAGCTCTGCAGCTTGTCTCTGCTGCACAGCCTGATCTCTCTCTGCCCTAAGTTGCTCTCTCTTAGCCTGCGCCTGATCTCTGTCTGCCGTCACCACCTTGACCTAGGCCTGTAGCTGCTCAATCAGTGCATCTCGAGTGTCTTCTTGTCCCTGTGGTTGCACATGTGGCTGCACATGTGGCTACACTCGAGGCTGATCCATGTCATGTGGTGGCTCCTGCTACTGATCCTGCATGTGAACATCTTCATGTCCTGGCAGGACTGGAGGAACAACTGGTGGATCCTATCGAATCTCAACCCTCGGTCCTTGCTCCCATCCTCTCCCTCTGCCTCTGACTCTGCATTGATCTAGATCCTCACTTGGAATGATCAACTGAAGTGGAGGTTGGAACCAGTCCCTGTAGGCCTGGGTGGTGCCCGGATCTACTAAGCCCTAATCGTAAGCCCATGGTTGGACTACCAAGTGCCTAAAGCTATTGACTATCTCGAAGGTAGGAATACCATGTCCCCATGACACCTGTGTCATGCTGCGAGCAAAGATAGCTACATAGTCATCATCAGGCGGATCCTGCGGCTCTCCAAACTAATGATGTACACGCTCGGGCAGGTACCTCTTGATCATCGCATACTCCCGCCTCTACATATATCGGTCCTAGCAGTAATAAAAGAGCTGATCAACATCGTCAGCCCATCCAGGCTGACCAAGGTACTGTCTCCAAGTGAAAACAAGCATCTCATCTAAGACTCGCCTCTAGTAGGGGATCCCGTGCTCACCAGTGTGTGTAAAGGACACACCGCCTCTGTATTGTGCCATGAGGGAATCATCTGCCCCCATCGAAACTGGAATGACACATGGACGTAGCACATAAATGTGCTCCCATGCCTAGATGTGAAGTAATGTCACCCCAACCTCAGCGCTCAGTCATCCATGTATATGTACTCATGTAGGTCCTTGTAAAGTGAAGCCAGAAGAATAGGCCCCCATGCGAAGCGAACCGACCTGTCTCAGACCATCCGCTCCCAGCAATACCCCCAGCCGGGACTGAAGTATCACCCTCGTCTGTCTAGGGCAATGAGACTCGAAATGATGGCTACAACCACCTAGCGGAAAGGAGGTGCTATGACCCTATATCACTCCAGCTCAATCTGTCTCTCACAATAGATGATATCCCGTGTGGTGAGGACTCTGATGCAGGACTCGCATCCCTCATCCATATCAAAGATCGCTCATCGGCCATGAATAGGAAATCGTAGAATGTTCCAAACGTCCTCCAGGGTGACAGTGGCCTCACTAGTGGGGAGATGAAATGACATCTCGCTGTGCCACCTCTCGACCAACGCTGACAACATCCCTAGGTGGGTGTGCATGGGCGCCGCATATGCAATGTGCCACAATCCCACAACTCCTAGTCGATCTTGGTCCCTGTCACTCAGGTTCCATAAGACGCTTGCCAAATCTCACGACTGGTGTTGCCGAGAGTAGAGCTCCCTCGCCACATCCTGCATCAAGGAAGGCCAGCGTGTTAAATTTTTTGAAAAATTCCTAGTCGAACGCTCCAAAAAGGTCCCCAGCAGTGTAGTTTGTGATGGCGTTGCAGTTTGATTTTACTTAAACTCCGACGCTCAAGCCCAAAAAAGAGCCAAATGGTGCCATCACGGCACACTTTCCCTTCCAGCATCATAGTTTGGGTGAAAAGGGCACCGCCGTAGCGCACTTTACCCAAACTGACCCGCCGAGCTTGAGCCCAGCGTCGAAGTTTCTAAACTTTGAACTGCATCTCTGCGACACAAAACAACACCGCACGATGCAGTTTGAATACCGAGCAGTGCTATATAGCGCTGCTGGAGGCGAGCTCCCCTTTTAAAGCATTAATTAGAGCATTAAATGAAAAAAAAAAGCTTGTGTAAGGGTCACATACTGGTGCCCCGATGTCAGGTGGCCACTGGTATGTCTGAACTCGATTAGTGATGTGCAGGGGAAGCTATTGTTGTACCATATCGCTAGAGGGTCAGAGCTCAAATATCAAGGTTGCTAGCGGAGGTGTGTGAAAATGACTTGAAAGTGACCCCTCACGCCCCTTTTAAGCCTAAAAATTAGGGTTTTTTAACCCTAAATGGTTGTCCTGCTAGGGTTTTGGACCCTTGAACCTATTTTTGTCTGATTGAGGCTTGTTTTTCATCGTTTTATTGCATTTAGACATGTTTTTAGCCTCTCGGACCCCTTTTGGACCTATCGGGTTCTTTGTCATCTTTTTTTATGAGATCACCCAAAAAATTAAAAATTTTGTCCAATCTCTTGAGGGGGCATTATATTGGCATATTCTCTTCCACCAGGTAGCAGTGGGGCAAGTTTTTAAATATCAATTTTTTTTGGCTTTGGTCCAGATCATTTATTCTTTGAACCAACACAACGAGTGCATTGCTTCAAAGAGGGGCAAAATGTAGACACGTAAAATATATTGATTGACATTGTGCATCTAATCCTGACTTACTAACATCGTTCCTTCCTGAATCATCCCTCGGTCTAACCATTTAATCAAATTCCCCTATCTGATTAAATTCATCAATATTCATCTCTTAATTAAATAAATCATTTTATCTAATTAAGTCAATCTATGTTCTTAATTAAATCAATCCATCTGATCTAATTATCCCTATTTAATTAAATAATCAATTTATTTGATTAAATCTCTAAAGTCTATCCATTAAATTAAATAAATTAAAACCTTATTTGATTTAATATAACACCATTCCTTTTAATGAAATAAATCAAAATCCTTATTTAATTAAATCTCTTGTCATATTCCTCTCTTATTTGATTTAAATAAATCCATAAATTTGAGTCAAATAGGTCACATTATCTAACCTCTCTCATTAAATTCATTAACCCTTGATTAATTTAATCTGATCTCATGTCCAATCCTCTAGATAATGCAAGTTGCACATGAAAATAGATTTAATTCATTTATTAAATCTCTATTTTCCTCACAAGGCATCTTTTGGAATATTCTCTCAATTTGAATTCAAAAATTCCAAGTCAACATGTACATCCAACAAGGCAATAAATTCATCTTACATTTCCTTTTCCTTGAGCAAGTGGCATTTATTGCATTTTCCCTTCCCTCCTACTTGTCATTTCAACAAATTTGAATTTCAAAATTATGCATTTATTGGCACAAACCCCAAATTTTGCACATCCATCATCCATTCATAGCTTGACAAGTGGCATCATATCATTGGATGAATGTTAGTCCCACATTGTTCAAATTTGGACATTCATCCATCTTGAAATTATATAAATAAAGAGCTCATATCTTCATTTCATCATCCACAATCTAGGCAAAGTTACCATGCTCAAATATCTCTTGAATTTCATCCATTATCATTGAGTCATAGCTAGGTTTTTGCAGATTTTAGCTTGGAGTTATCATTCTTCTCCAAGAAAGTGGATCAATCTCTTCAACATTCGAAGCTTGCATCATAGGAATTGGGAAAGGGTCAATTTTCACATCAAATTGGCACCAATTCTCACAGGGGATCATTAGTTTGCACATCTAATTAGGATTTAATCTTTGTTTGTCATTTTCATTGTGTTCTTCACTATTTTCTTTCCTAGTTTGAGGTTGTAAATGGATTTCATGGGGAATCCTTGTTTTGGCTTGCAATATCTAACTTGAGGTGTTTATTCTCTTTGTTTGCAGGTACCAAGGTTGGGGTTCACACAGTTGTATATTTACATCTACAACACTAATGTCATTTCTATGAAGACTTGAAACTTCAAAATCAGCACAGACTTCTATTACACTTTCATAATCCATAGATGAGAAAATACTTTTAGTATCATCTGCATCATTGCATCCTTCTTTTGATACAAACGATTGACTCCCCTTTTCTATATTTTCAAAGAAAATAGATATAACTTCACATACTTTATTTAACTCATCATATCCTATATCTTCACTATTATGGTTACAATCTTCTTTCACATACATTTTCTCCAAGGGTTGTTCAGAAACAAAATCCTCACCATTAAATGATGCATTATCATTGTATTTTTCTATACCATCTAGATCTATTTGATAAAATCTAGAAAAGGTACCATCACATAATCTATTTAGGAAAAGACTTCCATATTTCTCTATCATTTCTTCAATCACTGAAATCCATTGATATATGCATTTAAGGTTAGGAGGCCTAAAGTGAGCTATCATGGTACTCAAACCTAGCTCAATCCCTTCAGAAAAAAATAAACGAACACTAATTCATCAAGTCTATTTATCATTGGTATTGCAAATATAATTTCCATGAATCTATCATGAAAATCGTAGAATGATTCACGCTCAAATATCCTTATATCATACAATGCATTAATAAGTAAATATTATTCAACTCCAAGCTCATATTCTTTTTCAAAATATTCTTGAGTGTGCAGAAATCTCTTGTTAGATAAGCATTCATTATTCACTTCACAAAAATGATCCACGAAGAGTATCTTAAGTTCTTTCCATGAACATATGGAATGCATTGGAAAACCAAAATAACAATATTCAACATCTCCTAAGTGCTTACGAAAATCTTCATGATAGCATCCTCTTCTATTATTTGAAAATCCCTCATCAAATCAATGAAATTTTGTAAATGTTGTGATGTCGACTCTTCAAGATCTCCTCTAAACTTAGCAAAATATTCATTAATTCTTCTTGGGATAGAATGTGGATAACCTTGGATTTTACTAAAATCTAGAGGGTTATATCATTCACTAGTGAACATCTTTCTTTGAGGAAATTACTATGTTTTAGGCATGACATTAAAGATTGTATAGGGAGAACTAGGATAGTCATACATATTTGCAAATAATTTTATTCCCTATACAACCATCTACTTTTCAATATTTCCTTCAGAATATCCTACTTTCTCATTTCCTTTCTACTAGTACCTCAAAGTATTGGGTAAGAGTCTATATTAACTAGAAAAATACCTAAGAACTATTGCAACCAACTCTTCTGATGATGTAGAATATTATGTAGTCACTTGTTGGAAAAATGAGTAAAGTTATCTATTTTTTGTCATTGATGTCACCATGTTGGTAGTTTGGTCTGGTACTCTTATACCAGTGCTTATCCTCTCTGGTGGCTGATCTGGTATTCTAGTATGCACTTCTCCATAGTTGACAGATTCCGGTTGCGATTTTGGGAAACTATTGATGGACGATAAAAGCATGCATGATCAAGTTATTTCATGCTCTCGTTCCCGTACAATGAAGTAACATTATTATATTTGTTGTGTTGAAGACTATTCCTGGCCAACTTGTTAAGATAATTTTGATATGATATGAAAACTTATGTGCGATCTACTTGTTGGTCCAAGATGACACATTGTAATGTACTAACAGTTGAAAGCATTTTGAAAATACTTTGTGGAGCTGACAGTTGATATCCTTTATAAATAAATTGCATCTAATTAGGCTAACCTTGTGATGGAGATCAAGTATATATATAAAGTATATGGAATTTTTTTTGAGAGAGCATTTATGTGGGTGTGTGTGTGTGTGAGTATATGTGTGGAAGTGCAATGATTCTATAGAAACGTGACAAAAGAAACAGTGAAGAAGTAATGAATGTGAAGGTGTGATCAGAAAGGAAACAATTATGAGCATATCCAAAACTGTATTAGCACATAATAGGTGCATCTTTCTAGTTCATTTTTGGCTATAAAGCCTTATACTATTTTTGTATAACTCTGTGTAGGAAGTGAGCCTCCTTGTTGGACAGTGAGTCCTTTGTACTTGGATAGTGAGTCCTTTTGGCAGTAAGCCTCTTTTTGAAAATACTATATAGTGTGAGTTAACCCTCACCGTGGTTTTTCCCTTATTGGGTTTTCCATGTAAAAATCTAGTGTTCATTGTGTTGATTAACTTTCTACTATTTGTTTGTCATGCTCATATTTAATAATAGAATTGTGTGGTTGAAGATCTGATAAGTGATAAAGTTTTAAGTTTGAATTTGTGTGACAAATAATTACCCCCCCCTTAGTTGTCCTACACCTATTTAACAATTGGTATTAGAGCATTTGGTTCCTCCAGTAAAGCCTAACAACTTGAGGTAGATCCTGAAGATGGAGATAATGAATGATAAAGGAGAGCTCAACACTGCTCTTGGAGATCTTGATAAAGTAGAAAGAGAAAAAAAAGATTTGAAAGAAAATCTTGATGAAGCAAATGAATGTGTTTGGAAACTAAAGGAATAGTTGAAGAAATTTAAGAAAAGACACAGAGAAGTAGGTGAATAGCTAAAACAAGAGATAATGGGACTAAAAGTGATAGTAGAAGAAAAGAAGAGGATTGAATAATGTTTGAATACAATGGTGAAGAACAAGTCTAATGAATATTCTAGACTCAAGCGGGAGATAGTAAACTTAAGAGTTGAACTAGAGAAGGATAAACTCTGTGAAAATAATTTTAGTTCTAGCTCCAGTAAACTTGAAGAATTGCTTACAAGACATAAACCATGTAAAGATAAAGGTGGCTTAGGAATTGATATCGATGAAAGTTCAAAAGATGTGAAGAAGAATTAAGGCAAGAGGAAGTAGAGAAGGAATTTTGCAAGACGATCTCCTGTGAGACAGCCTAATGCACAGAGGTACCCCTCTTTTGATGGTGTTTTCTTTTCTTGTAACAAATATGGTCATAGAGAAACTAAATGCAAGAGTAGAATAAACTAGTTTTTTGGTTCTCTTTCTGGAAAATGTTTTGAATGTGGGAAATTTGGACATAAGGCTACAAAATGTAGATCTCAAGTGATTTTGATCATTCGGGTAATGAGGAACATGTTTAATGAAGGCAGGAGGAATCAATTCTTTAATGGCTATTGCTATACCTACAATAAATTTGGACACAGAGCAAATCGGTGTAGATCAAGGAATAATGGAGGACAGTCTAATAAGAACGGTTTGATCTATTCCAACTACAACAAACCTAGACATATATCTAAAATTTGTAAGAATAAGAAAGGAAAGAAGTCTACTCTGGAAGAGAAGAGTGATCTGGTAAAGAAGATTGACAAAGAAGAGATGAATCAAGAGATGGAGAAGACATGGAAGAAGAAAGAAGAAGAAGAAGAGAAACCTGAGACTCCTGATGTGTCTGGGCCCTCATCTGGTACTGATGACCTATTCAAAATTTAGACCTAGCATGGTCTTAGGGGGAGCATTATCAGAAGATCATAAAAACTCCCTAGAAGAATGGCGTGTTAGAGGATGGCACATGGTTAGAAGGAGAAGATTGATTATTCAGAGGTTCTCGAAAAGGAACTAGAGAAAACTATGTTGGTATGAGGATTTTCAGACCACTTGAAGGTTTTTTGTGCTAAGTAAAGTGTGTGTTTAGCAGGTTTTTGTGTTTGCCGCATTTAATGTGCTTAGGGAAAACTCAACTTTGATTAAGTAGAAATTTGTGATTATTTTGGTTAATTGTGCATCTGAAATCATCAGAAGGTGCTCTGAGGAATTCTTGAGGTGTGCTCGAAGTGTTTTTGAAGGGGATTTGAAGATTGATTCAGGTAATCTCGAAACCCTCTCTCTGTTTGCATAAGGAAAGAAGAAATTTGAAGAAGTATCATTGAATTTCAAGAAACCTAAGCAATGGATAGTGGTTCATGTGGTGTTACCTCTCTGAAGTTGAAAAGGGTCAAAGTAAAAGAATATGATCATAGGAAAATGAAGGAAATTTAACTAGGGTTGAGTGAAGTTTAATTACAAAATATAAAAACCCTTGGGATGGATTTGTGGAGTGAATTTCAATGGGTTACAGATAAGGAGATTATATTGTTCTTCTTGAACTATTTCAAGGATGGAAACATTGTTTTGGACAGACCCTACTTGATCTCAAAGGAAGTAATTGAAATGATCAATAGATTATGCAGCATTAGAGAGCTTCCTGGAAAGAAAACTGTGAATTATAAGGATGTGGTGGAATTGACTAGCATTGGAAGAGATCAGAGAGCACTGTTGATTGATACACTTGCTAATTCAGCCGTTAGGTATGTTGCATATGGTATGTCATACAAAATTTATTTTAGAAATCGTGAAAGCTCGAATTCGGCTATTGTCGTACATATTACCCACATGATGGTTAAGGAGAACAAACTGTTTGATTTATGTAGCTTGTTACTTGAAAATTTTCTTGAAAATGTTCAAATTTCATTGGTTGAGAATTATCCCTTTCATTTCGGATCCTTGTTGGTATTCCTGGTGTTTTACTTTTTGAATTCTCTACCGAGAAAAGATAATGTAATATGGGAATTTGGTATCCCTATTAGAAAACAAATTTACAAACATCTAGAGTCTTTGGAAGATAATGAAAATATGTGTAGATCATATTTCTCATCCTTGTGAGAAAACCCTTGCTCCGGTATATCTGCATTAAGTCGATTTGAAGTGGGCTCTTCCTCTGGAAAAAGAAAAATAGAGGTTGTTATCAGTGATTCCCCTCTAGAATTGAAAAAGATAAAGGAAATGACCAAAGACATCATTGATATTTTGGATGAAAAGGAAAAAGAATCTTTGAATGGTATTGAATCTAATGATCGTAATGATATCCAGTCTATGATAGTTGAAGGTAAAATGAAGATTGGTGAACTTTGGGATGCTACCTCGCCTATTGACAGACTGAAAATTGATGATGCATTGGTAAATTATCTACTTCAGAAAGGTATTGTAGTATCTGTTGTTTCTGATTTCTTGCCAAAAAATCTGATTGAGATTGTTGAAGCAAGGATGTTGCTTGAAGGTCCGGAAGGACGTAAGATGGGAATCTTGGTTGACAGGATATGCAAAAAGGCTATGCAAAGATTGTTTGGGTTGATTGTGGAAACAAAGAAGTGTGTTAAAGAAATTTTAGATGTTTACAAGTATTCTCTCTGGTGGCCTGCAACTGTAGATAATTTTAGAAGTAGAATTGAAGCAATTGAAGCCAAGGTGAATGACATTGGAAAGAATTTAAATATATTTGAAGTTGAAGAAGGGAGGAAAAGGATAAGAGTTGGAGAACTATAGGCTGAACTAATCATTACAAAAATAGAGAGAGATGATGTGACAAAGAGCTTCTAGATCCTTAAAGAAATTGTTGAGGTCCAGTTAGAGTATCTTTCCAGAATTCTTATTGATGTTGAAGATGTTGAGAAACAATGTTTTTTTGTTGATTGGTCACCCTATTTTACTCTATTGAGGTTATTTGAAAGTACATGCACAAAATTGGAGACTGGTGTCTTTAATTGGAAGAAGTTGTATCTAGTTCTCAAAGAAAGGTATAAGAAGGTGTTCCAGGTGAAGAATGTCATCTTCACTTAATTTTTGTTTGCTGAAATGTTCTTGATTGTTGGAATTTTTTGAAGTTTTTGGAAATATTTTGAAATTTTGATGTCACCATGTTTACACTTGTTTCTGGCGCCCTTTTCCATTGATGTCAAAGGGGGAGAGTTTTGGAAATAGTGAAGAGAGATTTTTTTTTGTCTACATGTTGCCATCAATGACAAAGGGGGAGATTGTTGGAAAAATGAGTAAAGTTATCTATTTGTTGTCATTAATGTCACCATGTTGGTAGTATGTTGTTAGTTGGGTCTGGTACTCTTATACCAGTGCTTATCCTCTATGGTGGCTGATCCGGTATTATAATCCGCACTTCTCTGCAGTTGATAATTTCTAGTTGCAGTTTTGGGAAACTGCTGATGGATGATAAAATCATGCATGATCAGGTTATTTTGTGCTTTCATGCTCGTACAATGAAGTGACATTATTATTTTGGTTGTGTTGAAGACTATTCCTAGCTAACTTTTTAAGATAATTTTGATATGATATGAAAACTTATGTTTGATCTATTTCTTGGTCCGAGTTGACACATTGTAATGTGCTAACAGTTAAAATCATTTTGAAAATACTTTGTGGAGCCGACAATTGATATCCTTTATAAATAAATTGCATCTAATTAGGCTGACTTAATTAGTGTTTGTGATGGAGATCAGGTATATATATAAAGTATATGGCAAACATTTTGAGAGAGAATATATGTGGGCATGTGTACAAATGTGTGTGTGTGAGTATATGTGTAGGAGTGCAATGATTCTATAGAAAGGTGACAGAAGAAACAATGAAGAAGTAATGAATGTGAATATGTAATCAGAAAGGCAACAGTTGTGAGCATATATAGAACTGTATCAACACATAATAGGGGCATCTTTCTAGTTCATTTTTGGCTATAAACCCTTATACTATTTTTGTATAACTCTATGTAGGCAATGAGCCTCCTTGTTGGACAGTGATTCCTTTGTAGGTAGTGGGCCTTTGTACTTGGGCAGTGAGTCCTTCTTTTGGCAGTGAGGCTCTTTTTGAAAATACTAGATAGTGTGAGTTAACCCTCACCGTGGTTTTTCCCTTAATGGGTTTTCCACGTAAGAATTTGGTGTTCATTATATTGATTTACTTTCTGCTATCTATGTTTCATTCTCATGTTAAATAACAAAATTGTGTGGTTGAAGATCTGATAAGTGATAAAGTTTTAAGTTTGAATTGTGTGACAATTGATTTATCCCCCCTCTCAGTTGTCCTGCACCTGTTTAACATCACCACCTCTTTGAAAGAGGAAAATATCTTCAAGTAACAAAAAGCTTCTTCCAAGATCTAAGTATTTCTTCAAGTTCTCTCCACTAGAAGAGCACAAGACTTCAAGAATACACCAAAAATGTTGCAAAAATATCCTTCAAGTATGTAAGTCCATGGATCATCTAACCCAAAACTGCTAATCGGAAAACTGATTGACTCTTTTCAAATGGATAATAGTGGAGCTTTCCCCAACAGATTCGCTAATTTTTTGGTTCCTAAATCTGCAATCAACTTTAATCCAAAAGGGGTGCTAGGCCTAACAGTCATATTCAAGGATATATTTTTCCAAAAAATCAGAGATTGATATAAAATATTTCTCCCCTACATTTTGGGCTCTGTGAAACCCAAGAGGGTGATCCTGAGAGTGTGCTTATAGATACTTGTGTGCCAAAGCATCCAAAACACTGTAAATAGATAATTCTCCTTCAATTGTTAAATAGACATATTACCCCAAAGATTTGGTTGACCTTCATGGTAATGTCTGATTTAAAAATGAGAAATATAATGCATTAAACACTACACACAATCATACTGAGATAGAAAGTAAAGTTGATTTTAATTTGTAGCTACCACAAACAATCTCAGGAGACTACAACATTTAAAGACGAGTGCCATATTCCAGGGTGCAGTCACCTAAACCATGTAATTGAAAAATCATCACAACAATTACCTTGTCATAACTATTTATAGAAAATGATGCTTTACACCATTGATACCAAAAACTCAATCAATCATACTTAGTAATCCTAGCACACAGTTGCATAAACCTCTATTTATTTTAATACAATGTAACTCATTCTTTGAATGAGAGTAATTACACTAAATAGACATTGAAGGAAAGACAAGAAGACAAATACCAACAATCTTTGATTACTCTTATTCATAATCTATGTAATGTACACTATGGAGAAAACTAGCTCATAATATTTTTTCAATTACACACAAATATGGCAATGCCATGAATGAATTCTCCATTCCATGATTTAGATTATTCCAAAACCTAAAACAAGAACCTATTAATTTCAGACCTGTTACAAAAATGTGTTTCCCTAAGACTAGATTATGAACTCCCTTTGCAAATGAAATAGGAAATGCATTTAAAGAAAAGGAAGAAACCATAAATTAAAATTCTTGCTAACAACTGACACTAGGCGAGTTGTTAGACCAAAAATTTCATTTCCATCAAATAATTCCTTACCAATTCTTCAATCTCCTACTCCTTTCATTTTATTATCTTGCAACTAAAGTTTTTTTTTTTATTCCTGAAATCCTTTCATTCTTTCTATTGGGCTATGAAAAACCTTTTTACCCATGTATTTCACCTTTTAATTATTTCCCACCGTAAAAATAAAATCCCTTTAAATAATAAAATTAGACACTTTCACGGGTCCCATCATTTCCTTCTAGACCAACATTGTGCATGATTGAAAAAATGATAAAAGGGAGAAAACTAACAACGATGCATGATAGAGATAAATTATGATCATGTATCCCCAATGCAATGTGTAGAGGAAGAAAGAAAATAGCGATGGGTGATAAAACAACACACCATTGCATATCACCGATATGCTAAGGAAAAGAGATGTGAAAACTGCGATGGGTGATATGACACAGAGAATTAGAATAGGTTGAGGAACAACATCAAAGAGAATCCTCTTGATGCTTAGAAAAACTCTTGGGATAGAATGCTCTATGCCCTATCCATTATAGCCTATTCGAGACATAAATTCCTTCTCTTTGTATGCACTTTGAAATCCCCTTACATATATCGATCTTGATGGACACATAGAAAAATATGAAAAAGGACGATGTATTGGAGGATGAGATAGGATAATGTGTTCAACATTTGGTGCAATTTTTAGCATTACCTTGAACATTCGAGACATGAATTCAGCTCTACGTTGGTATATGGTTCCTTGGTAAGCTGTTGTCATTGTATTTTCATTGTCATTTCCTTTATTATCTATTGTTCCTCAACAGTTTCATGAAATTCATTTAGATAAATGTCAAACCTTTTCCTAGTCTTATTGTAATCTATGTATCCTCCAATCATGACAAAATGAATGCCTCCAACATCAAATGAATAATAGGAAAGGCTTCCAAATCTTCTCTCTTCATATTTTGCTACTTCTCCATGAACTTTGGTAGAATCGAGAAAATGTTCACAGTAGTCAACATGCAACTCTATCTTCTTCTCATAAAATCCATGCGTATGTGGGCTTGCCATAACTGATAGTTAGCTAAACACATCGAGTGAAATCATTAATTCTAACACTTCTCGATGAACCTCATCAACAATACATTTTTTATATTGAAGTTTTGAAGTTTAAAACTTTTACATTGCGATCCCAACATCATAGCGTAACATGTAAGTTGAGGGCACCAAATGAACTACTATTAATAATGTTCATTTACAATCTTTCTATTGTTCTGCTTCATAATGTGTTCGAGAAAAATATAATAAAATTTGAGTGTCAGTGCCAAAATAAAATTCCCTGAAACAATTTTGATACATTTTCAATGCAAGCACAAACTACCCTTGTGCAAAGTAAACATGTGAAAGATTTACCCATACATTAGGCATCTAAATAAATATGTTTCCTACAAAAAATTCTTATACCTATGTAAAAATTTCTTTTGCAATACCAAATTGAACCCTTTTAGCTAGCACAATGGCTTTCCCATTTGCAACATAAACATTTCCTAGACTCTGTGTCAACAGTTTACAAGAAATTTCTCTAGCATTCTCAAGATTTGTTGCCTCATTTTTTGGATTTATTTACAATGATATTGTCCATAATTCTCTTCACTATAGCTACTATAGCAAAAGAAGTATCAAACTGTTTGAGGCTTTCAAGATTATTCTCTAGTTTTGAAGGAGAAATATTTACAGAACACAAATCTTTAGGAAAATGAGTATGCCATAGGCCTAACAAGGACTTCTTGAGAGAATTTATTTTATAGAAGCTTTCTCCACTGATAATTTCAAATATCCAAAGGTAAAGCCTTGAGCTTTTTTATGTATTCCTTCATCCATCTGTATAGCTCTAGAGCTCTCCAAACCTTTAAAATTTTCTAGAAATAAATTAAATGCAACCATAACGTTAGTTTCTTCTTTTTGTAATATTCATTATGTCCTCTTCAATTCAAGAATGGCAGTAGCACATGGTGCATGAGGAGAATAAACTAAATTTTCATTCTTCCCCTATTTTCTCCTTACAAATATCCTGAACCTTTTGTACTTCCTTGCCAATGTGACTTCCAATTGAAAATATTCACCAACCCTTCAATTCATTTATCATCTTTAGTTGTCATATTGACTACCCATCTCCATTGTGTATTGACCATCTTATAATTGTGACCTATGGATGGAAGGCTATCCTTTGCAAACATGAGTTATCTTCATAATCTTAATGAATCATTGTCCTCCTTGACACAATTGCATTAGGGCTACACATGGACTCAATATGTAAACAAAAGAAAATATTTACCTTGGTGAAAGGGATTTTAACTACTTGGGATAGCTATGAAGCAATCCTCTATTTTAGCAAATCCCCAAACAGGGCCATGTTGCCAAGCATCACATACATCACACTAAACTGAAAGGAAAGTATACTATTTCTTATTTAAATCTGCATCTCTACTTGCCAATAAAGGGTTTTCATTGGTTGATTTCAAATAATTGCAGCAACCAACATTTTCAAATGTTGAGAGTCCCATCACCATGATTGCACGATAGGTTGCACCTTTCCCCATATTGCTAACTTAGCCTTGAATAAGGAGTCTTGAAACAATGGAGAGAAGGGTTACAATCCCTTGTAGGTAGACTAATCAAGGAAATATTTAAAATATATCACAAAATTAGTTATGAGGTAAGTTTAGTGACAAGGTAAGTTTAGAAATAGAGATGAAAACCAAAATAGATTTAAAGATCTATCAATGTGGGAGGAGTATATTCCAATTTTGTAGAGGAATGTATGGAAAATTTGGTAGCATAGACAATGCAATCAAGTGTTTGAAAAAATGCACATCACCATGAGACCCTATTTCTTTGAGGCATTTCTTCAAACAAATGATTTCCTTGTCTATGTTATTTGATAAAATGCTTTGGTAGACATGTATGGAAAATTTGGTAGCATAGATAAGGAAATTAGTTGCTTGGTAGAACTATTTGACAAAATATCTCAATGAGATATGTCCTTGTGGACTAGAATGATTTCAAGATATGCACAAAATTGATTTGTTGAAAAGGCTTTAAATTTTTTAAAGGATATTCAATTTCTAGGTGTAAAACCAAATTCCACTACATTTTCCAACATCACCCATGCTAATACCAAAATGAAAACTTTGGAGAGGGGTATGCACATCCACAGAAAAGGATTGAGAAATGATGTATTATTTTACATAATTATAACTTCTCTCATATATATGTGTATACAAAATGTGGAACCATACACAAGTTATATCAATTTTTTAACAAAATGCGTCAAAGAGATGTGGTTTAAAAATGTAATTAGAAAGTGTAAAGAATTGTGTAATTTAAAATGTACATTGACATGCTAAGCTTATAATTACAAAAAAACAATGATGAACATGGAAAATGCAAAATAACAAAATGAAAGAAAATATAAAGAAAATGTGTAAAGACTTCATATAGCTAAAAAAAAAGATTTGAATGGGGGAGTTCTACCCAATTATGTAGCCTTTGCTTCTTGCATCAAACTCCTCAAAAATTCGAGTTTTTCAAAAGATTGCTAATTTTAAATGTTCAATTGTATATCACTCTTGAATGGAATTGAGACTTGAATTGATATTATATTCCTTTCAACATGAAACTTTTCTACTTCATACAAAGGTGGTGGAAAGATCATAAAAAAGGTGGTAGAATGTGAAAAACTTGCATGCACACTTCACAAAAGCATCAAAAAGCTTCTTTTTCGTTGGAACATGTGCATAACCAGGAGAATATGCAGAATGTAGGCTTAGAGATCATGGGTATATTTAGTTTTTTACTATTTTTAGAGCAAGAGTAATGTGTTCGCATTATAAAGTGCTCGTGTTATAATGCACTCACATTATAACATGCTCGCATTATAATGTGAGTGTGTTATATCTTGCTAAAAAAATGGCTAAATCTCAACTTCTTCAAAACACGCTCGCATTATGAGAAAGTTGATTTTTTATAAGTTTATTTCATCTCTCTCTCTCTATCCTTACCCATCCATCCCTCTTAACCATCTAGGTCTCTCACTTATCCCTAAACCCTCAACCCTAGACACTATGCCTTAAACCTTAATCTCTTAAACTGTAAATTGTAATCTATATCCCTCTCTCTCTCCCTCTATCTGTATCCCACTCCCTCCCTCCCTCCCTCTCTCACTCTCTTTATCTCACTCCCTCTTTCTCTCTCAAGTCTCTCCATACTACCCCCTCTCCCTCTCTCACTCACTCCCTCTATCTCTCTCCCACTCCCTCCATCTCTCTCTCTCAAGTCTCTCCCTCCTATCCCCTCTCCCTCTACCATCTTGCTGTCTCTCTCACTCACTCCCTCTATCTCTCTCCCACTCCCTCTCTCTCTCTCTCACTTCCCCCCTCTCTCTATCTATCTGTCTCTGTCTATCTGTATCTTTGTCTTTGACTCTCTCTCTCTCTCTATCCTCTACTCTTAACCCTCTACCCTCTACCTCTCTTAGCTCTCTCTCTCTCTCACTCACTCCCTCTATCTCTCCCACTCCCCCATCTCTCTCTACCCTAAAACATCAACCCTATAGATCATCAACGCTATACCATCAATTCTCAAGCCTCTATCACATAGATTGGATCCCCAACCATC
The DNA here is from genome assembly GCA_007258455.2 of Sequoia sempervirens. NCBI lineage: Eukaryota > Viridiplantae > Streptophyta > Pinopsida > Cupressales > Cupressaceae > Sequoia > Sequoia sempervirens. The sequence goes on along the minus strand of VDFB02193867.1, from coordinate 260,030,418 downwards.
ATCTATCTTTTTCCCTCCCTCCTCTTCTCTCCTTTCTATCTCACTTATCCATCCATCTCTCCCTCCATCCATCCATCAACCCTATACCCTCAACCCTTAAACCCTTAAACACTCTACCCTAAACCCTCAACCCTTAATCCCTAAACCCTTAAACTCTCTACCCTCTACCCTCAACCTAATACCCTCCACCCTCAACCATCAACCCTTAATCCCTCAACCCTTAAACCCTAAACCATCAACCCTCTACCCTTAAACACTAAACCATCAACCCCTATACCCTCTACCCTATATAGTAGACCCTCAACCTGATACCCTCAACCCTCTACCCTCAACCTTAAACTCTCAACCCTCAACCCTTAAACCCTATACCCTATACCCTCTACCCTATACATTAAACCCTCAACCCTTAATTCCTTAATGCTCAACCCTTAAACCCTAAAACCTCAAACCCTATATACCCTCTACCCTATACGTTGGACCATCAATGCTAATCCCTAATCCCTATACCCTCAACCCAATATCCTCAACCCAATACCCTAATCTATCAACCCTATAGGTCCTCAACCCTATACCCTAGACATTGGATCTTCAACCCTTATCTATCTTTGTCCCTCCCTCCTCTTCTCTCCTCTCTATCTCACTTCTCCCTCCATCTCTACCTCCATCCATCCCTCCCTCTCTACCCTAAATCCTCAACCCTATACCTTCAACCCTTAAACCCTTAAACACTCAACCATCAACCCTAAACCCTCAACCCTTAAACCCTCTACCCTCTACCCTCAACCCTCAACCCAAAACCCTCAACCCTAATTTCTCAACCCTTAAACCCTCTATCCTATACCGTAAACCCAATACCCTAAACCCTCAACTCTAATCCCTCAACCCTATACCCTCAACCCTTAAAATATCTACCCTAAACCCTTAACCCTCAACCCTTAATCCATCAACCCTCAATTCCTAAACCCTCAACTATCAACCCTTAATCCCTCAACCCTCTACTCTCTACAATATACATTAAACCCTGAACCCTCAATTCTCAACAATAATACCTCAACCATATACCCTAAAACCTATATAATCAATCCTATACCCTTAACCCTCAACCCTAAACCTCATCCCTCAACTCTTAAACCCCCAACCCTTAACCCCTCAACCCTCTACCCTATACATTGGAACCTCAACCCTAATCCCTCAACCCTATACCCTCAACCCCTATCCCTCTCTCGCTATCTATCCATCTCAACTCTCTTTCCCTCTTTGTCTCCTACCCTCTCTAATTGTCTCTATCTACCCTCTCCATCTTTCTACATACCTCTCTCTCACTTCCTCTCTCTCTCTATATATCTCCCTCCTACTACCTCTCCATCACTCCTCTCTCCCTATCTCTCTGGTCTCTCCCTCCCACCCTCCTCTCTCCTAGGTCTCTCCCTCTAGCACCCTACCTAGGTAACTCTCTCTTTCTCTCCCCCCTCTCTCTATCTATCCCTCCCACCCTAACTAGATAAGTCCCTCTCACTCCACCCCCTCTCTCACATTTCCTCTCTCTCCCTCTCACACCCTCTCCATCTCTCAAGTCTCTCACTCTCACACTCACTCTCTCTCCCACTCCCTCTCACTACCTATCTCTCAAGTCTCTCCCTGTCACCCTCCTCACACTCTCAAGTCTCTCCTTGTGGTACCCTACCTACATAACTCTCTCCTTCTCTGCTCCTATATCTCTCTCTCCACCCCCTCTCTCTCTCCCTCTCTCTATCTCTCTCTATACCTATCCCTCCCACCCTACCTAACTAAGTGCCTCTCACTCCAACCCATTCTCTCCCACTCCCTCTCTCTTAGGTAGCTCTCTCACTACCTCTCTACCTCTCTGTCACTCTCTCAGGTCTCTCCCTCCCACCCTACCTAAACAACTCTCTCTCTCTCTCTTAAAATTCTCTCTCCCTCTAAAGACATACATAAATGCATACATATGAGAAACACATACATACATACTTACATGCATACAAGAATACATACATATGCACATACAAACCTTCATACATACAAGCATACATGTACATATGTACACACAATCTTAGATACATACATACATGCACATATACATAGATACATACATACATAAATACATACATACATACATGCATGCATGTATGCATACATACATACATACATACAAGCATCCATACATAAATACACACATGTAATTCAAGCACACTTACATGCAAACATACAAATATATATACATACATTCAATAGAGTAGAATTTAACACAAAGTAGGACATAATATGAGTGCGTTATAATGCACTAGCATTATGTCTTGCCAGACATGTCTTGCACAAATGCAAAAACCAAAAATCATGTCAAAAATAAGAAGTAACACGAGCATGTTATAACACACTCAAATTATTTATTTCTTTGGGAATCCCCAAGCCTTTGGCTTGGTATTTTCCTTAGAATACCAACCCAAAGGCTTGGGGGAACTTATCAATGTCCAAAGATGTGTTTTTGTTAATTCTATAATATTTCACATAATTGTGTTTGTGCTCACTGTTGGAATTGTGTGTCTCAATCCAACAAGCCTAAACCTCTGAGTGAGTTATTTTTGTATGAACACTGAGATGTCTGGCTGATATGCTTAAGTGATCCTGAACTATCAATGAGATCGGTGTGACTCAGCCTGATCTAAATTCTCCTTGTAAAGTTCCTTCATGTCTTTATTAGTGTGACCTGTGGAATGTCCTGGCGATGAGGGTCATCAGCATGACCTAAATTATTGGTGTAAGTTTCTTCAACAATAGAAGTTAGGCTGATATCGGTGTGACATTTAGTCTATCTTGTTGATGGAAGTAATTGGTGTGACTTGAGCTATCGTTGTGATTTTTCAGTTTGTTGCCGATAGTGGTTCTCTTGCCGAAGGAGCTGCTCTTGATGCATATTGCTATGACTCCTGCCGATGGATTTTCTCATCATGAATGTCGGTATGACTCTGGCCGATGGTATTTGGTCGGGGTGACATGAAGGCTCTATATGCTGTAATTGTGTGCCTCAATCTCATAGGCTGAAACCTCTGAAAGAGCCAAGTCGGTGTGACATCCTTATTGTTTGGATGACTAGTAGTTGTGCAACCTTGTGAAATGCTCAAGTTGCCGAGACCTTGTTGCTGTCTTGCCGGCTAGAGCTATCACTGTGAATTTTTGTGTTCGTTGTAACCCTCTTCTGAGTGGGTTGGTCTGGCTGACAGTTTATTCTTATCGGATGTCGGGGAGACTCTGGGTGACAAGTGATTTTGGGGAGAAGCATGAAGACTCGGTAAGAACTCTTGGTGATGGATGGTTGTTTCGCCGAAGGATATTCACTCACAATCATCGGGGTGACTCTTAGCGATAGCCTAAGTCTTGCTGAAAAATGTTCATATCAGTATGACTTGAGGGCTCGTTATGACTCTCATCGAATAGCGAATAGTCTCACCGATGGATATGAATATTAGTATGACCTCTCACCGAATAGCGATGTTCTTGTCGATAGCACTATATGTGTTGATCATCGGTATGACGTCTTAGCGATGTGGCTTGTCTCACCGACAACTTTGCTCGATGAATATTGGTATGACATAAAGATCTATGGGACTGTTGGTGATAGGAGAACTCTTGCTAATGGAGATTCACAATATGGATTTGCATTCGATGTAACCTCTTGCCGAAGGTGATGACTCTCGGCGATATCAATGGTTGGGCTTTGTGGCATTGGGGAGACATAGCTAATGTCTCATTGACATGCAAACACTGTTTGAATGCCTTGACCGATTGGAAGAATATCCTACGTGGTGTGACTTCGACCAATCAGGGAGCAGAATGGGAACCGTTGGAAGTTAGACTATTGTGGCCATTCTTGTGAGGAAGTTCAACAGACCAGGGATGACATGGATATACTCAGAGATTGAAGATGATGATTGGTTCGGTGTACAGTTTAGTTGGATGATCAGTGGGGTGAACAGTTGAAGAGTTTGAAGTGTGATCAGTGTGAATTCAATTATGAGACCATTGTAACTTGAATGTTCTGTACAATGTTGATCATTGTGTATGCTGTTGTAAATTGACATCAGAAAGATAAGTCTGATCTTTGTATGTAATTTCCATTACTGTAATACAAAGAGGCTTTTCTTGATGTGGTGTGTTTTTCTCCTGTAAGGGTTTTCCAATGTAAATCTGGTGTTCATCTGTGTATGTTAATTTCTCTATTTCTACTATTTCTTTATAGTGTATCTTAATTGGGCTGTAATTGAAAATTTAAAGTCACCTCTACATTCTTCCCTGAGGTTTTGACGTTAGGAGAGTTAGTTCCACACCTTAGCTTTCCTTACACTATAAGAGTCTTAGCAATAGAGCATGTCTTGCTGATGAGGTGTTTTCGTCGGTATAACATGGGACCTTAGTGAAACCTTCTCCGATGCTTGTTCTCTTTCCGATAAGGTTGATCCCATGATAGTTGGTGCTCCTCTTGAATGTTAGTATGACTCTGGCCGATGGTATTTGGTTGAGGTGGCATGAAGGCTCAATAAGAGTCTAAGTGATAGTGGAGGTCTCGCCGACAGGTATACCTTCGTTGAGAACTCTTTCCGATGGATGTTTCTCTCACCGACAGGCTAGTGCATTCAGTATGAACTCTTGGTGATAGTGTTTCTCTCGCCGATAGCGATGGTTTTGCTGATAGAGCTGCACGTGATGGATGTCAGTGTGAACTCTTAGCGATAGAGTGTGTTTGGCTGATAGGTTTGCACTTGATATGACTCTTGCTGATGGTTCGAAAGGTGTATGAGCTTAACGACATCGGGGAGACCTATGGGTTCAATGTGACATTATGAACTCTTGCCGATGGACAAAGTTGTGCTGATAGACTTGAAGGCGGACCGTGGTTGGAAGGACACTAACTTGGTTGACCGCTGATGTGTATGATGTTCATTGGAGGATCATGAGTGAATTGGAGAAGTTAGAGCAGTTGACAGTTGGTCTGACTATTGGAATATGAACTGATCTATAGAAGATGAACTATTTCCTATCTGCTGAAGATGAATGTATATACATTGGACGTTTTGTAGTACATAAGGTGAGAGGAAGATTGAGGCAGGATTATGCTGCCGAAATCTCTCCAGATTAAGTGTCCTAGTTGATCTCTCATGCTAATCTACACTGTATATTGTGTGAAGGCATTGTAATAGTGCGAAGGTTGTATGAACTAAGAGGTTGATTAGGGAAATGTAAAAAGGAGAGAGGGAAACATAACAAGATTGCTGCCAGTTTGTATCCAGAATGGAACAAGATGTAATCTCTATGAAAAGGCTATGAGCTTGAGATTGTATTGTAACTTTGTTCGTTACTGAATAATACAATGGCTCGGATCTTTCAGAGTGTGGGGTTTTTCACTCGAAAGGGTTTTCCCCACGTAAATATGTGTGTTCTAATCTTTTGTACTATCTTTCATGTTTAATGGTTCTATTTGTTGAATCTATTTATGCAAGTTGTTGAAACTGAATTTACATGTGCTTCTCTCAGAAGGATTAATGTGGGAAATGAACTGTGTCTGATTCCACTTTGTGACATAGTTATATGTGTTTTTGAGGAAACCTATTTGAAATTAAAGTTACCGAAGGCACTACTATTCTTGGAGGTTTCTCTGAGATGACAAAATTTTCCCAACACTCACCATCAGGTTTGCACATGTTTCAATTTCAAACAAATCAAACATCTAGGTAATGTTAGGATCTCTCTTAGCTATCTAACAATGTAATTTTTTCACTTTTTGATAATGTTAAGAATTTGATCTATAGTTTCTTTTGTTTGTGTGTCCGTCTTTTTGGAAAAAACCAGCTTTTCATGTTTTTTTCATTATAAATTAACCGTTCATCAAAATTGAAAATAAATTACATTTTTAGAAACTAGACTCCATTCTACAGATATTAAAAATAATAATAATAATTTCAACTAATTTCCAAAATTTATAGGGGTAGCATGGCCAAAATTCTATTTTTCAGGAAGTGTCCACTTTGAAAATTAGTAAAATATCAAATATTCATTAAAAATTTATCAGAAAAATCAAGCATAAACTACATATTGTTAGCAATTTCTCACCGAAGCGATTTTAAAAATACTAAAAGAAAAGTTAACCATGCTAGGGAGCCACAAAAGTTGCTATGTTATGTTTTTTCTGACAAAAACAACACCAATTTTTGTGGTCCCATCTTTTGAACCCCTTAATCTCAACCATTTTAAAAAAAAAAGTTTAGAAAGTAGACTCAGAGCACGACGATCCTTATTTTTGTTGCATCTCAGAATTTTGAGTGTACCTATCCTTAATTTCATGTCCAAGGTTACTGTTTCTTGATTTCAGAAAAAAAGTGGCCACTTAAGCCCCCTTTTTAGCCCCCCATATTTTTGCACTTGCCCTTAAATAGCCCCCTAAATTCAAATCTAAGCCTTATTTATTGCATTTTATGAAGGATAAATTCAAACACTCATTAATTATGTTGCATAACAATTAATTTGGAAAGGTTTGAGTCCTAGGATAGTGACCTGGGACACATTCGCCACTTGGTGAATGTGTCCTCACTATGTCCTAAGACCCTCTTTTTACATGTTATTTCACCTCCCTGAAACTTAGTCCTAGTTAACTAGGCTAGGACCCATTCACCCAAGATGACGAGTGGGTCCTCCTTAGCTAGGAAAACCCTTTTTGAACTTATTCTTGGTGGGATTTCAGTGATTTTGAATCCTAGATTTGATATTGGCTTTTGTTATTTGAATTTTGAGATTAATCCTTAAGATAAGTATAAATATAAGGTTAATTCACATAGTTTCACCTAAGAACTTCTATGTGATTCCATGAGATCAAAAGCAAGATCATTATAGAGCATATCAAGAGCATTACAAGGCTTTCAAGGGTAGATTATCAAGGCTTTATTACAGTAGTCAAAGGTCATATCATCATGTCAAAGTCATATTGCATCATGCATGTAGTTGAGCTTATGTGTTGATGTAGCATTGAAGATCTAGCTTAAGCATTGTTTCACACCCAAATTCAATATCAATATATACATTCTTCATAGTCACTTCATGTTAGATTGCTGATTTGCATTACTAGACTTCATCCAAGGTATCATTATTTCATCATAAGGTTTGATTACCTAAATGAGGTTTGACCAAGGAAAACCCCTATTCGCTAACAAACAACAATTTTTCTCCTCTTTGATGTGTGATTGTAGGTTTTAGGTTGAAGATCAAGTGGAGATTAAAAGATTGAAAAGTTGTAAAATTTATCATCTTTATTGCAAGATCACAGGATGAGCTCTACAAAATTTATTTATGACTTTTAGAGCTGATCACCTAGGTTTTGAGAGTGTAGACATAAAGGAATAGGGCTCCAAAAGTGATTTTCCAGAACCCTAGTAGGGACCCATTCGCTACTGGGTGAATGAGTCCTCAATAACCCCCAAAACAACACTTTTCAATAAGGTACACATTGTTTTAGCATCTTAAAACCTTCCTTATTCTTGTTATAATAGTTAGGATTGATTTATGATTTTTATTTATGCATTTTCCTCTCATAATTGAATTAAACATACCTCCAAACATAAGAAAAATTAGGTTCGTGCATTTGGTGAATCCCCTTTTGGGTGAACCTCTTTTTTCGATGTTTCAGTTATGTTGATATATGTCTATATGAATGCATCAATGTCTATGAAATTTAGTATTATTCTATGTTTAATTTATGATTGTTAATAATGTGAATTCCTTAAGAATCAGACTAACACCTTGCAACAAGAAGGACTATCAACTTGGAACAACAAGTTTCTCAACCTACACTGTAAGGACTATGGATGGTTGCAAAGAAGAATTCAAATCCCCAAGGCATAGTACACTTTCAAAAGGAAACAAAGGTGATCATTTATTGATCAACCATGAGTCATCCCATAACACTCTTGCTTGCCAAATAAGACAACTAGGAGGAGTATACTCTTAGCGGGACTAATTTATGATGTAAGATTGTTCTCAAGAACACATCTCTATTAAAGGAAGTTAAACTGTTGGGCATATAATTATATTTTGGTTCTTTTACTTCTTTATAGCTATTATTTTTTGTTTACGACTATTTCCTCTTCCTATCTTTGAGGGAGAGTTGATGGTTGCTTTATGAGTTTTTTTTTTTTTTTTTCAGTCCATGAATAATGAAACTACTCATAGACCCTATATAGTGGGATCTTTTGTCAAGGAGGAAATCTAGTTGATAGTTTCTAGTTAGCTATTTATTTGTTTTCCATGATTAATAAGTAGTTGCAATAATAAAATATGTGTTATTGAATAAAATATCTTCAATGAATTCTTGTTGGATTTTATGTAAGAGTTTAGTGTTAGAATGCAATAAAATAAATTAGTTTGATATCATGATTTGTTGAGTGAGTGTTTGAAAACCTCTATGGAAGTAGTAACTCAAGCAAGGACCACTTGAGGTACTACTAAACTACTTCAGTTCCTATTGTTAGATTAAATAATGCATTGTTAAATTCAATTAATAGTTTCCAATTATATGCATATGTTGTAATTCATGAATTGAATTTTGTAGCTTCATATTTGGTTTCATACTCTAGAGGAATTGGCTAGGTTAGAACACTGTAATTTTAATAGTTGACAGTTATAGTCTTAAGCATTAGGTACCCATAGCATAAGATAATAGTTTATATTCATTTCCCCTATTTTGAGAATTAGCAATTTAATTCACTTTTCATCTTTTACTATTTTTTGTACATGTGTATTCACTTATACTCCATTGATGTAGGATGTATCTAGGATCTGTGAATGCATATATTTTTCCAACTCTATGTAAAGTTTATGACTCCCTAGTTTATAATTAAATGTATCCCTCTTGTGGAAGATTAACTATTTAGTTAGGGATTCTTGGGTCCTCTAAGCTATGTGTATACCTAGTAGCACCAAGTTAATGTATACCTAGAAGCACCAAGTTAATTAGACATTAGAGAGTCTCTAAATTTTTGGCACTACTATCAGAGATGGTGCTAAGTTTAGGATCCTTTTGTGTAGTTTCAATTCCTTTCAAGCTTTCATAGTTATAAATTATGTTTCTATCATTAGGGTCAATAGGTATTTTATCCATCAACATCAACACACGTTACTAACAATATGTAGGAACTATTGATCTAAAGAGTCACATCCATTGCATGTGGAGGCAACGAGACACTCTAGGAAGATTTTCCCCCTAGACACAAGAAGCATTACAAGATACTAGTGAGAAAAGTGAGAAAAGCAAGGGAATCCCTAAATAAGAATCATCCCTTGCACCTATAACTACACCAACCATAGAGGATACTTCCCAAATACATATAAGCATCATGGGTGATGCAATAGTAGAAGATCCACTAGAGCATGTAACATTTGAATTCCCTATTACTTGCTAGGTAAGGCCAACTATTCTTAAGAACATACCTTCGTCAACACTCCCTATCTTCTATGGACTAGTCATAGAGGATCCAGACACCTTTATTTTTTATTTTTATGTGCTATTATGAAGCTATGACTACACCATAGATCCTCACCAACTCAAATTATTTCAAGCTACACTAAAAGATGTTGCTTTGCAATGGTTCATGGGGTTGGGAAGATATGTTAGTCCTAACTAGAATACAATGAAGACAAAATTCTTGGAGAAATACCAAGATTATTTTAGAGCCATAGATAAAAAGAGGGATGACATCTTTAGGATGTCATAGAAATAAGATAAGTCATTGCAAGATTATGTTGAGAGGTTTCAGTTCTACCTCAAGAAATCCCATAAAAATAGACTTTTTGATGAATCCTTGAAATTGGTACTTTAAGGGGAGTTCATGAAGACTGTATGGATGCCCTCAACCTCATTGGAGAAAGGGACATCTCATAGTTACCATTTTATGGGATTTGTAAGGTGTGTAGAAATTACTCCAGGTACTTCATCAAGAAGACCAAGGGAGACATGGCCTCTTCTCTCAACAAATCATCCACTAGATTCTGAATGGTAGACTTGAGCAATCTTCTATAAAACATGAAGGAGTACATCATTAGCCATTTGGCCACCCAATTGGATACCCTCCATATCAAGAAAAAGCAGAGGCAACCCTTACAAAAAATTTCCCACACTATTGCTAGAGGAAGATTAATTGCAAGTGCAAGAAGTTGGCTAGTACTTTGATGACAAGCAAGGGAAGCAAAAATTCCATGCCCTAATAGATGGGGAAGGCCAAGTGTTTTACATCGCTCAACGTAAATTATGGAAATCAAGAAAACATATGCCCCAAGATCCCTTGACCTATAATATGTCATTTCTAGGTAATAAGGAAAACTTCCTAAATTGGAACCCTCAATCCTGAACAAATGTGTAAAAATGACAATAGCCAATGCCCCAAGCTTCCAATTGGACTAGAAAAAAGGACATATGATCACCATATAAATACTAGGGATAAAATTATAATTTCTAATGGCCACCCCAACAAAACTAATGGTCACCACAGTGGAAAAGAGGTCAACAGTGGTAAAATATAAATCTAAATTACTAGCAAACCTTGCAACAACAGTAGCTGGTCATAATGCCAAATCCAACAATGGCGACACCAACACCACCAAGAGGACCTCAATTGCAAGCGCAACCAAAACCTAAGACAAATAACAAGCCTTACAAATAGGATTATTCTAATGACACCATACAATACCCTACTTATGGGGTTGAGGAGAGTGGTGACCTCCATAGATCAGGGAAAATGCTAGTTGGGCCTTTATCTAATCACATCATGGAATTGATTGATGAGGAACTCCCAATAGAAAAAATGGACAAACAACCTAGGCAACTTGAATCAAATCATTTCAAAGCAATAATTACAACTTCTCTAGAACCTCAATTCCCTGAGAGATTAACAATAAAAAAACATCATTTACAAGTTGAATCTAATGTATTGGGACAACTCAAAGATGTTTGAATTAAGATACCTCTCACTCAGGAAATTAAGTGCTAATTTATAACAAAATAGTTAGATAATTATTCCTCAAAAAGTGATGTAGAAACATAAGGATCCTTATAATATACATGTTGTAGGAAAAAATGTAGATATTATGTTAGGAAACATAGTTGTCCCCAAGTATGCAAAACCTAGGAGCCCTATTGTGGATGTCAAAATCAATGGAGCTCTCATCAAGAATACCTTAACTGACCTAGGAGCAACCATTAATATAATGACCAAGGAAACCATAAAGATATTACAACTAATGGAGCTTAGACCTACACCTACTGTGTTGCCGTTAGTAGATAGGTCTACATTATAACTTGAGGTAATTGTTGACGCCAAAATTTGATGAGGTAACATAGTCTTATGGGAAACTCAGTTTAAGGGGGACATTTTTTGCTAAACTGAGTAACCTCTAGATTTTTAGAGAAGTTGGCTTATTCTATAATGGGGTTTGGAAAGGGAAAATGAGGCGGATATAATAAAGTAAAGTCTAACCTAAGGCGATGCGCCAAGATTTGATGATGGGCATGATAAATCATATATTTAAGAGCCTGAATGGTGTTGTATTCCAAAACATCAGATACTTAAAATTACAGCATAGATAGTTCATTTATTGACATAAAATAATATTGCATACATTTTTACTGCCAAGAAGAGTCATTAGACATGGTCTCGGTAAGCAAACTTGCATCCAACATATATAGAAGTTCTTTAAATGAAGTGTCAAGAAAGTATAAAGCATAGTTCATAGTTTAATCAAAAGCATGAAAAATAGAAAGGCCTCGAACAATTGGCACAGTCTGAGAGTTTTGAAATTTAAATAAAATAGTAACAAAGGCCTGGTGTCTTTTTCCTAAAACCAACATGTTTTTCTCAAGTTTCGGCTCATTTCTCATCAATAGAGAAAGTATATATGGCAGGAAAACCTCCCACCGCTTCAAAGAACAACAATAGAAAAGATCTCGTAATCTTCTGAAATGATGCCTGAATCAAAATATTCCCAAGGCCATTACAACATCAAGCCCAAACACAGCATCCAGTCATCTCGGGCACAGGTGCATCCTCTGTAATGATGGCAGTGGTCCTAGCCAGGCTCGATCAGACAAGTGTCATCCATTGCTGTGAATGATTATGACAAGCAGTAACCAATAGCATTATTTAGTTCATCCAGCTTATCGCCCGCATAACAGATCAGCCATTAGGCACGTGGCAGCCTTTCGTTGCCCGTATGAACCTTTCTCCTATCACTGCCGAGGATTTACAAAAATGCAAGACGTGTTGAATGGGCTGAGAACCTTATCACAGCGGAGTGAATGCTCCATCAGCCAGGTGTAAAAGACGCATGGTAGTATTTTGCTGCCCACGGTTGCTATTTCATCCCCGTGTTGAAAATTTTTTGATCAGTTGACACGTAGCAAGATGTGGGGCCCGCCAACACCTTTTAGGAATGAAGGCTTCGTGGAAGCATTTCGCAGCCCGACGAGGCCTCAAGGAAAAAAGAAAAAAAAGCATCCTGTAACCTTGACACATGGAAACATAGCGGAGTTTCCCAGGATCCAAAAGGAATGCTGATACCTGAAGCTGTGAAGAGTAGATGCGCGAAGTGGCAGATCAAAAATTCGATAAAAAAGATGAGCAAACTCGATGATGCACAGGCCGACGCACACACAATACAAAAAGATAAACCCGAAGGGAGCTGCTCAAATATTTATTTAACAGCTTTTGGCGACTAATAGGGGTGTTTCGACTAAGGAACAAAGAACCCAAAATTTCTCTGGTTCTACAAACCAGAGCCTTATCCATAGGGCTAATGGAGTTAGAGATTGGAAAGAGCCACCTACAAAGGTGACCATTCATCTTCAGACGGCTTCACTATGCTGCACAAATTCTCCTGTACTCCATGTAGATCAATAGCTTCTTTCTGAGGCAACACATTAGGTAAACTAGCCCTGCTTGTATATGAAATAGCAGCTGTGAGAGTGGATGAATGACTGCCTCAATGTCAGTTGCCATTGGAGGATGGCTAAACTCTCTGAAATCCTGCGGGTTGCCTTCCTTCTCTTCAATAATTTCCACAATTTGTGTAGTCGTGGCAATAGAGCCATCCTCGAGGAATGGGGACGGTAGTCTCATCCTACCTAACTCAGAGAAACATCCTCGTATGATATCCAATGTCTTACTCAGAATAGCAATGGCTGCCTTAGTGCACTGGAAGGCAGAGTGGCAATGGATAAATTTATTTGTCATTTGAGCAGCAGCTTCTCGATCTTCAATACTCGCTCTAGAAAGGTTCTCATCAAAGACGGAGTATAGCTTGTTGAGTAGGTCTTTTTCCTCAGTAACCTTCTCCAAGATGAATCGTGGGAACTGCTAAATTGTATCATGGGCCTCCTGGCTGAGCCTTGATGCCTTTTCGATAAATCGGAGGGTAGGTTGCAATGTTAGGAAAAAGGTTTTGATTTTCTCCTAGTGAGAAATGTATAATTCCCTAACCAGCGGAATGATATCAGGTTGTGCAGGGGAAGGCAGGAGAGAGGCTTTAAGAAAAGTAATCTCCGCATCTCTTGAAATAATGGCCTCAGCCAATTCTGTCTTTTTCCTTTTCTCGGACGCCAGCTGCTCCACATAGTTGCTCATTTCTTTATTTCAAGTCTGCTCGGCTTGGGAGTGATTTGCTAAGTGCTCCTCTAGAGAAGTCTTTGTCTCTCGGAGCTCTTCCTTTATTTGAGCCTTTAGGCCTTTAAATTCAGCCTCTTTCTCTTGTATTTGTTGATGGTCCTTTTGGCACAACAACATGCAAATAGAATATTGCTACTCTATTTCTCCTAAAAGAGAAAGATGATCACCTAGATATCTTAGCCCCTAAGGTCTATGAAGTTGGTTCTCAACTGTGCTAATGTTGCTCAATTGGTCAATGTAACAATAATGTTCAAGGGGCCTGCTGGTGTTGAGCTTTTGGATTGTTCTAAGATCAAGCATGAAATAAAACCTAATTTAACTGGGGTTTTTAAAGAAACAACAAAAGATAGATCAGGGTTTTGGGACAGAAAGAACAATAATTCATCCAATTTTAACCAGATTTGTTAGCTTCAAGGAATTTTTCAACTAAAACTGTAGAACAAAGTAAACTTGTGATTGACACACAACCGCTTTCATTCACAAGTTTACTTTGTTCTGCAGTTTTAGTTGACAAATTCCTTGAAGCTAACAAATCTAGTTAAAATTGGATGAATTATTGTTCTTTTCTATCCCAAAACCCTGATCTATCTTTTGTTGTTTCTTTAAAAACCTCAGTTAAATTAGGTTTTATTTCATGCTTGATCTTAGAAAAATCCAAAAGCTCAACACCAGCAGGCCCCTTGAACATTACTGTTACATTGACCAACTGAGCAACATTAGCACAGTTGAGAACCAACTTCATAGACCTTGGGGGCTAAGATATCCAGGTGATCATCTTTCTCTTTTAGGAGAAACAAAGTAGCAATATTTTGTTTGCATGTTGTTGTGCCAAAAGTACTATCAATAGAAACTAGTGCTAGAAGGAGGGCCTAGAAGGGTAAGCTGCATAAAACTAGATTTTTCTCACCAGAAAGGTCCCGTAGAGTTCTTCGATCAGCTAAAAACCCATCACCTATTGTAGAACTCAAGACCCCAATAAGACACAAGATTCATAAGACTGGCTCAACCATCATACCACCCTTATCAGCTCTGCTCACTCCACTAGGCTTTTCATCAATACCCCAGTGGGTACCCATCAATCCACCATCCAATCCATCTCAGTTGTCATCACAACTAGTTCAACCCATACAACAGCTGGCTCAACCACCACCCCCACCAATGGTGTTCTTTTAGAATAATCCCTCTCCATTAGGGACTATCCCTAAAGGTTTTCATGATATGCCCAAGAACTCTAAGAAATTATGCCCCAAGTGTATTAATGGCAATTCAAGGAGTGTTGAAGAGCACATACAAGCTTTAAAGGATGTTTGTACTAGGGCTCAGATAGCTCACCACGATGTAGTCTGCAGGTTGTTCCCTTACTCCTTAGGGGACATGACATACAATTGGTACCTTAATCTTTCTCAAGGTTCCATTTTAACCTGGACACACTTGGAAAATGCTTTCATTAATCAGTTCAGGGTTTATGTGGATCCAACTCTTTTATACCTCCAATTTGCCACCATTAGGAAAGAGCCATGTGAATCCTTGCCCCTGTTCAATACCAGATTTCAGCGAATGTATAGGAGATTGCAAGATCCCTATCTAGTCATTGAGAATAGTGCCATTCAAGCTTACTTTAGAGTTATAGACCCTTTTCTTGGCTTGTTCTTGCAAAGGACTTATCAACCAGCTGATATTGATTCTCTATCCAAAGTCTATCATCTAGCTATCAAGTTGCAGCAACAAATCAGTTCTCAATAAGGAGGCTTGGGAGGAGGTTTCCCTTCAATAGGATATCAGATGCATAGCCCAACTCCTCTATTCAATACTGTCCCAAGAATGTCTCCCTCCCACTATGGTCCTATATCTGAATTGCAAACTCAGCCTCCTGTCCCATTCTTTGCTACTGGAACTCCTGATCCCTTTCAACAATCACAGCTTCGTCAAAGTTCCCATGGTCATCAAAACGAAATTGGAAGACCAAATCATGGTGGTCAGCCACCTGCAGCTAAGAATGTGGAGAGTGAGAAGACAGTCCAACTTACAAATGACATAGAAACCTTGAAGAAAATGTTGTCCCAAGTCACCAATGACATGGCTCAGCTTCGATTGAACCCTTCCCAAAACAATTAGGGTAGCTATCAGAATCATAACAACTACAACCAAAGGGGTTATCAAGGCCAAAACTCCTCTAATCAAGGGTACCAAAACCAAAATAAAGGGTATAACCAAAGGACAAACAACAATAGGCAATGGAATACAGGGCCCAATAATGGGGGAGTTTCTCATAACTATCAAGCAAATGAGGAAAGAACACATACTGCAAACATGGCGGACCTCAACTTTATGACTAATTGGTGCAGGTTGTATGATACTGCAACCCATTCTGAAGTAAACTGCCCTCAGATGGAGAAAGTTGTCAAGATGGCACACCAAGATGCTCACACATTTAAGGGGAATTCAAACAAAGAAGGTGACTCACTGGATACTGCAATGGCTTACGATCTCTTTGAAGAAGAGCCCTCATTCCCAATGCAAAATGAGAATGAACTAGAGGAAGACACATATGATGCCCAAGCCTTTTAGGCCAAAGGAGGACACTTCCTGATAAATCAAAATAAGGGTCTATTCACTACATCAGCACCCCCTAATCACATGGTGCCTCCAAATCAAGGTGCTGATAATAATCCTCCTCCACCAAAAGGCCCACCTGACTTCCATAATAAGGTAACTCCTTTGCCATTTCTTAAAGTAATTCAAGTTATCATATAGAATTTGATGATGTTTCTGACATGCAGAGATAGAAACCTTCTTTGTCACTCTTTGACATCTTAAAGTGGTGCCCTGCTCAAAAGGAGATAGTGCTGAAAGCTTTAGAACTAGCTGATAAATCAAAGGAAAAAGCAAGGTTGCACCTGTTGCAGACATGAATGCAGACTTGTACAGAAATAAGGTAGGTACCCCACCATTTCTCTTGAGTTTAAGAATTTGTGGGAAGAATCTACATAACTGTTTGTTGGATTCAGGGGCTTTAGGCAATGTCATGCCATATTCTATATATAAAAAATTGGGGTTGGACCTTGTCCAAACTAACAAGAAGGTCATCCAACTTGACCAAACATAAGTTACCATAGTTGGGGAGTTGAAAAACGTACATGTCCAAGTAGGATCAGACCCTAGGATTCAGACCAATATAGATGTCCAAGTGGCAGACATCCCAGAGACTTATGGTATGTTACTGAGCAGAGATTTGATGAAAATTCTAGGGGGATATCTTTCCCTTGACTTTTCACATATGTGGCTACCATGGAGAGGGATCCCAACTCAGATTAGAATTGAAAGTGAGCTCCGCCTCAAGCATATCATCACAGAATATGATTTCCCCAATGAGGTAGCCTACTTCGAAACTGGGATAGGTGTTTATAAAAGAGAAGAAGCTTTAACCTTTTATGTTCTTGATCCTAAAGAACTGCCCATTCAAAAGCTCCCTAATCTTATGATTGATGAAAATCAACAGGCATTAATCAGAAAACTACAACAAGATCAGCTGGTCTTGGGAGAAGGTGTAGATCTACAAAGTCTCCTGCTCCCTAATTGGTGCAAGGTACACTACCAAAGTCATTTTGAATTGACTTGTCCACCTTGCATTGACATTTTAAATCATGTTTCCCAAGCTAAGGAAGCTAGCACAAGTCGCCCTGAGACCATTGCAGACCACTTCTCATTTGAAGCTAAAGAAGCAACAATGCTAACTAGGGGTAGGATACTTCCAAAAGAGATTACTTCCCAAATTGAACTGGCCTCAGTCACATGTTTTAACTAGCATACTCATGTGGAACAACCCCAAGGCTTGCTCAACATTCCTACACTCACAAATATGTTGAAACCTAAGAAATTAACCAAAAGCACAAGGGACTATCTAAAGGATAGCCATAGGTCGGATGGTATAACTAAGCAAGGATTAGAAATTACATCTGAGGAACTTGTTCAACACCTCCCCTTCACATTTGATGCAAAAGATCAAACAGCCCTATCTATGGCCTATTCTATCCAAACACCCACAAAAAATTCAAAAGGGTCAACCCCAGCTTGTGATCAGCTATGGACCCTCACATTTGACGGATCTAAGTCCAAAACGGGCTATGGTGTTGGGATTGAACTGACTAGCCCCAAAGGAAAAAATTTATTTGCTTCTTATAGGTTGCAATTTGGATGCACTAATAACATGGCAGAATATGAAGCTCTAGCCAGGGGATTGATGTTTGCACACAAGAAGAAGGTCACTGCCTTGATGGTTAAGGGAGACTCATAAATTGTTATCAAGAAGGTACGCAGCTAGTACACCTGTCACAATAAAAGTCTGGCAACATATAGAAACAGGGTATGGAACCTGATCGAAGACTTTGATGCCTTTGGGATTAGCTTAATCCCTAGAGAAGAAAATCAGGTAGTTGATTCATTGGCTGTTGCTACAAGCACCCTGGAACCTATGCAAGGTTCCAAACTCAAGAAATTCTTTGTGGAGTTAGTTTCCACCCCTGCAGTTCCTAACAACATCACAAACTTTCAAGTCTTTGATGATGATCGACATATTCTGGCTTTCTTAGCAAGCTCAGATGTTTTTGAGGGGAAAATTATTGATGAGTTCAACAGAGATCAAGGGGATTGGAACCCTGAGGAATGTGATACAAAAGGAGTTTTTAACTTAATGAATAACAACATTCCTAAGGGAATGGTGGCCTTGGAGAGAATTTTTGACTCAAATCTAAGGGCTCGAGAGAAGATATCAACTGAAGATAAAGGAGGTGAATACGAAATAGTTAACTTAGCTGATTTTGGTCCTGAAAGGAATGTCTACATAGGGAAAGCCTGCCCTGAAGCAATCAGAAAAGACATATTGGCAACACTTAAGAAATATATTTCTACAATTGCTTGGGGATATGAAGACTTAAAGACATTTGATGCCTCTGTTATGACTCACATTATTCCCTTGAAGCCCGAAGCTAAACCCTTCTGACAGAAGCAATGCCTTGTCAATGCCCTGATTGAACCATTGATCTATAAAGAGGTTCAGAAATTACTCTTGGCAAGGATAGTTTTCCCGGTATGCCATTCAACCTGGGTGGCTAACTTAGTCCCAGTTCATTAGAAAAATGGGGAGATCAGGCTGTGTGTCGACTTCAGGAATTTGAATAGAGCCTCAGAAAAGGATAATTACTCACTTCCTTCTCTGGATGAAGTTCTGCAGACTATCAGTGAATCTCAAATGATATCATTCCTGGGTGGTTACTCTTGATATAATTAGGTAATGGTTGACTGTGAAGACAGAATGAAAACCACCTTCACTACAAAGTGGGGAACATTCGCATATAAGAGGATGCCATTCAGTCTGATAAATGTTTGAGCAACTTTCCAGCGTGCCATGGACATAGCGTTCAAGGACCTAATCGGTAAGTGCATCATTGTCTATATGGATGACCTGACAATGTTCTCCAAGGACTGATTGAATCATGCTGCGGACTTAGCCAAAGTTCTTGAGAGATGCATCAGGTATGGAGTCTCATTGAATCCAAAAAAATGCGTGTTCGGGGTTTCTGAAGGGAAGCTACTAGGACACATAATTTCTGAAAGAGGGATTTCAATCGACCCAGATCGAGTCGAGTCCACCCTGAAAATCACCCAGCCTAGAAGCAAGAAAGAAATGAGGTCTTTCTTTAGGAAAATCAACTTTGTGAGAAAGTTCATCATGGGCTTTGCTAAAATCTTGAAACCCCTGAACGAAATGATGAAAAAGGATGCCAAGGTAGAGTGGACTGATGAAGCAAAGGCTGCGTTTTCATAAGTCAAACGATCCATCTCATAAGCGCTGGTCCTTACCAGCCCCGACTACCTCAAGCCATTCTACATTTACTCTTTTTCCTCTGAGCATTCATGTGCGACTGTTTTAACTCAACGAAAGGAAGAGTCAGAGGAGAGACCGATTGCTTTCATGAGCTCCCCATTCAAAAATGCAGAAATCAAATACCCACCTCTTGAGAAACAATCCTTCGTGCTAGTTCGGGCTTTCAAGAAGTTCCGACATTACATCCTTTGAAGCCAAGTCGTCGCTGTAGTTCCTGACATGGCTGTGAAGTCCCTATTCATACAGAGTGAGCTGGGAGAAAGGAGAGGAAAATGGATGGCCATCCTGCAAGAATTTGATCTGGAGATACACCCTATGAAATTAGTTAGGGGCACGGGTTTGTCCAAGTCCATGGCGAACACTGGCGACAACATCATCTATCAGCAATACATGACCCAGTCTTTCTCTAATGACCCTTGGTATGCTAATACCATTTGCTTGATGCTCCATAATCGGTGTCTAGAGGGAATGAATGCAACTCAAAGGAGAGCCCTGAGACTCAAGAGTTCTCATTACATGCTCAAAGGAGGGTTGCTATGCATGAAGAATTTTGAAGGAGTATACCTACGATGCCTTGACCATCAAAAGGCTAAACATGTGATCTCTGAGTATCATAGGAAACATGGCACAAGTCATGGGTCTTCAGATTCTTTGGTACATCAGATCCTCCAATCTAGTTATTATTGGCCTTGTGTATTCAAAGATTCCCATCAGCATGTGAGGACATGTCACGTTTTTCAGATTTCTACACCAAGGGAGTGCCATTCAGCCATGTCTTTGCAGCCCGTCTACGAGGTAAGGCCATTCGCCTAGTGGGCACTAGATTTTATTAGGGTGATTAACCTAAATTCTTTTGCAAGACACATTTATCTTGACTACTACTGACTACTGCACGAGGTGGATAGAGGCTATACCCTACAATAACAGCACCACAGAAGTAGTGATCAAGTTCCTCATCGAGTGCATCACTACAAGGTTTGGGGTACCCTTCGCTCTGGTATGTGACAATGGCTCCGCCTTTCCTTCTGCTGAGTTTATTTCCTGGGCATATGATCACAAAATTGTTTTGAAATATTCTTAAAATTATTACCCACAAGGCAATGGAGTTGCAAAGTCAACCAATAAGAATCTCTTAGGGGTAATTAAGAAACTGTTAGAGCATAACCCTAGAGACTGGCATACCCAGCTGACATTCGCATTATGGGAAAATAGGACTAGGATTAAGGCTGCTTTAAACACCTCACCATTCAAGCTGGTATATGGTCAAGAGATTGTCTTTCCTATCCATCTGCAAATACCTATCCTTGATTTCATGCAGAAATTCTACTCTAGTGACAATAGGATAGAAGTCAAACTAGCTGCTCTTTTGAAATTAGAGGAAGAGAGAGATGCCGCCTTGCAATAGTTCTTTAAGCACCGGGGCATTGTCAAATGTTGGTTTGACAAAAGAGCCAAAATAAAAGCTTTTAGGATATTTGACCTTGTATTATTATGGGATAAAGCTAGTGAAAAGAAGGGCAGCCACCAGAAATTTGACAAACTCTGGCTAGGTCCTTATCAGATTGCTGAGATCCTGGGGGAAAATGCTTTTCGACTAAGTACTCTAACTGGAGAACTTGTCCCATTGCCTGTTAATGGATAGTTTCTCAAGAACTATATTGAGTCATAAAGCTCATTAATTTCTATTTTGCATGTAGATAATTCATTGTTCTTTATGTAAATAATTTGTTTTTCTCCTACTTGTAAATAATTTGTATTCTTGTAAATAGTTTTTGTGTTTCTGCTTGTAAATAATCTGCTGCTCTTTGTGTAAGTAATTTGCTCTTTGTTTTTAAATATTTTGCTGATTGTTTGTTTATCTTTCCTTTTTGTCTTTCTACTTCCCTTGTTATGTGGTTTATGTTGTGTTTTGTTCTTTGGGGTTGATCTGTACTTTCCATCTAAAACTGTGGGTTGTTATCTAAAGTATGTTATGGTCACAAGGAGAAAAATGGTTTAGGTACTTTCAGGCTTTCTGATTGGATGATTTTGTCCTCAACTCTTTGTTTCATGTCCATGGTCAATAAAGGTTGTGGAAGGTCTTGAAAACAAGGTGCCAAGTAAATAAGTAAATAATTTTTGTTAGCTCCTTTGAATCTTCCACAGATCATTAAGATCATCACCTTTGTATCGGTATATTTGTCTTAGGATGATAGTGTTGTAAGATTTGAGTGAAAAATATGATCTCCCAAGTGCTGTTATGAGGTCCATGGTAGTTTTCAACCCAGATTAGATGTTAAACATCTGACATATTGAAAAAGAACTAAATGAAATATCTGAAACTCTATGAGAAAACAAAAAAAAAGAGAGAAAGGAAAAGAATTATCTAAAGAGAAAAAGGGATTCAATACGAATGGGTGATTCCAGTATCTCTACCGGGGCTATGGACGCCTGACTGGTAGTAGAGCAATGCTGTGAGGAAACTAGAGGTATCTTCGTCGGGGCTATGGATGCCTGACTGGCAGCGAAGCAATGCCCAGGATATCATTGTACAACAGCCAAAGGGAATCAACCTATGTAGCTCAAATCTTGCACATTATTTTCTCAAAAATGAAGAAAACCTTATGAAAGGATGATGCACTATCAAGCACACACATAGATTCAGGGGTAGCTAGTGGTGATTTACATTTGAGATTCTAGCTTAACCTTGCTTGAAATAACTGACCCAACTGGAGTTCTGATATTCATGAACCAAGAGCTCTAGGTAGCTGAATCTTTCAGCTTCTTGAAAATGGTTAAACCATTTTCCCAGCCGAGTTGCCATTTGTTATGCCTTGCATAACCACCCCATTTTATTCTGGAACAAAATGGGTCCCCCTTTCTCTTTCTGATTTCTTTTAGTTTTGGTTACTTACTTTCCTCTTGGGGGTACTTTTGTTTTCTGCCTGGGTTTGTCCTTTGTTCTATCTAATTTAAATCTTGGTTCTATCTCAACTTGAATTGGTTTCCTTCTTGCAAAGTATTCAATGAAGTAATCATAAGCAATAGGATAGTTTATTTTAATATATTTTATATGCTTTGGGGACTAATGGAGGCATTTGTTTTCCAGGATTAAATCCTACACTTGATGATATTTGGCAAGGGAACTTAGTTGGAAAGCATTCGTCACTCCAATTGATCATAAATTTCCTCTAAGAAGAAAGTCGGCAAGACCTTGTAGATGTCTTGCCGACTACTAGTGCATTATGTCGATAAACATCTATGTTGCCTATCAGCAAGACCTCTGGGAGGTCACGGTGATCTGAGTTCACACGGAGTCTCCTATCGGCATGATGGGTTTCCTTCGGAGAAAGGTCTCAGCGAGATCTTCATGTCTCACCCACTGATGACATGAAGAAAATATATCAGTGGGAGATTTTGACTTCGGGGTGAAGTCTTTCCGAAAGCTTCAAGTCTCACCGACCACCGATAAATATGTTCATCTCGATGAGAGACTTTGCTTCAGAGAGAAGTCTCGGCGACTATGAAAGGTCACACTGACACAGTGCAAGGGGATTCTATCAGTGGTCTTCGGTGAGAGGATCAGATTGTCATGGCGATAAAAACTAAACCTATGGAGATTCCTCGGTGAAACAAAAGGTGACTATAGGACATCTCCCCGATAAGAGGATGTTATAGCGAAACATGTCAAATGAAAGGATGCATATCAATGTGACTAAAGGGAGGTCTTGGCGACAACACCACTGACAAAGGGTTGTCGTTTCGGCATAATGTCTTGCCGAATCAAGGAAGTCATGCCGAGGGAGGTTTGTCTTTGGGGAGAGTGGTTCACTTTCAGCATAAAGTTTGGCCGACGTGCTAGAGTCTCAGCGACAGTAGGGCTATGTCGCCAAGAGGTGTTGCCTTCGGCGAAAAGTTTCACTGAAGGAGAAGGGTTTTGCCGATAATGGTGGATTTCCCAGTGAAGGAGGCATCAGTATAACTAAGGATAACTCGCTGAGAGGTCTTCCTGACCACAAAAAGTCATGCCGACATAAAGAGGGGGGTCCCACTAAAAGACATTAGGCTCGGAAAATGATTTTTTCCTTCACCATAAGGTCTAAACGACTACGGAGAGTTTCACCAAAATAGAATGGGCTCGGGGAGAAAACAAAAGGGTCGCTATGATGTCTCCCTGACCATGGGTGTCCCACCGAAAATATGGAGCTCGGTAGAGGATCATGCCTTCGCCAAAAGGTCTTGGACAAGAAAGAAAGTTACACCAAAGTAGAAGGGGCCCGAGCTCAGGGGAATGAAAGGACCTCAGTGTGAGGTCTGAGCAAAAAAAAGAAGTCTCGCCGACATGAAGGAGCCCGCCGAAAGTAAAGCTACACTGACATAGAAATTTGAGCTCACTAAGAAGTCTCAGTGACTCGGGAATGTCTTGGTGATGGAATCAGGTGAGCCTACCAGGAGAATAAGAGGACTTCGCCATGAGGTCACAGCAACAAGCGATAGTCTCCCCGACATGAAAGATGAGCTTGCCAATGGATCATGAGGTTCGCTATGATGTCCCACCGACTAGTGATTGTCTTGCCAATGGTTTTCACGAGCTTGGTATAACTTCTACAGCTCGCCGAAACATCTTGCCAACTGTCTAGTGTCATGCCGATGGTTGATAAAAGTGATAATCACACCAGGGAGACACGATGAGTGTCTCACCAACATGCGATTCAATACGAACCACTTTTAACTGCCAAGGAATCCTGCATGGCCTCTGCTCCTCCAATCAGAAGAAGATGACCTATTGACCGATTGACCATCCCTATGTAAGAAGACCAAAAGAGTGTAAGCAAGATGGATATGTTCTAAGATCAGGGAGGCGATGGATCGGCTCAGGTGTAATGTTCAAATCTACAAGGAGGCCTGATGACATTGTAGAAGACGGTCAACCTGCAACAGAAGTCTAGGACATAAAGGAAGCTGAAAAAAGGAAGGATCTGTGACTCACAGGGACAGCTATAGTGACCACCGATGGAGATTGATTAGTATTAATGGTAAAATGCCTTGGAGCATTCAAGGCGATCCTATCAAAGTTCAAGGTAAACACGAAGACAAAGAGTAAATGTTGTAGATGCAAAAAGATCTAAAAGGCTTCTCCTAAGGTCAAGCCATTACCGACCTGGACAGTAGGGCTTCTCATTGAATGCAACATTGATTCTTCTCAGAAAGATCTGAGAGCTGACTCTCCTGGAAGCAAATATTTTGTAAACTTTAATGTAGGGGGGACAACACATTATTTTGGTACATCTTGTATATATATGCCATTCTAGCCTCTTTGTAAAGGTTAGAACTTTTAAGAGATAGTTAGAAGTAGAGAGAACCAAGGGAGAAAATAAAGGATACAATGTTAGAATAGGTAGTCAGAAGAAAATCTAGGAGTTAGTTGCTTAATAGCAAGGGATAGAGTTGCATCTTGATTCTTAGTAATGAGAGCTTCTTTTGTCTTCTTGTCTAGTAGTAAAGTTTAGTATTGGCTGTAATTTATTTTCCAAGTCCTCTTAGTGTAGTTGGAAACAATCTGGAATCATAGATTCTCTGTACACTGGTGATTGTGCCAGCCTTGTAAATATTGCTTATCTGTTTCACTAACACTAGAAGCAATCAGAGTTTAATCTACTTCATATTGTGTTCCTAAATGATACTTTTCTTAAGTTGATCATTTGATTTGTGAATTCTTCGAGTGAAATGTTATTTTGTGTTTTATTTAAGTAGTAACTTAAAATCTGTTATTTGAATTAGCATTGTGAATGAAAGCGGATGTGTGTCAATCACAAGTTTACTTTTTTCTACAGTTTTAGTTGACAAATTCCTTGAAGCTAACAAATCTGGTTAAAATTGGATGAATTATTGTTCTTTTCTGTCCCAAAACCTTGATCTATCTTTTGTTGTTTCTTTAAAAACCCAAGTTAAATTAGGTTTTATTTCATGCTTGATCTTAGAACAATCTAGAAGCTCAACACTAGTAGGCCCCTTGAACATTACTGTTACATTGACCAACTGAGCAACATTAGCACAGTTGAGAACCAACTTCATAGACCTTGGGGGCTAAGATATCTAGGTGATCATCTTTCTCTTTCAGGAGAAACAGAGTAGCAATATTCTGTTTGCATGTTGCTATGCCAAAAGGACCATCAACAGTATTCTTTGCTAATATTGAGCCTATTGGTGTTCCAACTCTTCCCATTTTTGTGCCATTCCCTAACTATGCTCAAGGCGGAGGTGCTCCAACTCTTCATCTTTTAGTTGTAAATTTTTCTCCACCCCCTGGTTCTTCCATTGTAGCTCTTTTATTATGCCAGGGTCAACAACCTGAGTTTTCACAATTTTTCCTTGAAGCTTGTTCCTCTCATCCTCTACTGTCAGCGCCCTTTCAGTCATGCGGGCAATATCTTCCTCTAAGGATTTGTCCTTCCGTTCCAAAAAATTAACCCTTTTCCCTAGCTGCCTTGAGCTGCTCATCTTTCTTCTTTAGCTGGCGACCAGTTTTGAGGAAGTCGGAAGGGACTACCCATTGCATTTCCTCCATGATTTCAACTTTATCCTGTGGTCGGGCTACCTTCATGTCGAGTCTGACCACATATATCTCATAGTCTTCTCGTTGCATTTCTCCCTAAGGCTTGCTTACCCTCGGGTACATGGTCGCAAACTTCAATTCTTGTCGGGCCTCATCGTACAGAGCTTGTACTCTTGGCTCAGCGGGAACACTGTCATCCTTTGCCTTGTGTTTCCTCATTCTATTCGCACATGCCTCCTTTCCACAATCTATCTTTGTTATGAATTTGGCTGGCGATGAAACTAGTCCACCTGTGAAAGGAGGACTAGAAGGTAGGGCATAGGGATAGGTAACCTTCATAGGTGCAGTAATTTGTTTCTTTTGGAGATTGATAGTTTGTGGAGAGAAGTGAGGCACATTCCATAGTTTGGTTTGAGAACCAACAGTAGGGCTAGTCATTTGAATGACTGGACTGGGGAATCAACCATAAGGCTCATTGGCTGGAAAGGGGGAGTTGTTAATGGCGTGTTACCCTGTTGCAATGGAAGAGGATCTATAATCATAGTGGAAAAAGAATGGGCACTCACAAGGGGGAAGCTTTTTGAAAGCGAGGCGAGGAAGGTCTCATCGGTAATGGCAGGTGTAAGCATACGTGGAGGAGTAATTATGAGTGGGTGGGCCTACAAAAATTAGGTGAATCCAACTGAATAAGTCAGACTAAAGGTAGAAGGTAGAGGGCTAGTACCTATGGCAGGGGCGGATACCAAGGAATGAGATACAAGAGAAGAAGAAGCAAATTTTACCTGTTGACTAGTTGTTGGCATCCCCAGAAATGTCAGAGGCTCCTCTGCAACCTCTGGCTCCTGACTAGCAGCGAGTACTCCTCCTCCGGCGGGTTCTTGCGAACCCTCTCCAATAATACGCTGTCATTTCATAGGTGGAATCTCACTAGCCTCGACAATCATCTCCTTCTACTAAAGTGATAGCTTGGCTGGTTTATCATCCCAAGTGAGTGTATGCAAGCCCCTTGATATATTAAAACGTACGTTCGTGGCCACATAGGCGGGCTGTCTGGAGACTTTCTCCTTTTGCGCAGAGGAAGCCGATGTCACCATTTCCTCCTCCTACTCCTCGGATTCCTCCATCTCTTTACTTCTATTAGTACTAGAGCTTGGGCTGGGATGACCCTCCTTCCACCACCTTTCAAATTCTTGGTCATCCTTTAGTTGATTGTAAGGAACATCCAACTGTTCTATTTCTTGACGATATTTTCAGAAAGCCTTTATTTTCTCCTCACTCCATTCCTCATCCTTCTTTAACCTGCTATACATGTCGCATTCCATGGGGACATTATCTTGGGCTACAGCCATAGGAAAGTAGATCTTGTGCCATGGGCCTCTGGTGTTTGGCATAGGGATTTGCGCCAACTCAATAAAATCCTCATATTTGTCCACTCGTGGGTTACGCCGCTTCTCCTAGTATGGTCAGGAAACATGGGTAACCCTCATATGTGGCTCCGACAAGTCGTTGAAAGGGTTGTATTCCCACTTATCATTTACTAGTACCAACCCTAGATATGCCAACTTGTCTTTTAACAGCTGGTCCGATTGCTTCTTTAGTAGAGTTACCGACTTGAAATTCTTCAGATAAGAGAAGAATCCCTTCTTCTTGACCTTTTTGCTACTACAGAAAGTAAAATCAATGATACACACATGTCAAAACATTTCCAGTGTGAGCACTTTATCTGTGACGCAGGCTGGGAGCAGGAAAGGTTTGCTAGTAAAACCCCGCATTCAGAGGATTGTAAAATCCTTGCCCAAGAACCAGTAACAAGGGTGAAGCTCTGCATAGATATGACCTGCTCCTTATTGAGTCAGATAATATCACCTTCTCTGATAAAATCATTCAAGACCAGGGCTATGAATTAGTCCGCAAATGCATAATAATCATATGATGCGGAAAGAAAAGGCATCCATGTGGACACTAGCTTCCTTTTATTTTGCTCATCAAAAATTGATAGCAGAAAATACTAGGCGAAGAAATTCAGGTTCTGATGCAGAAACATGTGGACCAAGAAGGAAAAAAACCTAAATTTTTTCTCCGCCTGATAATTCTGAATTTTCCATTTCATTTCTTCAACCATAAACTCAGTAAAATCATACCAGAAGAGTTCATGCTGCTTGCGAAATTATATTGGTGGTCCCAGTTGAAAGGTCTCTATCTTCTCATCAAAGTCTCGACCGCATACAAAGGCTAGCATGGACATGGCATCCTGGAGATCGTCGCGAAACACACCGCGCGACAATGAAATACTTGGCACTTTAGTGGCTGGGATGCCTTTCTTACTAGTCTCCTCTAACAAAAAATTTGAGCTAGTTTTCATCTTCTTCCATATTTTCTCTCCTTTGCTCGGGTGAAAGGTCTCGATATTTTCCTTCCTCTTACTTGGGTCCGGGATACATAACATGTGCCAGATGGCCTCTGGAGTGATATGCACCTTTAAGTTGTGGCCTTCAATGTAGTGGGTATCAGGATTATAACGTTGGATAGCAGGATCAACAACCTCTGGGTAATACTGCACCAGTGGGGCCATGTATTGAGGGAGACCACTGTACCAAACTCTATTCATCATAGATTGGTCTGCCTTTGGTGCTGATAACCTTGCACAAGCTGCCTCTCTGAGGGACTTAGGGTTTTTTGCGAGCCTTGGGTCATAGATATTGTCCCATTTTTCTTCAACCTCTTTCTGGTTTCTCCAATTCTTGGGTCTATTCAGCTCTTTTGTGTAGCCTCTCCTTGGCCTGCTAGGTATACCAGGCATAGCGTACGCCACATCGTCATAGACATATACCTCTACTGAAGAATGAATAGCTATAAATAGCTCCTGGATAATTTTTTCCTACATTGGCTGAGATGAAGATTCTGACATTTTTCTTTCTAAAGATTTCTGCAAGTTCCTGGTTAGCTGCGACAATGCTCAGCTCTAGATACATAGAAAGAAAACAACTCTGCACTTTTATTCTTGGCGTTTGTGAAAAGACTTTGAAATATTAAGCCTTTTCATGCAATAATAGCGACCCTTCTCAAGGTGGTAGGCGAAAGCATGCCTTTTGAATTTAATTCGGCATGTACCGTTAATTTTGCAAATTGTGCAAAATGAACTGCTTGCTATTTTGAGGCAGCTGGAGTTTATTATTGCATTTGGCAATTGTGTGATATGCTGTGATCTCCTTGGAACTTTAGCCAACAATTTGCTTGCTAACCCTGCATTAGCAAGTGCTAGAAATTAATATCCAAGCTGGAATGATTACGCCAAGCAAACAATCACAGCTTGAAAAGATACGAATATCACCTTGGGCTCTGGGATGCGCTTGAGAGATGACACAATAGCCTACGACCATACATCTCATTGCCAGTGGGTGCCACCTTTTTAAAGCTAATTAATCAGCTCCATTTAATCAAGCACAAATTGAGCCGTGCTACCATAGATGTAACTGGCTCAAAAATGTGAGCAAACGCAGGCTCGCCTTTCATGATAGCAACTAGCATAATATCACATTTTTTCAAAGCAGATTAGCATGCGTCTTGTCAATTTTCTATAAATAGGCCAGTAAGTAGTGAGAAAAACATACTTAGCATTTGAGAAGTGATAGGTCAGTAGCAGAGTCTTACACAAGCCTTCTCATAGGTTAGGTGGTAGATAAGCTCGACATTAGCTTAGAAGCCTAGGGATAGTGTCAGAGTAATGGATACTCTAGTTCGCCTGACCTTGTATAAGTCGTAGATGGCATTCCTAGGGGAGATTTCAACTAGGAGACTGAAAATGATGACCAAGAATAAGCATTCTCTAGTCTTGGTAGCCATAAAGTGGGTTTTAGGCAAAGACTGTATAGAATATGAGGACAAGTATTGGGTAAACATCGACATATGCTCCCATTTTGTAGCGTCCATGCTGGAAATTAGCATTCCCTAGCCACTTATCTTGAAGTTGGTTAAAGAAATATTCCCAAAAAAATACTTGAATGGTCTCGGTGAGGTCGTTGCATGCTGCCTATGGGGTAGGTCTTCCGTTAGCTAGTGACCTGCGTCACTTCATTAAGGAAGAAGCCATTGTTGTTTGGCTATCATTCCTCAGCAGATTCCGCCTATAGACCCACGATCGGCACTAGTAGAGGGTTATTCAGGCCCTACACTTCCTGTTTCATAGCTACAATGTGAACCTTTCTACAACATAGACTGGTATACTGACTTCAGGAACCTGGTGTTCCCCCCGCCAATAGCGGTTGTGCCAAATGATGCTGCCATTATTGCGGAAGAACTCATGGACGAGGAAGAAGTGGACGCTGCAGTTAATGCATCAATTGCCGCCAGCCATGTTTTTGGATGAAAAACTCCTACCTGTTGTGCAAAATGTCTCCCTACCTGCTCAAAATATGTCTCCCTGCCTGTTGCTCAAAATACCTGCCCATAGCTATATATAAGCCTGACAAAAAGGCTATCGTATATATAATAGCTCAATATGTTTGTAAATTTTGAAATATGGCTTCCTAGCAACTTTTGTAATGAAAAGAACATATATGAATAGATATCTATCATTTAAAGAAAATCCATGCTCTTTTTTTTCTTTTGTATTTAAGTTTTTCTAGGCATGCAACTTTTATGCTATTTTTCCGCACATGGGCGTGTTCTATCTAAAGCAACTCTGGTGTTCCACCCGCCAATAATAATGGGTTAAATCCGTAGAAGTACAAACTAATTCAGAAAAAGACCGGCCAAGGAAATGAAAATTAAGATAAAACGCTATTTACATATGTACAAAATAGAGCTTAATGCCTAATGGAATAGCTTAAAATGAATCCCATTGATCAGGATTCCCAAGGGTTCCTATACCATATTCTCTAGCTCAAAAGTGTTGTGTTCTTTGCACCGAATGATTTTAAAGGGACCCTCCCATAGGCTATCAAATTTACCGTGCTGACCTGGCTTCGTAGCCCTGCTATCATACTTTAGCACTAAGTCTTTGCATTTTAGACCCTGGTCAGAAGCCTTCTTGTCAAACCATCATTTGACCACCCATTGATGGCTTGTCATTGCTATTAGGGAATTCTCCCTTTTTTCCTGCACTTCCAATAGTTCGGCGAGCCGAACCTCCATGGCTTCATTTTGTTCTATCTCAAGAGATTTCAACAACTGTATTGCCAGAATCTCCATGGAGATAGGTAACAACGCCTCTTTCCTGTATACCAACTCATAAGGAAAAGTCTTAATGACTTGCTTAGGAGTTATGCGGTTTTCCCAGAGCACTGTTCGAAGGTTTTTATGCCATTCCCTCTGGTGTTCTGAGCCAATCCTTTTGATTTGAACTAAGCTTTTGTTTGTTGACTCTGCTAGACCATTTCCCTGTGGGTAATAGTTTGATGATGTTTTAAGGAATATGCCATTTTTTAATGCAAAGTGACATACCTTTGCACCTAGGAATTCTCTAGCATTGTCCGAAATGATAGTTTTTGGTGGGCTGAACCTTTTCACCAGTTCCTCGAGGAAATCTACAATCTCTATTTCTATTGCACCTTTAAGGGGAACAACCTCCATCCACCTTGTGAAGTAGTCTGTAGCGGTCAGAATCCACTTGTATCTAGTGCTAGAAACCAGGTTGATCATTTCGATGAAGTCCAGGCCCCATTGTGCAAACGGTTCGTCCGCCACTATAGGTCTGAGGGGCATTGCAGAATTCTTCCTTCTGTCGGCGAAGAACTGGAATTTTTTACAAGCCCTCACCAAAGAGTGGGAGTCATTGAAAAGTGTGGTCTAGTAATAGCCATCACACATGATTTTAATTATGGTGGTTTTGGTGGAGAAATGTGCACCTACAGTGCTATTGTGGAACTCGTCGAGGACCCTCTTCGCCTGCTCCAAAGTAACGCATCGCAGGAGAACACCATTGAAATTCCTTTTGAAAAGGACTCCTATTTGCATATATCTGCAATTCTACAGTTGGTAATACCTCCTTTTTTGGGATGAGAGGTCTGGCGGATACTTTTTGGTTTGCATGAACATCATTCTATCAGTCAGCCAACCGCCTTTCAATTCTGATTCATTTATCAAGCCGAGCTCTGGCTCCTCCTCCGCAACAGGTACCTCCTTGTTCTGTGCCATATACTCACACAATGCTCTTCCTTTAATAGTCTTAGTAGGCTTGACTTCAATGTCGTATTCAAGGATCTTGGTGATCCAATTAGCCATTTTTTTGTGATTTCCCCCTCCATGATATATTCATGCACACTGGAATGTGCGACATATACCAACACCTTGTTGTAGGAAATTAGATGGCAAAACTTTTTAAGTCTCTTTACTATTGCAAAACCCTATCTTTCGACAAAATTATGATTTGCCTCATATTCCTTTAGAGTCCGTGAATAGAATGCCACTGTATGTTCCCCCTTCTCTTCATTATCCTTTTGGGTTAGAACAGTAGCAATACTGGACTTGCTACTGAAAGCATACATTATAAAATCTTTCGATTGATCCGGATTAACCAGAATTAGGGTTTTGGAAATAGCTTCCTTGACCCTTTCAAAAGTCTCATGAGCTTCGATTGTCCACTTGAATGTTTGATCTTTCTTTAGCATTAGGGTGATCGGCCTAATCATTCCCACGAAATCGGAAATAAACTTGTTGAAAAAATTTACTTTGCCCAGGAAAGATTGGACACCTTTCTTATTTACCAAAAGGGGAAGTTCTTTGATAGCCTTTACTCATTTGGGGTCAATTGAAACACCTTCTCTAGACACAACATGCCCCAACATCTTACCCTGTGGCGCTCCGAATACACATTTCTTTGGATTTAGGGAAACTTCAAACTCTTGGCACTTTTGAAATACTCATTCCAAATGGTCAAAATAATCATCCTTAGATTTAGAGAACATAGTAAGGTTATCCAAATAGATTAGAATAAACTTATTGATTAGTTTGCTAAATGCGATGTCTATCACCCGCTGGAATGTTGCCCCTGCATTGGATAAACCAAAAGGAATTTTAGCATATGAAAATGTTCCCCACTTTGTGGTGAACATAGTCTTGTGTTGATCCTCTTCTTTAACTCGGATCTGGTTGTAGCCGGAGAAACCATCTAGCAGAGAGAACATTTTTGATCCTGCCATAGTTTGTAGGATTGACTCCATAGAAGGAAACAAATAGTGGTCTTTCAGAGATGCTCTGTTCAGGTCTCGGAAGTCCACACACAAGCGGATATCCCCATTCTTCTTTCAGACTAGGACCAGATTTGATACCCAGGTACTATGTTTGATTGGGAAGACAATGCGTAACTCATTGAGCTTGGTTATCTCATGTGCCATTAGGGCCTCAATTTTAGGGTTCACTGGCCTCTATTTCTGTTGGACTGGTTTTGCACCTTCTGTTAGCTCAATAGTGTGTTGAATGATGCTAGGATCATAACCCTCCAGATCATCGTAGGACCAGGCCACTATTCCATATTTTTCACAGAAACTGATAAGCCTTTCCTTATCATGGTGCCAGAAATTTTTTCTGACTCGGAGATTCCTTCCATCGGAGACCCGAAGGTCTTCATAATCAATTTTTTTCACCTCGAACTTCTGCTTATCATTTCGGGCATCATCACAATCAATTTTTTTTTCAAGAGTAACCAATCCTTTTGGGAGTTTATTAGATTTGAGCTGCATAATTTGTCCTTCATCAGCCTCAGCGATCTTTGGTTGAAGCTGATCAGCAAACTCCCCTGAGTGCTGGATAAACGAGGTGATGTGTTCATCACTCTCAAAGACTTGCCAACTCTAATAATTGTCGGGGATCGCTGGTTGAACTAGCACTCGTACTGAATGCTCGTTATGAAGCAGGTCAAAAACAGGATCAAACTAAGCACCAATCACAGCCATGCAATTTGCATCACTATTTTGTCTTTGGGGAACAGTCTGGATGTTGAAAGCTTCAAAACTATCAATCAGGTCTCAGACTTGGTGCCGATAGGATCTCATGCAAACATTATTTGCTACAGAAATTCCCTAGAGCTAGTTAACTACCAGTTCAGAATCTTTGAACATAATTAATTGCTTAATGCCCATTCATTTCGTGAGGCTTATGCCTTGGACTAACCCTTCATATTCAGCCTCATTGTTTGAATAGGCGAAATGAAAGCGGAAAGGCCTTAACCATTTTTTATTTTGTGGGGATATTATATATACCCTTGCTCCAGCACCTACTTTGCTTCTTACTCCATCAAAGTATAGTGTCCATAGTGTCCATTCTTTGGCAACCCTCGGAAGCACTTGGTCTTCATCATAAATTACATACGTGCCCAATCTTGTAGCATGATAATTTATGAAAGGATCATTTTTAATGTGTTCACTCAACAGAGCATCTTCTTTATTATTCCAATCTCCGCTCACCTTCTCCTCTTCTAGAAAATCAACGTAATACATTTCTTGCTTGGTGATAGAGGTATGCGCGGCTTCAAAATTGATCAAGGCTTCATCCGCCACATGTTCATAATGTAGAGCCTCTGATTTGATCTTTATTTTTGCACCGTGCTTGGTCCTAAGTATTAGATGTGACCAATCTAAGGATAGGTATCCACCCACCTTTGAAGTAAATTCTCGTGATAGACAGAGACCAAACATAGGAGGAACATCTATGATCACTATGTCCTACGTGATTGTGATACTAGGATAGGAAAATAGAGTTCAAGGAAGTGCTTTGATGACACCTATAGTCTCAACTTTATTTCCATCAAGCTGCATCACCCCTCTTTTCATAGGTTCATAGCTGAGTCCCAAAGCTTTGGCTATCTGTTTAGGAATAACCGTTGTACTAGCACTAGAATCAATCATAGTGTTGTGTAATAGCTTCCTTCCTACAATGAGAGTCAAGAAGAAGGGCTGAGGTTTTGACTTACTTTTGTCCTCGACAGGAGATTCCTTTGTATTGTTTGTAAGAACCTTTGTTGGCGGTATGTGACAAACAACCTCTGCACTGGCAGACGACTCTGTTGATGTCGGGTTGATTTCTTCTTGAAGTGCCTTCTGTAATAGTGTCTTCTGTTCCGGGATAGCTAGAATGTCCCACAAAGACACATTAGCAGATGCTTTCTTCAATTGCTCTACCACATTAAAAGGTGGAAAACTCAGATATTTTTGCTCCTTGGTTCTTGCTATAATAATCTCCTTTCGTGGTTGAGAAGGTGAAGGGATGGTTGAAGCACTGAGAATTTGATTGGATATGCCTTTGAGTTGCGGGTTGTCCAGATGTGAAACAACTAGCTCACAAGTGAATCTCCTATTTGAGCGTGTGTTATAGTCAGACTGCACCTACAGTGTTTTGGATATGAATGTGTCATTAGCAAACACCATTTCTTCTTCTTCCATCCAAGATAAAAGTGCATGATCAAGAGCAACATCTGATTCTTATTCTAAAGACATTCATTGCATTTTCACGATAAGGACCATGCTCTCCATTTGTGGTGAGGCATATACATAACCTCCATTTTCTATTGTCATGCCTTGGCTGAGTTGCTTTGCCACCTTCTGTTGTAGGTTGCCATGCAGATAGTTCTGAGGCATATGTGCATCGTTGTAGGGGAAACACCACAGATTGATGTCATCAATAAGGTTGTTCTACCTTGTGGTTAATTCCCTACTCAAACTTGGCAACGCCCTCATCAACGAAGAAGGAATCAACACCATTTGGTTTGCAGTCGGCGTTGGTAGATTAGTGCGAGGTGCACCCTGATATTGATTTTGCTGATAAGTAGATCACCCGCCTTGATAGTTTTGATATGCGGGCCGCGAGGGCGTTGCTTGGTTCCACTTAAGAGTCGTTATGTCATATGCCATGGTTCGTAACATCTCCTTGAGGTCGCTTATTTCATCCTTGGAAGATCCTAATGTAGAAGCCATGTTTTCAGGAGCGGCTGCATATGAGTACATTGACTGGGCAGTTGCGAGCACACTATTCGATGCGGCCTCTTGTGTGGAGATCGATATTTCAGGAAATATTAGCATAATAGGTTGAGGAGGAAATTTTCCGCAATCTATCAAATGATTCTCAGCTTTAATAGCGGTACCATAAGCATCTGGTAGGGTAGTTCCTCCCAAAGACTTGATCGTCACAGAAATGTCAGAATTGATGGACTTCAGATAAAATATAAAGGCCAACTCGGGAGTTGGGCAGATGGTAACAGGGATCCTCTGCCAATTTGTGTGAAATTGGGCATTAAAGTCCATTAGAACCTCTTGGGGGGCTCGTTTTATGATGGATAGTTGGTAATATAATGAATAACGATCTCCGTCATTCGAGAACCTTTCATAGAATTGATCTTCGAGCTCATTCTAGGTGCGAATTGAATTAGGAGTCAATGTTCAGTACTAATCCAGAGCCTTTCCTTTGAAAGACGCGATGAGGAGCCTTAGGGCTACATTTTGCACTGTAATACCGTGTACTAGACAAACGTCCGCCACATCCTCCAAATGTTCTACTGGCGTTTTTGAGTTGTCTCTGGAAAATTTGGGGATAGCTTTCATGGCCGAAACTAGGATAGCGCCCCAGACGACGAGCGCTACCGGGGCTACCAGGGGACTTCCGACATCCCATGCTACGTAGTTTCTATTGGTGGCCAACAACATGGTGAGAGGAAAGGTTGGTGGGAATGGAACGGTTACCAGCCGATTAGCGACTTGGACTATCCCTAGCGGAGGTACTAGTAAACTTGGGTTACCTGCAGTTTGGGATCTAGTTACAGGCTGATGACTCATACACCCTTGTACAATACAATTTCATTAAGTTCGGGTCCCATTAGACGTGCCAAAAAAAGAATAAACTGTTGACACCAAAATTTGATGAGGTAACAGAGTCTTATGAGAAACTCAGTTTAAGGGGGACCTTTTGTGCTAAACTGAGTAACCTCTAGATTTTTAGAGAATTTGGCTTTTTCTATAATGGGGTTTGGAAAGGGAAAATGAGGCGGACATAATAAAGTAAAGTCTAACCTAAGGCAATGTGCCAAGATTTGATGATGGGCACGATAAATCATAGATTTAAGGGCCTGAATGGTGTTGTATTCCAAAATATCAGAGACTTAAAATTATAGCATAGACATTTCATTTATTGACATAAAATAATATTGCATACATTTTTACTGGCAAGAAGAGTCATTAGACATGGTCTAGGTTAGAAAACTTGCATCCAATATATATAGAAGTTCTTTAAATGAAGTGTCAAGACAGTATAAAGCACAATTCACAGTTTAATCAAAAACATGAAAAACAGAAAGGCCGAACAATTGGCACAGTCTAAGAGTTTTGCAATTTAAATAAAATAGTAATAGAGGCCTGGTGTCTTTTTGCTAAAACCAGCATGTTTTTCTCTAGTTCCAACTCATTTCTCATCAACAGAGAAAGTATATATAGCAGGAAAACCTCCCACCACTTTGAAGAAAAGCAACATAAAAGATCTCACAATTTTCTACAATGATGTCTGAATCAGAATATTCCCAAGGCCATTACAACAACATCCAATCATCTCGGGCACAGGTGAATCCTCTGTAATGATGGCAGTGGTCCTAGCCAGGCTCTATCAGACAAGTGTCATCCATTGTTGCGAATGATTATGACAAGCAGCAACCAATAGCATTATTTAGTTCATTTGGCTTATTGCCCGCATAACAGATCAGCCGTTAGGCATGTGGCAGCCTTTCACTACCCATATGAACCTTTCTCCCATCACTGCCAGGGATTTTTGAAAATGCAACACATGTCGAATGGGCTGAGAACCTTATCACAATGAAGTGAACGCTCCATCAGTCGAGCATAAAAGACGCGTGGCAGCATTTCGCTGCCCGCGGTTGCTATTTCATCCCCACGTTGAAAGATTTGTGAACGGTTGCCGCGTAGCAAGATGTGGGGCTCGCCAACACCTTTTAGGAACAAAGGCTTCATGGAAGCATTTCGTAGCCCGACGAGGCCTCAAGGAAAAAAGAAACAAAAGAATCTTGTAACCGCAACACGTGGAAACATAGCAAAGTTTTCTAGGATCTGAAAGGAATGCTGATACCCGAAGCTGTGAAGAGTAGATACGCAAAGCGAGATCAAGACTTTGATAAAAAAAACTAAGTAAACTCGTCGATGCACAGGCCAACGCACACACAATACAAAAGATAAACCTGAAGGGAGCTGCTCAAATATTTATTTAACAGTAATCATAGAAGACTCAGTTATAACAATAGACTCATGGGAATACCCTACAGACTTTATGGTGTTACAGCTTAAAGTAAATCTTGTAGGATATCCCCTCATATTAGGGATACCTTGATCGGCTACTCCAAATTCCTTCATAGTTTGTAGGTTTAGAAACATGATCATTTCCAATGGAAATGTAACCAAGAAACTAGTCCTTTATCCACCTACCCAACCACATAAAAACTTAGGGAAAATTTTATGGCCTTCATTAGATGAGGATGATCAATACTCATTACAGACATTAATGACTATTAAATGTAGTCCTATATTATAAATTCAAGATTAAGCTAAACTACTTGCAAACATCACTCACAAAAATTATGGTAAAGACCTGCAACAATATGATTGTATAACATGCTTGCAAGACCCTCTGCAAAACATAATCCCTACTAATACATTAGAGTGCATATCTCAATTTTTCCATACCTTATTGCCACATAACTACAATCCCAACAAAAGAAATTCTATACATAAGATCTAGTAAAGAATCAACCTTGACTTTGGAGATTACACCAGGGAGGACATTAAATGTAAACACCCAATTGATTGTTGCACAACAATATTCACTGTTGAATGTGTTCCAAGCACATGCAACTATATTTGCATGGTATTAACATGATATGAAATTGATATACCTAAACCTATGCATACACCAAATTTACATAAATGATGACTACAAACCAGCTAGGCAACCTCAAAGAAGAATGAAACCAATTGTCTCTGACAGTTAAGGAAAAATTACAAAAGTTATTGGATGTAATATTCATCTATGCAATCTCTAATAGTTAGTGGGTTTATCCATTAGTAATTGTACCTATTAAGGGAGGGAAATGGAGATTATTTGTTGATTACTATGAGTTGAATGCAACAACTAGAAAATACCACTTACCCCTTTCATTCATTGATCAAGTACTAGATCCATGAGCATGAAATAAATAATTTTCCTTCTTGGATGGGTTTAGTGGATACAACAAGATCAAGGTATCCCCAGAAGACCAAGACAAGATAGCCTTTACACTCCCATGGGGTACATATTCTTATTTTTTCTTTCCATTTGGGTTATGTGATGTACTTGCCACCTTCCAAAGAGCAATACTGAGTATATTTTTGAATTTTTCTCATGATTCCATGGAATTTTACATGGATGATTTTACAACTTGTGGGAATACATATAAAGTAGCACTTGCTAATTTGGAGAAGGTACTATAGAGATATCAAGATCACCACATGACCCTAAGTCGTGAGAAATGCTTCATGATGATGACTAAGGGAGTAGTCTTGGGATACTTTGTGTTTAATAGGGGAATCCAAATAGACCCAAATAAAATAGAGGTAATAACAACACTGTCTGCACCTCAAAAATCAAAGGATTTTAGAAGATTATTTGTTCATGTTGGCTACTATAGGAGATTTATACAAGATTTCAATAAGATTCGGGCACCATTATTTGTCTTATTGTATAAATATATATAGTTTGACTAGACACCCACTTGTCAACATGCCTTTGAAGCTCTCAAGGAAACAATTACAAAGACCCCATTATTAATATGACCAAAATAAGGGAATCTAGAGTATGGCATATATTATATCAGTAAAAAAATTTAACGGGCATAGATCAACTACATATTTATTGAAAATGAGATGTTAGTAGTAGTCCATGCAATCAACAAATTTAGACCCTAAATCATAGGTATTCTATATTCATCCACATAGACCATACAACAATCAGGTACTTGATGAAAAAACCAGTAGTTGGAGGAAGACTTGTGAAATGGTTGTTTCTACTTCAAGAGTTTGATATTACCATAGTAGATAAATTAGGAAAATAAAATGTAGTAGAAAAATTTCTCTCTAAATTTCCAACAAATTCATAAGAGGATATTGTAGATGATTCATTTCCAAATGAGCACTTATTTTCCCTATCTCTGCATACACCTTGGTATGCATGCATAGCCAATTATCTAGTTATGGGGAAAATGCGAACACAACTCTCACCAAGGGAGGAAAGACATTTAGTTCAAAA
Organism: Sequoia sempervirens; assembly: GCA_007258455.2. Lineage (NCBI taxonomy): Eukaryota > Viridiplantae > Streptophyta > Pinopsida > Cupressales > Cupressaceae > Sequoia > Sequoia sempervirens. The sequence continues at coordinate 259,990,016 of VDFB02193867.1, read as the reverse complement.
AAATCTTATTCATGGGTAGCTGAATATTTATTTTACACAGGGCCCAGTAATATAATGAGAAGGTGCATCAAATATTATGAAGTATACGATATTGTCAAGGAATTTCATGATGAACCTTATGGAGGACATTTTGCAACAAAGAGGATGTAACTCTTAAAATTTTGACTACTGGCTATTATTGGCCAACACTTCATAAGGATGAAATAAAATACACAAGGAGCTATTATAGATGTTAGAGAATGGGATGGACTATAAAAATAGATGAAATTACATTACAACCACAAATATTCATAACACGATTTGATAAATGGGGGCTATATTGTATTGGTCATCCATCTCCAACCTCCAACAATAAGGAAAATATACTAGTTTTTATTGACTATCTTATGAAATGGGTGGTGGTGAAAGCCTTATAATTTGCAAGGGATGAAAATATAGCCAAATTTCTCTATGAGGATATCTTTACAAGATATGGTGTTCCTAAAGAAATAGTAACAGACCAAGGGCCATAATTTACCTCAGACCTAATCACCAAGTTAGTGTAGGAGTATGAGATCAGACATAGAATGTCTACACCTTATCACCCTCAAAAAAATGGTCAAGTGGAAGTGACTAACAGGTAAATAGAAAAAAATCTTACAAAAATAGTGCAAATATACAAGAAGGATTGGATATTTAGCTTACTTGAAGCAGTTTGGGCATACAGGAAAACCTGGAAAACAACAACAGGATTCACACCATATGAATTGGTGTATGGAAAAAGGGTAGTCCTTCTAATAGAATTTGAATACAAAACTCTGAGAAAAACAATAAAACTAGGGATAGATATATATGAGGAACAAAAGGAGATGTTTCATAACCTCAATAAACTAGATGAGATACATATGGAAGCAATACACTACACTAAGATTGTACATAAATAAAGGATCCAATGGCATCATCAGTTTATCAAGACCAAGTATTTTAATGCAGGTGATTTCCTGAACTACTTTATGATTCAAGGTATAAGGATTACAAAGGAAAATTTCAAACTAGATGGCTTGGGCCATATTAAATACAAATATTCATCTTTTTCCCAATGCAACAATTTAGTTATAGATTATTGATGATGTAAGTTTTTGACTATTAGTTAATGGCCATTGGTTGAAACTCTATAAAATTCCAATAGAAAAGGATGATTTCCTACAATCCTTACAACATCAATTTGAACTAACAATACTAAATTCATCAAAATTAATAAGAATTTCATCAAAAACATCAGCAAATGAGCTACATAGCTCATCTCCTACTATTTTACACGTATATTCTTCAAAACATGAATCACGTGCAGACACATGCATAGGTGATACTTAGAAGTCTTTATTTTTTGATGGACATCAAAATTCATGCAAATTGCAACATCATGCCTTGAGGCATAGTATTCAAGGGGGGCCTATTTCATTCATCAACTTGTAGCACTTGCACATCCGTCCTTTCATCCATTCTTGTAGCATCATCATTCACTTTCACTACATGCAGCTTCTCTTTTCCATCACATAGTAATCAAATCACCCTTTTCAAATCATTTGTACCATGTAATAACATTCACCTTTCTTATCATGTATTTATGTAACCTTTCATTCATCACTCCAAATTCATTGCCACATGTTCAACTCATCTTGAATTATACTTCAAACCATAACTACCTGCAATTCATAGCCATCACTTCATATCATTTCAAATCATGCTACATGGCGACATTTATTAATTTCACAGATGACATACTTCATTTCAAAGCATGTCAACAAGTACTCTTTGAATTAAATCTCATAATTAACAAT